>JAFJYJ010000095.1:1200000-1800000 GCA_019022615.1 Acacia melanoxylon
CCAAGAATACTTCCTTAAGCTTGAGATTTGAATCGGAATATGAAATAGAGGTGGTACCAATGCCATGAATGCGAGTTTTATTTCCAGTACACGTATAAAGGAAGTTGTTACCTGTAGGAACAGTGGCATCAAGCTGGGTCGAGTATGGAGTGACGTGGTGACTAGCACCGCTGTCCATGTACCAGTCAGGTTCTGCTATGGCAGAAGAATCAACATAATCAGCATAGTAAGCATGGGGTTGAGAACTAGAGTGAGAACCGGAGCTTCGAGACTACTCGGATTCTTGACGTTGATAGTAGGTGCTTAGTAATGACTGTAATGTCCGCAGTAGTCACACTGAGGTTGACCACCACGTGAACCAAACCGGCCCCCTTTGGGTTGATGACCACGGGAGTTGCCATGCGATCCTCTCTAAGGTCTTCTTCCTTGGCCAGAAGAAACAGGGGAGCCACGTGTTGCAAAGTTAGCTAATGGTTGCAGAGACAGAGAAGCAAACTGGTTGAGCTACTCGAAGCGATTGTCAAAGGCGAGGAAGGATGCCTGAGCTTCAATCCAGGTCAAACTGGGTTTATCAATCAATTGAACTATGATGGCATTGTATTCACCATCCAGACCATTGAGTGTGTGGAGGATCAGGTCAACGATCGATATTGGGGCTCCGGCAAGCGCAAGCTAGTCGGCAATAGTCTTCATCTTTGCCAGATAGTCATCCATGCGCATGCATTTTTCCTCGTCCAATGAAGATCAGATTGAAAAATCATGACCCGTGATCGAGAGAAGGCAGAGTTTAGATCACGAGCACTAGTTTTAGAACTCAAGAGCTGTACGACAGTGAAGCAGTTGAGCACCTACTTCCTGGGTCATGGTATTTCTAAGCCAACCGACAAGCATACAGTCAACAACATACCATTCTTCAAACTCAGATTTAGGAGAGAGGAACTGGAGACAAAGTGCGTCTGCAGTGGAACAGAGGCAGTGCTAGAGATATGATTTTGCAACCGATTACCTTCGATGAGAGGGAGAACCACAGATTGCCAAACCAGGTAGTTTGTCCTATCCAACTTGATGGACATAGTCTGGCTGGAAGAATGAAACAAGGAGTAGGAACGGACGACTGATGGAGTAGCAGCATCATCAAAGGTTTGAGAGGAAGTCGACGTAGTCATGGCAGCGAGAGAAAGGAAACGAAGGTGCTTTGATACCAAGAAAGATTTGAATAACAGAAATGATCGAATTGACTGAGTATTATCCTTCAATATATAGCAATAGTATCACAACAGAATTGGTTACAAATGAATATAGACCCTACACGTGGTGAGAGAAAGAGTGACAGCTAGCTAGCACACAATCTGTGAGGAATATCTACATAAGCAATACACTAATTACATTTATACGATGACTAATTAATCATTAGTCCTAACACTCACTTTAACCTCAACGAAAACAAAATGTTGTCACATTCCATGTTTGAAATAATTCATACTATTATGGATAGTGTCACTTGTTATAAATTTTATACAGCATCCAATTCTTAATATAAGATCTTGTTTATAAATGAGATTTTATATTAAGGATGGCAGTTTCATCCTTTTGTCAACTTAAATGAAGCCTGCATAGCTAGATTACTTACAAAATCAATTTTGCAACAAATCACATGCATATTGTTGAATGTTGATAAGTAAAATGCGCCATCACTACGTTCTGTCCTGAATATTTAATTTTTTTTAGAACTTTTATGTTTATTTATAAATTGTGTTTTATTTTTATTTATTTATATAGCTATTAGGTGAGGTCTACCTAATAAGTAATGTACAAAAGATCATGTTGTTATTAGTTTAATATTCTAACATATTTAATATTTTTTTACCGGAATATCTAATATTTTTATTAAAGATATAACAAACCTCTTTTTTATATATATAGATATTAGTTATATAAAATGATATTGGTTAATACAAAATATTAAATATTTTAATAAAAATATTAAAAATATCTTACCCACGCAGTCTCCTTGCTCGCAAAATATTGAAGATCTTAATACAAAATTAACCGTTATTTTTCTCCTATACTCTAACCCTATGTATGTATGTATGTATGTATGTATGTATATTTCTTGAACAAAAGAAGCACAAGTCGTATTCTAATTAATATTTTTATTCATCAGCTTATTAGCTGGAAACATTCACTGTCATCATTTTAAACCAGCATTAATATACGATAAAACACAGAACCAAATCTCCTTTAAGTTACAACCTTCACAAGAAAAAATGGAGTTCTAATTTTTTTCCACCATGTGCACCAACCAGTGGGTCAATGACCTTCCTCCAAGCTTTGTAGTCAAGAGCAGACCCAGCATCAGGCAACAAGAAGCCATTCACATAGAAATACGGCGTTCCAGACACCCCCCTTGAAGCCGAATACTGCATTTCACACCAAACTCATAGCTAGTTAATTAGCAAATCAGTTTATATCATTGAAACAAGACAACTAATATGTTTAATCTGTATATAGACAAAGTTGATTTCTGTAAATAGAACCCGAAAGATGAATTTATTTAATTATTTTATCTCACCTTAAACGACACCCTGGTTTGGAGATCAGTTTTCCGGTCATTGAAGGCAGTCTTGATGGAATTATAATGGGATCTCCCAACTACTTCTGTCACAGCCTTCACCACCTTGTTCTCAACGGAAGCCTTTGAAAGATTCTTGGTTTGGACCCCATAGAAGTTTTCCTGTTAAATGGGGTGTCTAGTTAGCAAGAAACTGAAATAATTTTATGTATAAATGAGTTCTACTCTAGATACAAATTCTGAAATTCACTTTATATCTTAAGGACATTGGAGAGGATATAAATCATTCTAGCATCAACATGAACAATTATTCCGAATAAAAGCAATAGTCTTCTCGTAGCTCTCTTTTGAATTCGTATTTTATCAAAGAGGAATTGGTTATATTAAAAAATGTTGCTGCAAGGAAGTGGAGGGAAACCATTAAAACCATGACGGCAACTTTTTTCATTCATGAAACATACACGTAGTCTCTAGACAGAATTCCTGGTTAGCATAGAAATTTTCCAAACTTCAAATCTGAGCAAGAAACAAATCAAAAACTCAATATGCATATGATCTGTAAATAATGATAGGGAAAAAGCTAGAAATGATTTTTCCCCCGGGGTGATTGGTGGAAAAGTTTGGATTAGAAAAAGTTAGCATGTTCGTGTATGTAAAGTTTTAGGGTAATAGGTATATATGTAAAAGTCAGAGTTGATTAAAGGAGTCACTAGCAACTCGTGCAGTTCATTAAGAAGGCATGTGTCGTAAATCAAATAACGATAATGACTTAACAGAGTTACTAACACCTGAGCTGATATTACCAACAGAATGAAGAATCATTTTGATTACAATAGTATAGTAAGTACATCGTAAAATATGTCATGTAATAATCCTAGTTTTCACTCAGCTGAAATCGCAGCCCATAACAATTTCTTTCTACTGAAAGTAAATTAATTGTCTGAAGCTATCAAGCATTAGGGTGGTCCTTCATAGCCACTCGTTACTTTTTAAAAAGTGCACCTTGGGAATTTCCTAAACAGTAGTTGGGAGATGGAAAACCATCAATGGACAAAAGCAGAAAGAAAGAAAATAAAGGGAACGGAAATTTATCAGCACAAAATTACTTTCTCATCTTAATTCTTAGATTTTAGACAAACCAGGGAATTAAGAACAGAGAATGTCATTTTCTTTTGTTGTGGAACAGCCCACAATGAAAGGAAAGAAATAAAAACCAAGTTCATGAGGCAGAGATTTCAAAGTGTAACATGCTAAATCATTATGGAAAAGAGAAGCCACAAAGTATTTAAGTTGACGGAAATTCTAACCTGATGCTTGAAGAACCACTCCAGCATGGGGAATGTTGCAGTTTTATTTAATGCATTTACAATGTGCAAAGCACGAGATGTAACAAAAGCATTGTCATGGTAACTGCAATTACAAGAATAAAGGTATATTATTATATTCCAGGGGCAACATGTATGTGTCACCACATATTATCAGATTGGCAAGTGAATTGATTACAGTGTCAAAAACCATGATCAAGCATACTATTGAGCTTATTCAAGTTAACAAAGGCAGCACCACTGTTCGGCCATTGCAAGCCAAGTACATGTTTCATGATCAATTAGTTAGCATAGCACTAACCGAGATAAGTTTGAAAAATACAGTGAAATAAATAGAATTGATCATTCAACTATCAAATATGAATTATAAGCGACTTGTACTTAGTCTTTGCTTAAATGATTTGTTCAAAGGAGACAAAAAGCCATAAGCTTCTTTCCTCAACAGTTCAAAAGAACAAATAGATACAGGAAGAGAAGGACCATGTCCGATCCTCCAACTGCAGATTAATGTAAACTAATCTTAAGATTCTTTTGAATCCATCACTACCATGCTCAAATTCTCCACCTGCAGTGTGTATTACTGTTGAGGAAAAAAGATAGATAGTGATGGAGAAAGACTGTAAACATTTTTATTTAAGGTTACCACTTTTCCCAAGTTATCACTTCTGCTTCACAATACTACCATCCATATTAAAAAATATCCTTGTAAAGTTTGGGGGAAAACCAGTTGCAACTTTAACAATAATCAATCTAAATTTAATCCTTCAGAGTGATTATAAGTTTTGAAGTCAACTATATATGGAGTTTTGGAAGTTCTCTATGCCATTTTTCTCACAGTTCGTAAAGAAATCAAAGCGGTATAAGAGACTGAAACAAAAAGAGAGTGATGATTACTGACGGTAGAGGAAGAAGATGAACGACGAGAGAAACGCGAGAGCCGTAGTGAGTGACAGCTTGTTTGAGCGGCGGCCATGAGTCCCTGCTATCAGCGCACACTGGGTCGTAAAACGCTTCGATCAAAACGGAATCGGGGTTATGATGATTCGAGTAAACGAAGCCATCCAATCTCACCGGCGGGATGTAATCGGCACCGACTTTCACCGCCAGAACAGAACACAACATGCAAATCAGTAACACCACCGCTTGCCTCATAGCCTGAGATCTAAGCCACCGATTGTGAATTCAGTAACTTCTTTTGCTTTGTTTGGCGTGAATCTCTCTGGACTATCTTCACAAAGCTTTCTTTTATACACACACACACTTTTAACCACGTTTTGAGGACATTCGCGCTGAGCATTCTTCCACTAAAGTCGAACACCGCGCCTTTACGTTAGGTCCCTTGAAAAAGACGTTTGCTTTCATTACAATAAAGTAGTAAAATCCATGAGGACGACGATGGAAGAAGTAATTATATTTAATTCTCAAATTATTTTTTATTTAAACTTACAGAACTTATTAGCTATTCCGATAACTGGTAATTTGATTTTTTGGATATTATGGTTTGTGTTGACTGACAAAAAAATGGAGTTTTATGGCTTGTAACTTAGTCAAATGATAACATTTTTACAAGTAAGAAGTCAAAGCTTTATGAGTAAGATCTAATTTTATTTTTTTTTATTTTATTAAAAAAAAACTACTCCTCCCTTTTAAATATATAATAAAGTTAACTTTTTTTAAAAAAAAATTAAATGAGCTAAATAAGTTACTTAATTATATTATATATATATATGTGTATATGATGATTTATATATTAGTTTATAAGTTAAACAAAAAGTTAAATAAAATAGTTTGAAGGAAAAACGATAAATATAAATATGTTAAAGTAATTTAATTAATTTTCTTAATATCTCTAAAAAAAATTAACTTTATTTTATAATTAAGATTCAAGATAGTATTTCATTTGGAAAAAATGAAAAAGTGAAAAAGTTACTATATCTAAGTCTAATTATAGGAGTAAGTTTATAGTGTAATTTACACTATAAACTTGACGTGTTAATGTGATATTTAAGATGGAAAGAGTATGAACTTGATGTGTTAATGTGATATTTACACGTCCTCAATTATGGATCGTAAGATAATTTGTGATCTGAAATTCATGAAGTGGACACTTGAAAGCTGATATCTTTAAATAATTGGCCACAAAACCACACTCCAATCATCCAATCCTCACTTATTACCGGTAATAACATGTGTGGACTGAAAAATGATGGAGTATTAAGGCTTGTCAATGATAACATTTTTACAAGTAAGAGGTCACAGTTTTATGAGTAAGATCTAATTTTCTTAATAAAAAAAAATATTTCATCAAATCTTAAATATAAGACAGAGTTGATTGTTTTATAGATTAAGAAAATTAAATAAGGTAATTAATTATATTATATATCACTTGTAGTTTATAGAGAAAATATTATTATATTATATAAAAAAATAGTTTATAAAGTTAAGGAAAATAGTTTTGAATAATTGTTAATTAACAATTAAATCCAATAAATAAATGGAGATTCTTAAAATAATTATAGGGCGCTTTTTTTTTTTAAAGCAATTTAATTATATTTTTTAATAAGTTAAACAAAATAGTTTCAATAAATATAGTATTTTAAAGCAGTTTAACTAGATTTTTTAATATCTTTGAAAAAATAAAATTTGACTTATATTTAAGATGAGAGAAAATATTTCATTTGGAAAAAATGAAAAAGGGGAAAAAAAACATGAACTTGACGTGTTTATGTGATCCTCACTTATATCATAATCATGGAACGTAAGATAATTTGTGATTCAAAATTCATGGAGTGGACACTTGAGCTTGACAGTTGCTATCGGTAAAGTATAATCTAACCGACTTCCGCACTCAAAGAATTATACCTGTATTTTTTTCTTAAATTTATATTTTACCCATAAAAAATATATATTTAGATATAACAAAATGTCCCTTCAAATCTCACAATTGCATTTAAATCCATAGATGTTTTTTTTTACAATAAATTTTAATTCCATCTACAATTCCAGAGGCTTCAACTGACAAATCTATAGGTGTATCCATTGATAAGTTCACAGGCATTTGATAATTGAAATTTATTACACAAAAGTTCCACATAACTCAAATATAATTTTGAGATTTCAACGGACACTTTATTTTATTTTTTCTTGTTCAGCACCTAAATATAATTTTGCCTCAAAAATTCTATCTTTCACGCTCTACTCATTTTATTTTGTTCTTTTTTCTTTTTTCTTTTTTAATTCAAAAAAGGCCAAACCGGCCTGGTGGGAGATAGAATCATCCGCCTTCTCTATGCCAAACGACTATATTTCCATTAGGGCAATGCACCAAATGTCGGCTACTAATTTTGAGTCAAGCATCATTTGTACTATTAAATTTCAGTGTTTTTTAAGGTCAAGTGAAAAGTTTCAGTGTCTTTCGTTGACTTGTTTTTTGAATTTCTTGTGAGACAACATGAACAATCATTTAAATTTAATCTAAGCTATTTGTATTTAAATATTTTATTTATCGTTTTAATCTAAATAATTTTAGTGATCATCTCCATTGAGAGAACAATTCTCAGGTGAAACCAATTTTTTGATTTGTTCTAATTTTTCAAATTTAAATAGAAAAAAAAATAAATCATCAAAATCTTTTTTTTTTATTTATGATCGTATAAAACATAATAAACTTTTTTAAAACAACTTTTTAAATTTGAATCAAGTCTAAAGTACTCAAGCTTGACCCCATAATCTAAGGGGAATTGTAGTGATTTCATTATATCTTAATCTCACTTTAACCTAAATGAAAACAAAATGCTGTCACATTCCATGTTTGAAATAATTCATACTATTATGGATAATATAACTTGTTATAAATTTTATACAACATCCATCCGATTCTTAATATAAGATCTTGTTTGTCAGCTCAAATGAAGCCTGCATAGCGAGATTACTTACAAAATCAATTTTGCAACAAATCACATGTACTTTGGCTGACAACACGTAATTCAGGTTACCATGAGAACTAAACTGACAAAGAATTTGAAAGTGAAACACTAATAAATTGAGAGAGAGAGCGAGGGAAAGTATCAAATTGAGAAATCTTGCATATTTTGGTAACCAAAACAAGAATATACTATATTTCTTTTTACATTACACCCATTTACAGACAAGACATGAAGAATTGCTTCAGAATCCTATCTTCCAGACATGAGATTCATAAGAGCTGGATTTTCATAAAAGGAGCCAACATCCCAATCTTCAGTGGCGGAAGAAAGCGTCATAAGAGCAACAACGATAGATCTCATAGTTGGACGCAGTTGGGGATTGTCCTGCGTGCATGCTTTGGCTAGTTGAGCCACCTGCAAGTCAAGTATTATAAAGATTCCAACATAATATTCTTTTCCTTTTCAATCATAATCTCAGGACTACATGAGTTCAAATCAAATGATGAGAGTCTTAGGGCCTGTTTAGGATAGCTTTAGGAAGCCTAAAAAATCAGTTGGGATAAAAAAAACAAGTTGGATACAAAATGGGGGTTGGGTCTAACGGAAGAGGCTAATATCTCATAACGTGGCGAACCAAAGTTTGAATCCCTGTTGGGAGATTCGCTTACATTTTGTACTCAACAATGCCTCAAATAGGCAAGCCTCTAGTAGGGGATACCTATACTTAGCAAAAAAAAAAACAAGTTGGATGAAAATATGATGTTTGATATGACTTTGGAGACAACTGACTTTTTGCGCAAAAGTCACTTTAAAATTGAAGCAACTTTTTTATGCTTTCTAGCTTTTGGCTTTTCTTCATATTTGAACCTTATGAAACTTACTTTTCAATATTTCATCCAAATAAGTTTCTATCAAACTGAATTTCTTATAAAAGCCTATCTAAAACCTGAATCACATCACACTAATTAACTTTTACTCCAACTTCAGTTTACAAAAATCAGTTAGGACAAAAATTAACTTTTACCAGCGTTAATCCCAACAAACCCTAAAATCTGTTGAACCACCAAATTTCAAGGACCAAGTAGTTAACACTCTATGCCAGCATCACAAACAGATATTCAAAGGAATCTTCTGAAGTTGGCATAAACTTATGCCTAACCTCAGAGAAACTTCAGCATCAATTTCAAAGTGTTTATTTACTCTTAAGAAGCATGCTAACCTTGAAAACTGAATCAATAGGGTAATCATCCCCAAGTCTTGGGTCCACCAATTTGCGAAGATCTTCGGTTGGTTTTGGCTGATTAAGAACTCCCTCAAACTGCATCAGTAGAAAGTAGAAAAAGAAATGAATTTATGAGGGCTCTAATCTATTTTGATGTATAAGAGAATAATTTGGTTGGTTTGAAATTGATGATAATAATACAAAGATTTGATGAGTCTTAGAGATTAAGATTGACCCAAGATACGATGCCCCTCGAGTCTGTGATTGATTCATTTATCTTGACGATAGCTTCCTTAGCAGAGATAAGTTCATAGAGAACTACTCCAAAAGCATAGACATCCACTTTAGGAGAAACATCCCCATATTGAGCATATCTGCAAATAGGAGCATGTAGATCATTAATCAAATCCAGCCTCACAAAAGGGAATTCTCTCCAAAATAAACAATAAAACAAAAACCAGTGCAAACACTAGAATGTAGAATCTAAGATCCAAGTGAACTAATCAGTAACAGCAGGATATGCACCAAATTTGAGAAGAATTGTTCACTAGTTATCCTGGAAACTTCTACAGAATAATGTATCAAACTGTAAGCGTTAAGAAAATTAGCAGCAAATCCAGACCATGAAACAGTAATGGCCACATATTCTACATTAAAAATTTATAAAAAAAAAATGTTGTACGGTTGTTAAGTGATGACAGCAAATAATTAAGGAGTTGGCTGATACATACTACATCAAAGGAAAGTACCACAAGAGAATAAGCTATAATTTGCTTGTAAACTCATGATATAAATTTAGAAGGCTCCATTATCAAGGGAAATTCTTTTTTCAGAAAAGAAATACTACCTCCGGTCTTAATTATAGGAACACTTTTATAGTGTAATTTGGACTACAAAAATATTCCTATAATTAGGACCGGAGGTAGTAACAAAAAATGATCTTACTCTGGTGGCATATATCCAAATGTACCCACAAGACGACCAGTGGGAAGTGTCCCGCTGCCAACTTCAGTCAGTTTTGCCAATCCAAAATCTGCAACCTGTATACATGAATATTATGAGAGGATTTTGCATTAATTGTCTAATACCATAATTTAATATTTTAAAAACACAATCAACCTTGCCACGGAAGTTTTTGTCTATTAATATATTAGCCGACTTTATGTCACGATGGATATATACTGGCACTGTATGCTCATGAATATATTCAAGACCTCTTGCTGAATCCAGAGCAATTTGCACCCTGGTAGACCAGGGGAGTGGATCTCTTCCTGGCAAAATATGACTCTAATGTTAAGTTATAACAATTACTATCCATTGTCACCAAACAAGATCAACAACATGCAGATCTAACCTGAACTTCGGAGATGCTGACTTAAGTTTCCATTCTCAATGTACTCATAGACAAGGAAAAGAGATTCCTCAACACAATAGCCAATCAAACGCACCTACACGGTCATTGAGAAGAATGATAGAACATCAGGCTTTAGATCATTAATTTTTATGTCACTCTTACCTCTTCATTCAATCATTACAAAAACTTTGATCCAGTACATAGTACTCTACAAGTTAAGCAAAAGAAACTTTATAGAGAAAAAAGGGATTATTGGCTTAATAACCAACCAATATCACCAGTCATAAATTTCTATCAATATTTTATCTGAAAATAGCCAGGTTGATAACCAAAGGTTTCCCCCAAGAAAATGCTAGATTTCATTACTAAGTCAATTAACGAATGTATGCTGAGATCCCCACTTACATGGCACACTCTTCAATACATCAAAGAGATGGTAATAAATGCCTAAAATTTGGGAGATATAGTACCAAATTAAGGTGATGAACATTTGTCAGGACTTTCAACTCAGCCAGAAATTCTCTTGTTGCCTGCATATCCATCTTCTTGATTGCTGCTTTCTGAACAGAAATCATTTAAGGAAATGAGAAAATCAATATTAAAAAGAACAAGAATGAACTACGATAAATTAAAAAAACCATCATCAGAACTCAGAAGAGCATTATCAAGTATAATGCGACAGTAACTGTCCAATTAACAATAAATCTGCATTGCGCTATATTCAAAAGCATGGAAGGAAGTAATTATTAGGAAATTGTCTCATCTTTCAGAGAGAGTAACAACTCACAAGAAAGAAGAATATATTTTATATATCTAGCATTCAATTTATTTAATCGAATTTCCCTGCTAAGGTCTACTCAAACAGCATTGTATAACCATTTGGAATCATCACTTAACCCTTTCTCACTAATCTTTTTTATCTCTATGAAACAATAATTAGTCATTTCCAACTTATAGAAACAATTAATTAACAACATTGACATATAGGAGATTAAAACTCTTTGATCTTATCCCCTCTAAATATCATAAAGCACCAATCCTCTTCGACAGTCTAGATGAACATAATGAGACTCCAATATCAATCAATTATGAATGAAACTTTCTTTCAGTAATGATTGTGATGAAACCAGTTCTTCATGAGCATTCACAAACCTCTCCTCTCAGCTCTGCATAGTAGACAGCACCAAAACCACCTTGACCAATCATGTTTGCCATATTGAAGTTGTTTGTGGCAGTGGCAAGTTCTTCATATGAAAACTCCACAGATTTGTCCACTGTAATGTTAGCAATGCTAGCAATGGGAGATACATGACCACCAACTCCTGAAGTTCCATTTTCATCGTTACCAGAAGTTGTATCTGAAATGACATTCATCAAAGTGTCATTTTATACAAAAATCAACTACATACATTTTTGTAAAAAGCTCAAAAGCATATCATAATGGCTCGTTATGAAGTGTGTTAAAAAATGATGCCTTATACAACCAGCATACCAATTAAGCCATAAAGGATAGTCATGAGAGACAAATATTATTATCTATGACCTCACATTCTGATAAAATCACTTTTGCTTCAAAGAACTATAAGAGAAAATTTAGGAAGAAGCAAAAAAAGGGAAAGCCACTTTCTGATGGTCAGAGCATTGACCTCGTAACTCCTACTAGTAAGGAGAAAGAAATGAAGAATTAGAGTTGCTATAGGCCTGGTCTAGGAGAGGGTAATGTTGGGGACTATGAGAGTTACTTTTTGTCATGTAGTAGTTGTTAAAGTCTCCTAGTGGAAGCAGGTCATATTTTGTATTTTGAGTGTAGTGAGGAGAGACTGGCCTCTTGAATGCCAGTAGTTATGTTCTGTGCTTGAGTGTTGTTCTGTAATTTCAGTATTTTTTTCTGTTCTTTGTGATTTCTGGTTGAAACAGAAGAACAGGGTTTTGGCTGGAATCACTAGAGTTCATTGTAACAATGACTCAGTATTTTGAAGTATTTATCAAAACCTAAGGATTTCCCTCATTTATAGCTTCTGCTGTCTTTAATTCTTACATTGAGATTTTATATCAAGCAGGGTTGCATCACATTCTCACTGCCTATCAAATTCTACTTTTGAAGAAAAAGAAGAAATAATGTTGATGTTGGCAAGAATGAGGAGACGGAGTAATAAGCAATCAATGAAATTAATTGAATTGAGTGGTTGCTGGAGATCATTTGAGTTAGATGGAGGGCTGTTCAGTCAGGTGGACTTTGCAGCATTGTATTTATTCACCCACACCTAAAGAGCAAAGGTAGGGGAAGAGAGAAATGGAGAATTACAAGAAATAAAACTAGAGTGAACTTTACCCCTCATGTCATGAGAATGGAGACCTTGGGACTCTTGGGGGAGTAATTTAACCTTGCCTGTCGTTTTCTTTTTGAAATAACCAATATATATACCAAATGCCAATAGCAGAAGCCCTGCTACTACTCCAATGGATATTCCAACTATAGCCCCAGTAGAAAGACCTGTTTATATAAAGGGAATTTATGAGCTCAAAGTAGGATCGGCTTTTTAATGTTAGCAGATTCTGACCATTTGTATAACATAAAGGTCAAATACACAGAAGATAATCATCATATAACCAGTTTTGTGAGTAGAGCCAAAGTCAAACCTCCAGCCTTTCTGTGGAAAAGGAAAAAATAGCTATTAACATTAGTCAATGTGTTGGAGAATGAAGAAAATGATACAACCATGTATGCAGATGCCAGATAGCATGCAAGGTAAAATTAATAAAATTTACCTTGACTGAAGTGGCACATAGGTACCATTTTGATCTGGAAAATGAAAGTCAAAAGTGAGAAAGTTATATTAATATGAGAGTACAAGAATGAGGTTAGCTAATACTCCAAATACTCAAATTTCTCTCTAAGCCTAAACAACATAGAGCAGAAATAAAGATTTCTGTACTGGAAGATGCTTCAAGAACTGACACATAAAACCACCATAGCTGTTGCCAAAACCTCAGTTAAATGGATTTTTTTTCAGTGGGGCAAGGGGCATGATTCAGCATTCAAGATCAGTTCTTGAGCTATCCCAGTAAAAACAAATTTTGGTCCTTGAATGATATTATCTCTTAATACTTGGTTGTTGGACCAAAGTTATTTCCTCAAAGTTTGTTATTCTCTACATACTTGTCCTGTTGTTGAACAAAATTGTATATTTATTTTAATCTGATTGACAAACTTAATATAAATGTTTAGCAAGCTACAAATTTTGGAAGAGAGATATGTTGTGAGTTACAAATTAAAAAGAGTGAATTGCAAGGAGATATAGTTTTCAAGGACCAAATTGTATATTTACTATTCGTCGTTAAAATAACACACCAGTTTTACATGCATTAAAAAACCAGATCACCATACTTCCAACAACAAAATTTAGCTACACATTCTAGGAGAACGTATAAACATAACTGAGGAATTTTTTCTTTTTTCGAGATAAAAAATAACTGATGAGATTATTAAATGAGGCATCCATAGCAACTTTAAACAAATTCTATGTGCAACTCTGCTAATTTAGGAAAATTTTCAATTTGACGGCCTAGTTCAGAAAGAGAGGAGGTTAGTATATCTCTTTTCCCCCAAGTAATCAGATTATGTCCTTTTTGTTGTCATCATCCAAAATTCAACACCAATCTTACCTTTGCCCGGAATAAAAACCAGACCACTTCCTTGGTTGAAATTCACAGACGGGTTGTACCTCTGCAATAGTCCGGTGTCGTTAAAACCCACGTCACTTGCCACTGACCCCAAGGTCTCCCCAGGCCTAAGTGGGTACGTGATGAACAAACCATAATCCTTAGAGACATCTCTATTCCCACAGGAACAGTTAATCGTGACATTTAAGGTTCCAGTGTCAGGAATATTGTCCGGCGGGTAACTATTGAACTTCCGCAACCAGTCAACAGTGGTCAAATTGGCATAGTTTGTACCAGCAACCTTATCGTAGGTGTCCCCTCTCTGAACATCGTATTGAAATGTATGACCTAAAAATTCACCATTAATGCACTGACATGGGAAGGGAACGTTGACTCTTATGAATGCTGAAAGGCTGTCTTTATTGGGTACTTTGTCCTTGTTGTAGCTGACGATATCGTCTGGTGTTGAAACAAGCTGGGATTTCATAACCATCGAAATGTATGTGAGGTTCGTACCATTCTGAATAAAGAACGAAGCAAGAGCCCTATCACAAGTCTCGCTACACTGTGCTTTGGCGCTGGCAAAAATTGAAGCCAACGCGAAGAAGACAAAGAAGAGAACAAGAAACCCAAATCTGGGTTCTTCCATTGGATTCACCTAAAGATTGAAGGAAAGCAAAAGGCCCTATTCGAAGGAACAAAAAGCAAAAAGATGCATAATTTCTGAAGATCTGAATAGGAGCTCGAGAATAGAGAGAAAGTTTGAAAGGGGGATTCAGTTCTGGTGTGCCGTTGACCTGGGGAAAATCCGATCTCCAAAAGGGAAAAATTAAAGCTGAAAATTTCTGAAGGCTCTGGTGTTGAATTAATCCGCCGCATTTTTTGAGAAAGGAATAAAAAAATTTAGAGTAATCAATATCTGGGTTTAATAATTGATTCACAACTCAAACTCAAATGGTAGAACAGTATGTGTAATTTGTCGTATGTCTACGCGATAGATTCCCGCGGTTTTTTACGTCAATGACTGGCGGCAAATTATCTTTTACGTCATGACTCGAACTTTGATGTTTGGTTTGAGGGGAAGGAGTGGGAGGAAGGGAGTGGAAAGGGAAAATCCAAATCGGCCATTAATGAGAAGAATATTCCTTTTTTGTTGAGAGTATATTTTGGAATATTGAAAAATTTTTCGGCGATTTGGTAAAGAGAAGGAAAAAAAAATCTCCTCAAAAAACATGGGGAAAATCTATATGGGGCCCTTTTAACAGAAAAAATCTCAATCTGAAAATCTCAATAAAAGCCTTAGAGCATTTTCTGGTATAAATTCGTTAACAACTAATCAGCCCCATTAACAACTAAATCAATATCCGTTAACAACTAAATCAGTCGCATTAACAATAATATTTTAACAATTAAATCAGTAACATTAACAACAATATCAATAGGTTAACAACTATATCAGTCTCATTAACAACTAACGTTTTAATGAAAAATTTTAAAAAATGTCTTTAACCTTTTTTAGGATTTTCGAATCTTGAAGCGCTTTTTAAGATTTTTTTCCATTAAAAAGGGCCTTTATATGGATTTTCCCGAACTATATGAGTTGCGCACTGCCAACCTTTTAGCTCTCCTTTTGAAGAAAAAAAAAAAGAAGAAGAAGAAAAAAAGGCCTTTGAACTTAGAATAATAACGGGTCAAACGGTTGAATGTAGTCCATTTATCTTTCCTCTTTCCTCTATTATAACTCTTTTTAATTAAAAAAAAATTGATCATATTTATACGTCTCTTTTGACTAAAAAATTTGATCATATTTATAAGTCTCTTTTGACCAAAAAAATTGATCATATTTGTAAGTGCTCTTTCAAGTAATAAATGAGATTTTGACAATTTTACCCATATTAATTGAACTAATGAAAATAGGGAAAGAATAAAGAATTGAAATATACACATTCATAAATGAAGACAAAGTTAAAAATTTACCACATAATCATTGAGCTAACTACCTCTCCTTGTATGTGTGATTTAGTTAAAAGAGACTTACCATTAAATGTCCTTATTTATAAGTTCATTTTTTTAAAAAATTTGGTTCTATTTATAAGTTATGTTTCTTGTAATAGTAAAATTGTGACAATTTTACTCATATTAATTGTACTCATGAAGATAGAGAGCGAAGAAACAATTAAAAAATATTCAATCATAAATAAGGGCAAAGTTGAAAATTTACCTCATAATCATTGAGTTAATTACATCTCCTTGATATTTGAGATTTGGTTAAAATGGACTTATAAATAGGACCAGAGTGGTAAAAGCTTAATAACTGAATTAAATAAATTTTATTTTAAAAAATACTCTTATTTATAAGTGATAAGTAAGTGAGAGAAATAAAATAAATATAAGTATCAACAACATTTAATTAATGTAATATATATAATTAATGAGGGTAAAAATAAAAAACAAATCATTAAATGCTCAAACAACTCTTATCTAGCTCTTAAAAAAAAAAAATCAAGCCAATTCAAATTTTAAACTCTTATAAAAAAAACAAGAGGAATATATCATTCTTTCCCTTTTTACAAGTTATGATTCTCATAATAGTAATAAAAAAAGCATTTGTTAACTTATTAAATATACTTTTAAGTTGCATTTTCACAATTTTTTCCACATTTATAAATGGTTTTATGATATTCTTAACCTTTCTTCTCTCTTTTTTCCTCTTTCCAACATGAATTAATTTATTCTTTCATTACATTTAATCACAATAAAATTGTAATATTGTCATTAACTACTCTATAAATAGACTTATAATAAAAACCACAAATTTTTTAAACTAAATTTATAAAAAGGATCGAAATGATAACAATGTTAGTTATACGTAAAAGATCGTGTATATTTTTTTAAAGTGCTTTAGGAAATTAATTTAATAAGTGCAATAAATAGTAATAATTTAAGAAAAATGCTATAAATAAACTTGAGACACAATTAATTGGTATTTTATACTAAAACTAAAATAAACCTTTCAATTAACTCTTATATTTAGGATTTGAAAGAGTATATTTAATCTTTTAAGAAAATATGAAATAAAAACTCAAAACCACATAAAAATATGGGAAAAAGACGAATAAATACCAAATGAATTTGAAAACCCAGAAGCCCACCGAATTTGTAAAAAGATTGAGAGGTGACAAAGACTTTTGAAGGTTATGCAAATTTATGCAAAATGACCAAAACGCCCTTCCTTCCTTCTTCCTTCACCTTCATCGAGTTCTTCCTTCTTCATCGAGAGTTGAGAGAGAGAGAGAGAGGTGAACGGATTCATCATTTGCCGTCGTGACTGCCGATTTGCCGTCTTGATTTCCGCCGTCGATGTCGCACCCACTGACCAACGCCCCACCCGTCGCCTTAGATCTGAAGAAAAAAAAAATGAATTTTTCAATCTGAGAGATTAGAGATTGGAAGAAGAAGAAAAGACGGCGTGAAAGAAGAAGGAAGAAGAGAGGCAAAAAAAAATGTTCACTCGGCGTGAAGAATGCTTAAGGCATTCGCATTCTCAAGAATGCCAGAATGCCTTAGGCATTCTCCAGAGAATGCCGAGAATGCCCTGAGGCATTCTCTTTAAGGCATTCTCGAGAGGCATTCTCAAGAGAATGCCTTTTCAATTCTCAATGCTTTCCTTCTCTTCTTCCTTCCTTCACGCCACTCAGCTTCTTTCTTCCTCTCTTCCTTCACCGCACCGCGCCGTCTTTTTCCAATTTCTCAACGTGATTGTCTCGGTTTTTTTTCACCGATGCGGTGTCTGGTGTCTAAGGCGACGCGTGTGGCGTCGACAGCAAAGGGTTTAGACGGCGTTCGGCAGTCGACGACACATGAGAATCTGAGAATCTGCCTCTCTCTCTCTCTCGGATGAAGGACGAAGGAAAGGAAGCAAGGGCAAAATGGTCATTTTACATGAATTTGCATAACCCTCAAAAGTCTTTGTCACCTCTAAGTCTTTTTACAAATTCAGTGGGCTTCTGGGGATGGTATTTATCTGTCTTTTTCCCTAAAAATATCAAAGATAATATTTAAAAATATTATAGATTAATGTGACTTTCATATTTTTACGAATGTATTGACGTTTATATATTAAATAGAATTATTTTAATTCCAATTTTAAACATCCATTTTTTTTTTGAAGGAAATAAGATGAAACCGCGTAATTTTTTATGTTACAACTAAAAATATACCTTTTTATATTTTAATCTGGACATTTAATAATAAAAATATGAAAAGTGGAATTTTAGTCTAGTCTTTTCAAGACTACGTATCAATTAAACCGAAACCGCTCTTAATCTGTGCATGAAAATGTTAGCAAATAAGTACCAGTTTAACGATTTAAGAAAGTTAAGAACTTAACGAGATTAAATTTTCCATGAAACGTAATAAACCCGTTACTGTATGCATCAGTGTTATTAAATCCATACCGGCCCATCACAAAAACTGACGAACTGATTAGTAAACTGGTCCAGTCGGTGAGTCGGGCATCAACCCAGTTTATTTATTTTTTTAAAAAAAAAAAATCAATTTTTTTTTTTTTTTATAATTTCATATTAATAACTCTGAAATATTCACTTTCTCACCGGTTTGGCCCTAAATTAGCTCTGATCTGACCCTTAACCCAGTAACCTGACCAGTTTAGTGACCCAGGTTTAATACCTTGATATGCATATGCCTAAAACACATACCTATAATAAAGACGAAAAGCAGGGAAATAAGTGAAAGTGCAAAGAACAAAACCTTGCACGTTATTGGAAATTAGATGGTATACAACTGTTTCCCAACTAAAGCACAAAATACCAGACTCTATGCCCATAGTTAAAAAGGAGAAGCAGGGAAGGAAAAGGCAAGAGGAAACAGCAAAACCTTACACTACACTTTATTGGAAATTAGACAGTACTTACTCAACTCAAGCACAAGATATCAGAACAGCAATCTTCCCTGCTCGTTCTCTACTCAGGTCGACTTGGCTAACTGGGTGCGAATTTGTTTGGCCGCAGCAACCATATTAGTGAGAGCAGGCTTAACCTCGGTGTATTTGCGCGTCTTGAGGCCACAATCTGGGTTGACCCACAGAACGTGGCTCTCAAGAACGGCGAGCATCTTAGCGATTCGGTCAGCAATCTCCTCTGTGGGTGGGATCCTTGGAGAGTGAATATCATAAACTCCAGGACCAATGCCGGCACCATATTTAACTCCCTCTCGGAATACAGAGAGTAGTTTTTCATCTGATCTTGAGTTCTCAATGGTGATCACATCAGCATCCATGTCTATGATAGAGTGGATGATATCATTGAAGTTTGAGTAGCACATGTGAGTGTGTATCTGGCCAAAAACAGAAAATGTCAATAAAAATTCCCACCTATTAACATTGTCAACAGAAAAAGTAGTCAACTTCTCACCCTCCTCCCCCTTTCCAAAACTTTTTACTGCTACTAGAACCATCCTAACCTAACGTTGGTTCATTTCTAGCATAATTTAGACTAACAATTAATATACCACTGTATAACATAAAATTCATAAGAAACCACATTGTTTATAAGTCACGAATAACACGGAACCACATCATAATACAAGAGAAGCCTAGTGTAAAGTAATTTGTAAGGACAAGAATTAGAGAAGCAAAATTGAACCTGGGTAGAGTCCTTAACACCAACGTTTGTAATCCTAAATGAGTGAACAGCCCAGTTTAGATAGAATGCCTCCTCAAACTTCCTTAAAGGCAAGCCTTCTCTCAGAGCAGCCTCGTCAATCTGGATGACAGTAACACCAGCTTTCTCAAGGTCCTCAACCTCATCCTTAATAGCCAAAGCAATTTGGTAGCAGGTCTCATGTCTAATAACAATCAGAATAAGTCAAACATAACTGAATATCCTATGGAACCGTTTCTTCAAATTTGAAGGGCATGTTTTCATACCTGGGCTGGTCATCTCTTACAAAAGACCAGTTCAGAATTGTAACAGGGCCAGTGAGCATTCCCTTCATAGGCCGTTTAGTCATACTTTGAGCCATTGAAGACCAGAAGACAGTCATAGGCTTGGGACGGCTCACATCACCATAGATGATGGGTGGCTTGACACAGCGAGATCCATAGGATTGCACCCATCCATTGGCAGTGAAAGCAAAACCAGATAATTGTTCTCCAAAGTACTCAACCATATCATTCCTCTAAAGGAAAAGACTTTAAAAAGTGAGTACTTGTACTAGATTTCACACTAAAATGTCTTCTTTAAAATTCAAAAGATGACATCAAATCTGCTCCTCACCTCAGGTTCTCCATGTACCAAGACATCAATATCCAATTCTTCTTGCAGCTTGACAACTTTGTTGATTTCCTCCTTTATAAACTTGACATATTCTTTCTCAGATATTCTAATAGAAAAAATGGTTTGCAGGTTATAATATCTAGTAGCAAAAATTCTCAAAGTCAGAAGGTAAAAGCAGATGAAAAGCCAGGAAACACACTTGTTGGCCTTAAACTCACGGCGGATCCTTCTAAGATCTGCATGCTGAGGGAAAGAACCAATGGTGGTAGTTGGAAGAATGGGAAGATTCAGTTTCTTCTGTTGAGCATCCAACCTTGCACTCACATTTGTGGCCCTCCGGTGATCAGAACCCTTCAAAGCAGCAGCCTAAGCAACAACAAAAAAATAACAATTTGGGAATACAATTAAAAGATAAGGGTCATGAAAAACAGAAATAACAAAATTCATGATCCTCAAGAAGGCTTACAGCCTTTTGGACAGCCTCGTTTGTCACCCTTGGGGAGGACTTCCTTGAAGCCAAAGCAGCAGCATTAGCTGAGAAGAAACCCTGCATAATTACGGGCAGCAAGAAGATTAAAGATAACCCTAGTAAACTAGCAAAGTAATCAAAACTAAAAGAGAATACCATACACCCATTGAACAAAAGACTTTCTTTTAAAATGCAGAAACTTTTTTCCCTTTTATGGTTACAAAAATGCAGGAAACTTAGCTGGAGAGACATAAAATTCCAAGAAGCAAAACTTTGTAAGGATGTGAGATTTTTTAGTTCAATGGTGGTTAATTGTCATCAAATATTCAATTATTCAAGCAAAACTTCTCTGGCAAAGAAATTGTACCTCATCCTTTTGTCCAGACAAAGCCTTCGCCAAGGCATTTACTTCAACTACCTTCTGTGCTGCAAATGCAAGCCAAGACTTGATCTCTTGGTCCAACTTTGTTTCATTGACCAGATCAACCGCAGTGTGAAGAAGAGAACAAGATGTAGAGACCACTACACGATCTGCAGAAAATGGCAGCACACATTTTAGATTCAAGTGTCATGGTAATCAACAACTAATGCAATCAACACCAAATACCCTTTCCAACAATGCCCTCAATAGCTTGCAAAGAACTCAAAGAAGATGCAAGGTTATTGGCCCATATATTCCTTCCATCAACTACACCAGCAAAAAGAAATTTTCCAGCTGGAAATCCTTCCTTGATTAAATTGCGGGTCTTTGCTCCACGAACAAGGTCAAACCCATATGCCGTAACACCCTTCAAAGAGGTAAGTGTTCTGTATGCTTCAGCAGTAACATCAGCAAAGTATGTTTCTATCAGGACATTTAGACCAGATAAAGATGATTCCAACTCTGCATAGGCATGAGTAAATGCTTGTAGCTGGTGAGCATCAAGATCCTTCACAAGGGTGGGTTCATCAAACTGGATCCAAGTAGCACCAGCTGCCTTCAGTTCAGCCACAACCTCCCTTCAATAGTTACAAAAGCAAAATTGGGAAATTGTCATTTATAACTCACTTGTCATTAATTTTTTTTAATAAAAAAAAAGAAGATAAAGTCATACTTGTAGACTGGAATGATCTTGCTGATAAGGGAAAGAAGAGAAAATGATCTATCAACACCCTTTGCTGTTTTTGACAGCAACAAGAAGGACACAGGTCCAACAAGCACTGGTATGGTATCAATTCCTAGCTGCATAGTAGGAGGTACAAACATCAAAGAGAGAAATGATGCAAAAATAATCAATTTTTTTATTTTACAACTTAAAACTACTCTTCCTATAAAAACAAAAGGAAAAAAAAAAAAAAATTCAATGGTGCGGATTTCTTTAGCATAACAACCAACTCTTTCATTTTGAACTTGCCTTAACTAGATTTTAATCCTCCATGGGATACACAGGGAGCATTTAACAGCAACTAAAAGTACTCACTTGGTATTATTACAAATTACAAAGATTAATAATAATACTCAATTATTGATTTGTTTTTCTCCTTCTCTATAGTAAATCAACCGATTTGATCATTTAAGATTCTGAATATATTAAATACAATAAGCTAAATAACTCCAATGAATCTCTTGTTTACACAATCCATTCAAATAAGAGAACAATAATTAAACCAAATGTGATTGTTAAGTACTGTAAGCTTGACTGTTAATTTTGATCACAACAAAAACAAATAAATCACTTGAAGTAAAGAAATCAGTGAACTTACGGCTTTAGCCTCTTTGTATTCGTTCACTGCCTTGTGAGAAGCATAGGAGAATTTAACATCTGGACCCAATTCAGGGACAATGTAGTGGCTGCACCATAAGCAGTTATAGTTACATTACAGTTCTTACACAAGAAAAAACATTTCAGAATTCATTAGGGATCATAATGACTAGATAAATCATTCAAGTATAAGACAAGTGGATCTGAAAGGCGCATCCTCAACACTTGACATAACAAAAGTGATAAAATTATTATTTGAATATCTTCATAAATTTATATATATACTTTAGTTATTTTAAATGTTCACAATAATTAGTTTAGTTCTGCATCAAAATCTCCAAGCAAATTTCGAATTTCAATAACAACAAAACCCATAACATTTTCAATTTCACTTATCCAAATTAAGTGAAAGAAATGGAATACAAACACCAAAATGGAGACCCAAAAACACCACCTATGAAATTACAATGAATAGGGAGGAAAATATACTTACTAGTTGGTGTCAAACCACTTTGTCATTTCCATAGCAGGTACAACAGCATTCCCTCTTGCCATGGAGAAGTAAATATCAAAGCCAATCTCACCACCATTCCAATTATATCTAGGAGGAACAGCCCCAAGCATGGTGGTGGTGTCCAATACTTGATCATAGTATGAAAAAGTGTTGCTTGGAATATACTTGATTCCAGCATCAGCCATCTGCTTCCAGATGGCTACCCTAAGGTCTGCAGCAACCTTTTGCAGTTCTTCAGCACTACTCTTACCATCCCAAAATGATTCCAAGGAAAACTTAAGTTCTCTCTTGGGTCCCATGCGGGGATAACCAACAATATGAGAAGCCATTGCTCTGTTATGGCAAATAACAATTTGAATGCGTTATTCAGTCAACACAAATATGTTAAAGAATGACACCTTTAACAAATCCAATTAATTTCTTTTTTATCAAAAATCTTTGTAGAGTCAACACACAAGGCAAACCAATCCTTACATGAAAATAATTCAGAAATAAATACATGCAAAATTAGGGACTTAATGTTTCCAAGTGGAACACCACATATCATAAGTATGCCAATGAGACCAAGGTAACGAAACAAGGGGGAAGTAATGAGCTTTTTCTAGTTTTTTTTCTACCAAAAAATGCACGCCCAATAAATGCCAGGAGAAGATTTATCAGTTAAAAAAAATTCTTCTTCATTTTATAATGTTATTTAAGTTTGAATTTTGAGGTCAATATTCAAGATAATTTAATAATTCTTCAGTCCATAATATAAGACATATTTATCCAATTTGATTAAATTAAGGAAGTTGGTTAAATTAGTTAATATGACATATATTTTCTAATACATCTCAATCATCTTCCTTGATTCCCTCCTTTCCTCCCCTCCTTGATTGTTATTGAAGGAGCATCAATAGGGTAAGCTAGGAAGAAGTTGATAAATATGAAGACTATGTTTTATATTTAGATCAAGATCAATTCCCCAAATATGTCTTATATTACGGACCAAAGGAGTACATGGGCAGATGTGTTGTTTATAATCTGAATAAAATATCCTTCACTAAAGGTTATTTGCTAGTGTACTCAAGTTTCTGCTATCAGCAAGTAATAATTACTGTAGGCAAAATACTGAGTAGTTATAACTTATACAGACACCGATGCATAAAGTAACCCTAAAAAAACCAAGTTTGCAAACTAGAAAGCCACAACTTCGTTTCAGATTTGTCAATTATTTCATGCTTGCCGAAATCAGAAGAATTCCACATTCATATATGGATCCCAACTGCGACAACAACAAAAAAAAATAGCCATATAACTTAGGAATATAGTCAAGGACAGTGGGCCTCAAACAGATACTTTGGAAGTCGGAGGTTGGGTGAATAAAAGCACCTTAAGAAGGCCTGGCTGAAGCAATCTGAGCTGTGGGAACAAGTTCAGAGAAAGCGGGAATCCAACAACCTGGACAGATTTAACATAAATGGGTAGGACCGTAGGACAGACAAGCCTGAAACGCAATCCAAACCTTCCTCAAAGATGAGCAGGGATATCACTTCACACAACTCGGCTCTTTATCCAAATCCAATAGTAGACCCGCCCACTTTTGAAACAAAGGGATTCAATATAAGATTACGAAATCAGAAGAGAGGACCTATGAAAAGCTCACCTGTAAATAGAAGTTTGCCTAGAAGAGCAACTCCTCTGGTAATTTTCAGACGCAAGACTAGGAAAGGATTAGCAACTCAAAGCATCAAACAATTTTCAGAAAGCACAAACAATCAAATTTGCTACAACAAACAGCAAAAACAGATCGTATACACAAAGACCCACTAAATGGCACAGATCGAGTTTTAGTGAACAGATTTCAAGCGGGAACGCAGCAAAAGAAAATCACAGAAATTGAAAATTGACAACAAAAAAAAAAGAAGTTAGAGGAAAGAAAAGAATCAAAAGATACCCCAAAGTAGCACGAACAGTGAAGCGACGAAATGAGTGACGGTTGGCAGCAAAAGAGTGTGACCAAAGCGATAGAGTGAACGGCGCAAATGAATGAACGAAGACAATGTTCATTTATACTACTGCCGTCCTTCTTCTCTCTCTCCCCCTTCTAGCCTTCTCCTATATTGATAGAAGAGGCACACACCAATTACATTATCCACCTTTACAACATGTTTGATGGGAGGGTATAGAAGAGGAGAAAGGATATTTACTTATTAATTGAGAAGAATATTTTTTTATAAGAGTGTGTTTTTGAAATATTGAAAATTTTTCATGGGCAATTTGATCAATTGGTCCTATTTATAAGTCTTTTTTGACCAAATCACACATACCAAAAAGAGAGATGGTTAGCTTAATGATTATGGGGTAAATTTTCAACTTTACCCTCATTTATAATTAAGTATTTTTTAACTCTTTCTTCTCTCTTTATTTTCATTGGTTTAATTAATATTGGTAAAATTGTCACAATCTAATTTATTTGATCAATAATGACTTATAAATATGACCAAAATTTTTGATCAAAAAAACTTATAAATAAAAACATAGTGGCATAAGACTATAAGGTAAAAAATTTCCCTCCCTTCAAACTCAAACGAAATACACCTTTAAAAATTAAAACTCACGGCCTCCCGTACATAAATAGGTTTGGTTTGTCAATTGAGTTAGGCAATCAATCAATTACATTTATAATTGAGTTAGGCATATTACAATAGCTCCTTATAAATTTCATATTTTATACTAATATTTATTTTTCACGGTACAAAACTATATATATAAAAAAAAATTGTTATCATAATCGTAGAGATCACCTTTCTTTTTTGAATTGTCATTTTTTTTTTCTTTTACTTTCCTATATATAGAGAGATCCCCCCCCCTTTTTGTGTCTGAAAGAGATCACCTTCAACTACCCCTTTCTTCACACTGCTTCTTTTTAAACACGTCAATGTTACCATAAAGTAAACTACAATAAAAAATATTATCATTTGAAATGGGATCGGTACCTAAAAGTTCAGCAAAAACCTTTGAATGCCTAGTTGCATATTACTTTTAAGGAAAAACACTTCTCATGTTGTAGGAGAAGTGTATTTTTATGTCATTTCACATGGCCTACATATATATATAATTAGCATTATATATATGTGTTGGTCCCACCATTTCATGTGTGTAGGAATCTTCTTCTTCTCATACAACATGAGAAGTTTAAACCCCCTACTTTTAAATCGGATTAATTCCATATGTCAAAGCCAGATTACTATACTACCCTATCAGATATAAGTATCTATTAAAAAATGTAATTAAAGTCTAATACAGTATATTTTTTCACTGCTTTTTTCCCGTGGTTTTGAACTCTCTCTTTTTTTCCTATAATATAATAATATGACGGGTAGAAATGGCAATTAAGGTGTAGCCTACCTTGCCATTTTCTGTTCAAAGAAATCTAGTGTTAGGTGTAAATTTTTGGCCTTAAATATATATATAATAATATGACTAAACTCATATAGAAATGGTAATTAAGGTGTAGCCTACCTTACCATTTTCTGTTCAAAGAAGTCTAGTGTCAGGTGTAAATTTTGACCTTTATATATATATATATATATATATATATATATATCAGGTTACAAGTGGGGTAAGGTAGGGATTGAACCAGTCATGACATTAATTTAAGATTTAATGGTCAAATCTTGATTGAAATCATAATCAAGCATATGGTGATTAAATTAGTATATTTTTAATTTTATATCAATTAGAGTGAAAGAGACAGCATAATATAATCAAAAGATATTACCTCTAGTTCTAATTATAAAACTGAATTGAATTTTTTTTTAGAGATTAAGGAAGCTAAATAAGTTACTTCATCATATCATATATTGTATATCTTTAGATTATATATTAGTTTATTAGTTAGATTAATTAGTTTGAAGAAAAAATAAAAATACACTAAACTGATTTAATTAGCTTCCTTAATTTCTCTAAAAAAAAATCAACATAGTCTTATAATTAGAGTATATTTGTCAAAACAAATACAATACTACTTCTTGTTCTTTTAATAAAAAGATATGCTAGTAGTTTGTAATGTAATTTACAATACAAACCAGATCTTATATTAAAAATTGAAGGAAGTATTACATATATGCATACATAAGTTTTTTTTTTTTAATAAAACAATATTTGGACTATGTATTTTATTAATTTAAAACATAAAATGTGATAGAGGTGATCATCACAGTGAGAGGCTTGATTATGGTACATTGGTATCAAATAAGTGTATTCTTTCTCTTGTAACTGAAAGTTATGTATTTATAAGAAAATAAATACGAAAATGACATGTTCCAAGTAGTCAATACTAATAAATAAAGGAAAATTATTCCTAAGATACCTATATTTTATTAAATTTTTTAATTTGATGCTTGTGTGTTTTTTTTTCCTCTTTATTAAATTCTTTAATTTTATTTTGTTAGCAGCTTTTTGTACGAGAGCTAATTAACAATACTAACAAAGCAAAGTTATGAGGCCCACAGTCGGAAATAAGTAAAATTAAAAGATTTAATAATTAAGGGGATGTTATAAATATATGTATTATGTGGATGTCAATCGTGATAAGAAACCTCGCCTATAAATGAGGTCTTCAGTAAACATTCGTTAAGTTACTTCAAATGAGAATTCCTCCATCTCTCTAAAATTTCTCTCCGACTTCTCTCTACTTTTCTTTACATTTTCTTCAGAGTTTTTATAACACGTTATCAAGACGGCGCCTAATCAATCGAAGTCTCACTAACAACGTTCATCATCACCGTGGTTCATCTTTCCTGGTAGAAGAAGAAGTTTTCAAATCGCTTCGCCGAGGCTTTTCGTTCGAAAGATTGATTTTGGATCAGTGAAAATGATTTCTTTTCACACAGCGGTATGTTTTTATTAAGTTTAGATGGTTGATTTAAGTAATATGATGTTGTAAATGAAAGGAGGAAGATGAACGAAGGTTGCAGACGAGCGAGGAAGGAGAAGAACGATTGTGGAAATTTTTTTTCTGTGGGTCCCACATGTTTTTAATATTTAATTATTATAATTACTATTTAAATAGTAAACTCCAAAAAAACACGTCTGATGGTTTGAAAAATTTGGCAAATGGGACCCATATGTTTTTAATATTATATTATTATAATTACTATTTATTATTATATTATATTACTATTTGCATAGTAAATTGCACATTGATTGCACAATAATTACGCAGTATTTATATATACTAATCTTTTATTATTTTAAATAGTTATTTTATTTTTTAAATTACTGCTAACATATTAATAATTCAAAGCATTTACTTTTATTACGCTAACATATTTATGATTCAAAGATTTATTTTACTAACGCTAACATATTTATGTTTATTTATTTATATTTTAATTTCGACACCTCTTGGGTTAAACCTCATAACCTAAGTCTTGATTTAATATTAAGCATTTATTTTTATGCTATTTAAATTAAGCATTTACTTTTATGTTAACTAACATAACATTTTATTTATGTTTATTTATTTATATTTTAATTTCGACACCTACTTGGGGTTAAACCTCCTAACCGGAAGTCTTGATTTAATATTAAGCATTTATTTTTATGTTATTTAAATTAAGCATTTACTTTATGCTATTTAAATTAAGCATTTACTTTTATGTTAACTAACAAACATTTATTTTTATGTTTGCTAACATAACATTTATTTTTATGTTTCTAACATAACATTTATTGTTTATGTTTTATTTATTATTTGTCATTTTATTATTATTATTATTATTATTATTATTATATTTCTTATTATATGATCAGATCGCGTCATATATAATGGCTAGAAACCTTGTTTATCCCGAAGATAAACAGTTGGGGAAGTCATTTTGATTTAATTAAAAGAGAAAAATGGATTGAGATATATGACAAAAATTGGCCGAAGCCAAACGAAGATAAACTTTAAGAATACATATATTGGCAAAGATTACAAAATTAATAGTCAAATGATAATTTGGCTTGATATTAAGAGATAAATTGGCGCTCAAAGAGACAAATTTACCCGAAGATATGAGACAAGGCATGATCTATGATTTTTGTATCGCCATCGTTGTATAAATGTCTCAAAATTGAATATTTGTCATTAATAGATTCTTTTGTTCTTTAGAACAAATTAATGGGAATGTATGACCACCAGAAGATGGTTGTTCTTCTAAAAGTTTATTATAAATGGGAATATTTAATTTGCTCCGGTAGTAGCAATATTGTGAATAAGTCAAGAAATATTTTGAATTAATTTCTTGTATTTATATGATCAAACAAAATAGTTGAGTTTTTGTTTTAAGGATCATAATTTCTCTATCAGCTTCGATCCATTCCCGAAGTGAATGTAGTAATGAATAAATTTAATTGTGGTTGTGGATATGTGTGTAAATATGTTTACATATGGACATGATTTTATTTATGGTGGTTCAAATTCTCACCGGAAGTGAGGAAAGATTATTGATAAGAACCACAGAAAGAGATATTATTATTGGGTATAATAAACATGATAAAAATTCATGTTATTGTTGTGGTGGCAAGGGTCATGATTTTTGTATTTATTTTATGCCATGCTATATTTGTTAAAAGTCAAATATTTGATATAAACTATCGATAAGATAAGTATTATATGTAAATCAGCCTCAAAATCAATTTCATAAGTATGAGGCGTTAGATTTTGGAGATGTGGACCTATTTGGAATTTTAATATTTCAAGGTATTATTTAGTAATTTACTAAAATATCATTTATGAATTTTAGGGTCATATTTTGTAATTTTCTCCGGCAAATTTCTCACCCATGAAGTCGGTGAAGGGGGAGAAATTTTTGACCGTGGGTCCCATGTGTTTATATTATTTTATGTTTTTGGCAAGTAGTCATAATATTATGATTTTATGACAAGAAAATTTATCATTTTTATTGCCATAAATTTATTATTTGATGTTTAAGAAGTTTATCAATTTTTATAATTGTTCTTTTATAAAAGAACAATATTGGTTTAAAGAAATGGCATTTACAAGAAAAATTTTATGGATTATTATAAATACTAAGACTCGAAGGTATATGTATATACAAAGAATTTTAAGTTAATATGTATATACAAAGAGTTTTAAGTTATTGTCTTAAAGACAAATAACTTGCGTAGAAATTATGCCACATACGAGTAATAATTTAAAGGCTAATAGTCTTAGACTAATTAGCATAGTTTGTCCACTTAATTTGCATGGTCAATGTTCATACTAAATTTGGTAGTATTAATTTCAGGAAGAAAGCAATGAAAAGTATAAATTTGATTTTCCGGAAGAGCTAATATTTTGTTACCCGAAGTGACAAAATTATGCATTGAATACGCATTTTATTCTACCAAAAATGAAAGAAACTTTTTGAGTTTCAAAGTGATATCTCTGAGAAATGGATATCATATAGAAAAGTATTGAACCAAATACAATTGTAAAACTGAAGTTTACAATATGACCAAATGAGGTCATATGTGATTAATAATGATATGAAAAATTATTGAGAATTCATATCTTGATGTGTAAATAAATATTATAAATAGAAAATGATTATTCATTTTTCTAGAGCCTGATATGAGGATGAGAATATATGTTGGGTGTAAAACTCCTTTGATAATAAATTAAAAGATTTGTAAGTGAAAACCCACATTTTGATTAAAGTCCATTAATGTTTGTGAAGTATTTTTAAAGGACTCACACGAGAGGGAGATTTCTAAATACAAGTGAGTGAAATTTTGAAAAGTGATATACTTCCTACATTAAGTCTCTTTTATGAAGAACAAAGTCCTTGAATTTTAAGATGAAAGTTCTGTTTCACATTTGAGGGGGAGATTGTTAGCAATACAAGTGTGATACTCATATACTTCCCACACATTGACAAATATGATCTCCCGAAATTATGATTTAAAATCATAATGTTACAAAGAAACGAAGTTTTCATCGAAGTTGAGATATATGTTAAATGAGAAACTAGAAGTTTACTATTTGTAGGGCATGACTTGTTTAATCATCCAAGTCATATATAATACAAATAAGAATTTGTATTGACATCCATTGAAGAATCAGAAAATTCTTCATAAATAGCTGCTTGTTCTCAAATTTAAATGACTATGAAAATGTCATAGGTCATAATTGGTAATAATGGATCTTTGAAAATATATCAAACAAATTTATATGGGCCCATTGAAATAGCATGTAAACCATACAATTATATGAGAAATTTGATAGATGCATCTATAAGATGGTTACATGTGAGATTATTTGCTTGCAACATGAAGCTTGCAGAAATAATTGCAACATAAAGATTGCAAATGAGATTGCAATATGAAGATTGCAATAATGTTTGATGTTTGAATAAATTAAGCGCGCAATTTCGTAAGATATGATTTAAGAATCATAATTAAAGCCTCCATAAATAAGTTGGATGAATGCTTATGAGAACAAAATTTTATGTTGATATATTTGATATTATATAGCAAAGCATTTATATAAGCCAACAAAATTCTCCAGGTAAAATTGGCTTTTGGTCAGAGCCAAACAAATTTCCATCTTAAAAGGGTTGAATGTGTAATGATTATAAATCCACCACAATGCACATAGATGGATATAGAAAGAAATTTGAGATAAATGTTGTATAAGTACCTTCTATTTCTTGTTTGTCTCTATATGAAACAGAAAGATGTTTTTAAAGGAAACAAATGGATTTAGGATACTTATACTGCATGATTAGTCAATTGTCGTTTGACATTGTTTTCTTACTTTGAGGGGGAGAAATTGGATACCGAAAAGTGAATACATGGAATGCATTATAGCATTGTATATATCCTCGAATAATGTAGTATGAACCAGAAGTTCATCAGATTATGCATTCATGTATTATTTGCCAGATAATATTACTGACCCAAATGAGATTTATTAAATCTCATACTCCAGCTAAAAATGCTCCAATCTGTATGAATATGAATGTGTCATGCTCGAAGCATGAGAAATTATTCGGTTCCAATTATAAATGTTATGGATAAATTGGAGCAATAATTAAGATGATCATATTAAGGAGGTAGATACTCGAAGAAGAGTATCGAGACATAACTAATTGTAAAACCTCAAGAGAGGTTGTACCGAATTATATTGATAAGTTATGTCGAATTGGAAAAATAGAACCGAAAAGATGAAATTGTCGACAACAATTTTGAAAGATGATATCACGTGATCAAATAAGGATGTTATATAAAGATATGTCACAAGAAGTTGACATAAAGATGATTGGCCAAGAGGATAAGTGAAATTGAAAAGATGCCAATATAATCATATTATGATAGTTATGGACCTGAAGTCCTAATTGAGATATATGAATGTTTATTGTTTATGTGAAAATAAAGATTTTCACATAGTCTAATATGATTATGATGTAATATATGATTTTGTGGTGGATACAATAATTTTGTATATATTGTTAATCCGGCGGTTTATGAAAGAAAGATTATGCGTCTATGTAGATATTGTTATATAGCCTATGCATAAGGCTTACTAAATTATGAAGATTACAGAAGAATCTTCAAAGAATCAAAAAGTGCTAGGAGCACATGTCCTTAAAGGACTTAAGGTGCCAGGAGCATATGTCCCAAAAAGATTTAAGGTGCGAGAAACACATGTCCCCAAAAGACTTAAGGGCGGAAAGCATCAAATGATTTATTGTCTTAGAAGCACAAGTCCCCGAAAGGTCTTAGGATGCTAATCAAAAGCATTTAATTCAAGTTATTGAAACCAATAGAGGGGAAGAAGTCTTTGTATGACTTAAATCAATTAGGCACACGATGGTATAATCTTTCAAGAAATATATGTTGAAAGAAGGGTATAAAGAAAGTGAATCAATATGCTTCATGCATCTTTATGAAAAGATCTTGAAATGAATCTTTTAATTGCAATTTATGTTGATGATATCAACATTATTGAAAGCATATTGAAAAGCTTCAATAAATCAATTAATTGTTTAAAGAAAGAATTAGAAATAATTAATGACTTGAGAAGAACGAAATGCAGTATTGGATTACGATTTAATACCTAAAGAATGAGATCCTTTGTTTATACAAAAGAAGGTCCTAGATTGATTTTATATGGATAAGTCATATCCATTATATACTTACATTATTTTGCGGATAAAAACGATTTCGACCCAGTAAAGAAAGAAGTTGAAGATTTATTAACATGAGATAATTCTTCACCAACACAAAAGAGTGGTAGTAATGTAGTCATCAAGGGAGTAAATCGATGTAATTTAGAAATACAAGTTGATGTCTGTACTTTTTTCCCTTATCTAGGTTTTGTCCATTTTGGTTTTCCTAGAAAGGTTTTTAATGAGACAAAGATTAGAAAATCTGATGTAATTAAGAGGGGAGCGTCGATACACGTTGTACTCTTTTTTCCTTATCTAGGTTTTGTCCCAAGAGGTTTTCCGAAAGGTTTTTAATGAGGCACATAAGAAAGTGTATCGATGGATAATGTACTCTTTTCTTTAGCTAGGTTTTATTCCACGGGTTTTCTAGTTAAAGTTTTTAATAAGATAATTATAATGGACATCCAGGGAAGTGTTATAAATATATGTATTATGTGGATGTCCATTGCATAGTAACCCTTGAAGGTCTATAAATGAGGTCTTGTGTAAACATTCGAAGTTCTTGAAATGAGAATTCCTCCATCTCTCTAGAATTTCTCTCTGACTTCTCTCTACTTTTCTTTACATTTTCTTCAGTTTTATAACAGGGGAAAACATACATATAAATAACTACTCTTCTCCTCATATTCAACTCTGTCTTGAAATTTAACACACACCTAATTGTACTTATACTTAATATATATGCCAAGAAAATAACAACAACAACAATAATAATAAATGTTTGTGGTAAAATATTACATTCGTGTTAAAATTTTAATATTGTGACATATAAATATTACCAATACAAACATTTATTCTTTGTCTTATAAATAAGACTAGATGAGGCGCTACTTTATATTTGATATTTTTAATGTCATATTTGAACATTATAATATATAATTAGAAGTAGTGTACTCGAATCACTTCCAATCCATCTAACTATTGTTGGTTAAAAAAAAAAAAAAAAGATGTACTCTCGAATTAAACTATTGTGTTATATATCTCAATCAATCTCTTTCATTCTTACATACGTATGTAATATTAGCCAGAGTTATCAATTTGGAGAAAAGTCAGATAAAGAATTCCCAACATTTAATATTTATTGGCAAATAGAAAAAATATTGAACCAATTTCAATACTTGGAGATTCAAAGTATGAGGGAAAACTATAGAAATATATATGTAAGAGATAAAATATAATTAAAAAATAGGGTAACGGTGAAAATTCATTAAGAAAAGTATTCACGAAGGAGTAATGTTACCTTGAAAGTTTTTTGGGTCTCGATGTTATCCCGCAAATATAAAAATGTAGCAATATTACTTTTAATAAACAGCCCAAACGGTCAAACGTTAGTTGACTTAGCAATAATGAAGCAGCATTGGAGCAGATCCTATGAGAAGGTAAGTGTTAAGGATTCAAATAATGGGCCTAGATACGATGCGGCCCAATAAGAGCGCATTACGGCAGAAACTCTTCTTAAGCAGAGAAAATGCTAATCTCCCAATAAGCAAGGCACTAATCCCGGTAGTACAAGTAGTGGAGCAGGGATACGTCAGATAGTGAAGCAGGCATTTGGAGAACGTTGAGATGCATGTTCGAGGGGTGGACGCAAAAGCTTCAGAATGGAAACCCTAGAGGTAATCTCTATAGAGATTACCCACCAGGTGCATACATTTGATTCATATCCTTTTACTATATTGTTACACCGTGCACACACCCCACCCCCTTTGGCTAATCGCCACTCTCGTGTAGCACAGTGATCATCTGATATTCTTTGATGTCTTCCTCATAGACATCATTGAACATTCATTATCTCTTGGGTATTAACCATTATATCAATCTTATACTAACCCACCGTGGTTAGACATTTGTGTTCTTTGAACAGAACAGTAAGCATTTGGAAAGATTATGACACACTTAATAAAATTTGGGGATCTATATTTATATAAAGAGGGAGGACAAACCTAAACTCTGCATTTGTTCCTTTTTGCTCGTCTTCCATGGGAGACAGTAACAAGGGAAGGAGAAGCCATTGTTGGAACTTGAAGATCGGAAAGTTGCGTGGGGAGGGAAGAAGAAGATTTTTTAATAAATTTTTTTACTTATGAATCTAACTTGGGAAAAAAAAAATGATGGGCACACCACCTACATTATGGTTATGAGATCAATATACGTGTTTGACAGTTTGGACTGTTAATCTGGGGTAATATTATTATATTTCTATACTTTAAGGACAACATTAAAACTTAAAAAATTTCTAAGATAACATTATTCATTTGCAAATACTTCTGAGACAAATTTAAACTTATCTTAAAAATATGAAAAAGGTGGGGATGATGATGAGGTTGGCGAAGATGCACCTACCTTGGAAAATGAAATTGCAGCTCACCAAATTAAACTTTGTCGTTCAGAAAGGAGAATATACAATGATGTCTGCAAGAAGAATTTACAAGACATGAAAGTGAAGAAACGAATTTAAAAAGGATTATATAATTAAATGAGTAAATATTTTTGGCCCGACAAAAACACTCCACCCCATTTTGCCTCAAAAAACTAAAATGAGATTTTTTTACGACTAAAAATGGGCTTTTTGGAAATTTGTAGAAGGACCAAAATGTTCACCAATCGATTATTATTCGTCCTTTTCAAGGACTAAAATGACATTTCTTTGTGTGAGAGACCAAAATGGGGTCCATGTTTTTTTCCAGACCAAAAGGGTATTTACTTTTAATTAAACAAATCATGCCAGCATAGTGGATCAGGTACTCTTACGAAGTCAGAAAGAAAATGTCCAAAAAACCTGAAATATCCCATATTGGGTAGGTTAGTGAAAGATATATGATGAAAATAGGAGATAAGACATAATCGCGTTGATGGAAACACGACATCGATAGCAATATAAAAGCACAAGCTTTCTTTAAAAAAAAATCAAGTTTTTTAAACCACAATATAATCTTGGGAAAGTTAGGAAGAATCATAAAAAAAGACGAAGAAATATTTATTAATAAAGACTTTAAAGACCATAAATTAAAATATAAATCTTCAATTACAAAATTAATCTTGACCAAACTCTGTTCTCTAACTCCATCTCAACTATTTAATATTTAGTTATCAATTGCTGTTCTCCCCAAGTATGTCCTTAAATTGATTTGGCTTTTATTTATATATTGAGATTTTTGTGATATTGATGGTTAATTTAGGAATTTATTGTTTACAACTTTTAAATTTTAGTATTTTTTATTTTTTGTAAAATTATTTTTAGGTGCATGCTGTTTGTTTAAGCTTTTTAAATTTTTTTCATGAAAAATCACATATTTTTAAAAGAAATATGTTACAAGATTTTTGTGTGTGGTTTTTTAAGTTTTAAAAAATAATCAAAATCTAGAAAGAGGTAGATTTATAATTATGGGTTAAGGTGCAATTTTACCAATGGACTATTGGTTCAGGAGTACCCAACACAAAAAACTCTTAAATGGACCATTAATACCAAAAGACTTTTTAAAAGGTAAAACTAACACAAAACCGTTACTTTGAAGACTAACTCTGTTAGTGGGCCTGAATTGGGGGAAATAATGAGTTAAAAAAAAAAAAAGGCAAAAGACAAACATGGGTTACGGTTCGAGAGAAGAAAAGCGAAATCAAGTCTCGGCCAAAGCCATCTTCGTCGACGGGATCATCGGTGGTGGAAGGAAAAGTTTTCGAGAGCGTCGGACCTGGTTTGTGCAAGCGACAGGACCGTGGTTGAGGAAGCTTGGACGACAAAGGCGCATGGAAGGAGATAGTCGACGATCGGCTAGGGTTTTCGTTGTTCGGGTAACCTTCGATTTCGGAAAAATTTGTGCTCCGTTGGGGTTTTACGTCTTACCGTCGATGTCCGGTTAATCACATGCCCGAGTTCCTACGGTGTGTAATGGCGGGGAAAGGGAAACGAAAGACAAAGACCGTGTGCAGAGGGGACGGGAATCGGCTTTCTTTGCCGTCGCGCCGACTCACCCTCTCCTCCCCGCTCTTTAGGCGTTCAATTGGGATCTTCGCTGCTCGAGAAATCGACGTGGCTTGCAAAGTCACAAAGCCCTCCACTTCACTTGTTGGTGATACTTCTTCCAATTTGCGCCAAATGACTTTAGATAAATTTTTGGGTAAGAAGGAAACCCCAAGACCTCAACTTGAGGATCCCAAGATCGGCAAGAATGAGCAAGATTGCTTCGCCTTGCAGATGTGGGCGAGCCGCATTGAGGTTGATACCGAGGTCAAAACTTGGATATACCCAAAGGTTCGATAAATTGGTTTCTATTTCTCTTCCTTTAAAGGGGCTTCAAAGTCGCTATTGGTCTTTCCCTTCGTCTTCTTACCTATGGGTTCTGTGCATTACATCAACATTCTTTCGCATAATATCTGAACTTCTATTCTTCTATGTTTAATACTTTCATTGTAATCGGCTTCTTCTTTGGTTTATTGGTTTAAATGGCCAATGCATCTAGGTTCTTTACCCCTTCAACATCTGGGTTTTTTTAAAACTCATTATTTCCCCAAATTCAGGCCCACTAACGGAGTTGATCATCAAAGTAACGGTTTTGTGGTAGTTTTACCTTTTAAAAAGTCTTTTGGTATTAATGGTTCATTTAAGAGTTTTTTGTGTTGGATGCTTTCTTGGCAAATGGTCGTTGGTAAAATTGCACCTTAACCCTATAATTATTTATAGATTTTAGAAGCGATTGATCTGATGTGTATGAGAGAGAATATCATAAAAATATTAAGTTTTATATCGATTTTTTTTATTATTATCAAAGTATACATGGAGATATCATTAAATTTGATAACCACCTGTAATTAAAAATTTATATTTTATTTTTTTGGGCCTTAAAAATAATTACAATTTTTGAGATATTTATTAATAAATACTCCGGTTATTAATATAAAACATATTTGAGGAGTTAATTTTGGTCCTAAATATGAGACAAAATCTATATATTTGTCAATCTTTTCTTAATTTACCTCTATTGATGCTTCATTAATAATAATTAAGAAAGAGAATGAATGAGAGAATTGAAGAAGATAACTAGACCATTTTAGAAAATACATGTAATATTAACTAATTCAACTAACTTCCTAAATCTAATCAAATTAGGTAAATATGTCTTATATTAAGAATAAGTATTTTGTTTCATTGGTCCTTCTCCCTATAATCATTTATAAGTTTTACAAAATTAATTTATAAATTATGCACTTGGTATAAATATGAAAGTTTGACTTATAAGGATAAATTATTAAATTTGACTTATAAATATCTAAATTCAACTCATGGAGATGCTTTTTTTAAGAGTAAAATACATCAACTTTCCTTCTATGTACTCTAAATTATAAAGATTTCCCTTTATTTTAAAAATCTATATAGACCTCCATCAAAATTGAAATACTCGTAGCAGAAACCTCTTTTCAAGTTTTAAGATCCAACTTCCATCTATTCAAAATATTCAATCACAACATTGACCCATCATTTTGATCAAAATGTCCCTACTTAACACATACGTAACAATTAATAATAATTTAATCACAAATATTTATCCAAAATTTTAAAATAATTTTACTATATATTTTAAAATACTTTGTCATACTATTAAATTGATTACCATATTGTGAAGTTAATTAATTTTATAATTATTACATTTTTTTATTTTTTAATAAATTTAAATGTTTAATTTTGTTTATTGGTTAAAAACACTTATCTTCGGGAAAAAAAAAACATCTGTGATCTAATTTTTTAAATACATATGTTGCCTAAACTATATTTAATCAAACATGTCTTTTAAAAAATTACTCAAATTTTTAATATTTTTCACATGAAAAATTAATTAATCTTTTCAAAAATTTATAAAAATATTAAATATTAGGAATTTGGTATAATTAGGGGTAATTTAGTAAACCATATTAATTTATTCTAAATATGGTTTTTGATTAAAAAATATACTTCAAGAATCTTTTTGAAGATTCTTTAATGGTGTTTATGGCTTGCATTGAATTGTCGGTTTTAAAAATAGAGGACGGGAGCGAATGTCTATATAATTAAGGGAAAATACTCTCATTTTCACCTCTCCATATTCAAAACTGATCAATAATTTTCCCTTGCAATGATGTATTTTGTTTGAGATTTTAAGGGTTAAAGGTGCATTTTTGCCCTTAAAGTATGTCGGTGAGCAATTTTTTTTGAAGTTTTCAACAGAAGAATGTTGTCCTAAAGTTTTAAAAAAAGAATGCCGATGTTCTCCGTCAAAAAAAACCCTAACTAGGGTAGAGGCAACATTGCTCCGTTTTAAAACTTCAAAAAGCAAAATTGCTACTTTTTTTTTGGAGCAATGTTGCCCCTAAAGTTTTAAAACGGACAATGTTGCCCCTCCAGTCAAAAAACCCTAACGTTGACCGTTAGGGTTTTGAAAAGCAATATCTTGCCGAAAACTTCAGGGGCAAAATTGCTCCTAGGGGCATATTTTAAGGGCAAAAATGCACCTTAACCCAGATTATAAAATGAAAAGTTAAGATGTAAATCTGTCCTGAAAGTTTTCACCAAGAAACAATGTTACTTGAAAAGTTTTTTCAAGTTCAATGGCACATTGAATTGTTTTTTTATTTGATTTTTTTTCCCTTTCAAATTCAATGTTGGCATTTTGTTAAAAAAATAAGGGAAAATCACTGTAGAGACACATTTAAGCAAAAAAATGACAAAAAAGGCCCTATGATTCTGCTAATTCCAAGGAAGGCCCCAGGGCCCTAATTGGTATGAAATTAAAAAACGAAATGACTTTAATACCCTGGATTAAAAAGGCAAAAGGGAAGTGATACGACATACACTCTCCACTTCCCTCTCCCTCTTCCGTAAACACTCACGCACACACACACCCACACTTCCTCCATCCGGTTACTCCCACAAACACACAAACACACCACTACCTACACTCCTCTTCATTCCTCTTTTATCTGGAGCAAACCGAAGAGAGCAAGATAGAGATTGAGACAGAGAGAATTTGAGAGGGGGGGGAGAGAGAGAGAGAGAGAGCAGCACCGGAGAAAGAAGAAGGAAGCCAGAAAGCTCACATGCAAAACGTTTTTGGGATTAGGCGAGTCTTTTGAACTCATTTCCATCCGATTTTCTCGGGATTTACGAAGTTTTTGAGAAGTTTGCAATGTCTAAAACTCATATTTTTGAGAGAGGAAGCTTATGTCAACGTTTTTGAGGCATGCATGTTAATTCCCAGTCGGTTTTGATCTCATTTGGCTATGGAATTAAGGTTTAGAGCTGTGCATGTCTATTATAGGTTCATTGGGTCTGATTTCCAAGAGTACAAGTCAGAAAATAAAATTGCATGTGTTGTTTTCTCAATTCTGCAACATGACGCAAGAACAGAGCATATTGTGCATGGCGTTTTCGACAGTTAGAGGTTGATTTTTGATCTGAAATTTTTACATGAGATAGTACACTTCTTAAAGTTTAATATGAGCTTTGGATCACCTAAAACAAAGGTCTATAGCTCCAGTTATGATTTTCGGAAACAGGGCTAAAAATCTGGAAAATTTCTGGTTTGCTTCAGGAACAGTAAAATGACGTGGCATTTCGGACTGACTAAACAAAATCATTAAAATGTTAAATTTTCCAGTTAAATAGTAGACATATAGAGGTTTAATTTAATAGGTAATTCGTCGAATTCCATTAAGTATTGAAGGAGTTATAGCTTCTCAAAGATTGGTCAGAAAATCTGAAAATTTCTGGACACTGTTTGTGTTTTTGAATTTTGGGAATTTTTCTCAGTCATAAATCAACTTGGTGACTGTAATTCATGAAAATAGACTTATCAAGGTTTAAGTAGGAATTGGAATCACTCCATTCGGAGTTCTATTGGTTGAATTATGAATTTTTCAAATTCCCGGAGAAGTTAAAGGCTGAACTTTAATTTATAACAATTTATGTGACTATTGCAAGACTTATCAAAAATTCATAACAACTCTCTCTCTCTCTCTCTCTCTCTCTCTCTATCTCTATCTCTATCTCTATCTCTATCTCTATCTTGCTCTCTTCGGTTTGCTCCAGATAAAAGAGGAATGAAGAGGAGTGTAGGTAGTGGTGTGTTTGTGGGAGTAACCGGATGGAGGAAGTGTGGGTGTGTGTGTGCGTGAGTGTTTACGGAAGAGGGAGAGGGAAGTGGAGAGTGTGTGTCGTATCACTTCCCTTTTGCCTTTTTAATCAGGGTATTAAAGTCATTTCGTTTTTTATTTCATACCAATTAGGGCCCTGGGCCTTCTTTGGAATTAGCAGAATCATAGGGCCCTTTTTATCCTTTTTTTGCTTAAATGGGCCTCTACAGGGATTTTCCCAAAAAATAATGTATGGAGGTCAACGTTGTGTCTTTAGCGTAAGAGATTTGGGGCATTGGTTACCTTCTTTTACTCGTTCTCTTTCCCATCTCTTCTCATCTCTATCTTTAGATTGAAATTTAGGCGGTTTAGATTTAATATTTTTATAAAAATATGAATAACAAATCAAATAATTGAAAAATAAATTCAAAAAACTACTAAATTTTAGTTATGATAATTTAAAATAGCGATAAAAATATTTTTATAAAACATTAAATCTAAATTGTTCAAATTTCAATATAAAAGTTGAGATAGGTAATGGAGGGAAAAGGAGGGGATGAGTAGAGGATGGTAGCTAATCCTGAGATTTGGAGGGTTGAGGAGGGGAGGTCCACATAGGAGTGATGTAGCTCAACAGTTAAAAAGGCATTCCTTCTAGTTTTAAATATAAGATATAATAGATTTTTTCGGAGGTTTTAAGAAAACCAAATCACACATACCAAGGAGAGGTAGGTAACTCAATGATTATGGGGTAAATTTTCAATTTTACCCTTATTCATAAATGGGTACCTTTCAATTCTTTATTCTCTCTCTATTTTCATTGGTACAATAATATGGGCAAAATTGTCACAATCTCATTTATTTGGTCAAAAGAGACTTATAAATAGGACCAAATTTTTTGGTAAAAAAAGACTTATAAATAGGACCAAAGTAGTATAATTCAATGATATATAATATATGATATGATTAAGTAACCTATTTAGCTTCTTTAATCTCTTTAAAAAAAATCAAGTTTTATATTTAGGAGCGGAAAGAGTACAAATTCTCACGGTTAAATCTTCTTCCCCATATTGAAATGGCAATTCTGCCCCTAACTTCACAAGAGGTAATTCAGAGCCCGTTTGGTACATAAAAAGAGATGGGAAGGGAAAGGAAAATACGGAAGTTCCACTCCGTCAAAACGTAATTGGCACCCAAATCTTCTTCCTTCAGCTCCAAAGTTCCTTTAAACATGAGAAGATGAGTTCTCACCAAAATTGGTGGTAACTTATCTTCCATTGCATGTGGGAAAATGCAAAAGACAAACTTGTCCATGAAAAGACAAACTCAGTTCTTCTTTTAAATTTGGCGCTTTAATTTAAAATTTTCACACCATCATGAATACTAACAGCAAGGCTACAGCCTCTCAGCTACGCTATGGGCATTAATATATGGATTGAGAATAAGCCGGACATGGGTTGTCAACCAGTGATTACTTAAACCGATGCCTTTGAAAGTTATTCAATTAACACGGGATGTCATAGATATATAGTGCTCATCCGGATTGTAACCTCATCAAGATAGTAAAGGAAGGAACAAACCCTGACTTTTTTTTGATCAGAAAGCTAATTATATTAATACTAAAAACATGTACAATATCTGGATACAAGTAAAGCCAGATCCAGAATAACAAAATATATCCAAGACAAAAACAACAACAAAAATAGCCAAATCACCGTACATAAAATATTTAGCAGTAGAAGTAAAATCATAGACAAAACAACCTCCTCAATATCTGGGGTTAGAAGTGACAACGAAAAAGGTGATGGTTGTAAAACCCACCAAACATGCATACATCCTTATAAGATTAACCGCAACTATGAGCGAAGCATTATCAAAATTCCTATATTGGGGTTAAGAACACAAAAAACTCAACCTCAGATGTAAGAAGACCTATGATGTATAAACGAAATCTTCTGCTCCTCTGTCGAATCAGATCTGGTGACCATGGCCACACAACAAGCAACACTTCTTTAGATCTGCCCCCAGGAACACAGATCCGAACTACCAAGGGAGAATCGGATCTTATAACGTTCATACAACCGTCTACTCAAGAGGATATGCACGCAGATCTTACAGATCTGCTTATTACAAGAGACAAAAACACCACCAGACAACCCAGTATTTCAGAAAAGTAATAAAAAAATAGATAAATCTCACCTCCACAGATCAGATCTGGAGAGGAGAGGAAAGGGCTCGCCACAAGCGACAAGAGAACGCCACGTCCGACGTAACTCCGAGAGGAGAGGACCAAAGATCAAGGATCCGGACTCCAAAACACCAGGACCGCGCAGATCAAAGATATAGGCACTCGCAACAACCACTCCCGGACTCGTCCGTGGCACAAAGGTGGTGGTCGCCGGCGGCGGCTTGTGTGGAAGGCACAAGCCGCCGAGGAGCATGCTATGAAGAAGATGAAGTGCGGGGAGGAGGAGAGAAGGAGGAGAAAAGAGAGGAGAGAGATCCGTTAACAAACCCCGACTTTGTTACTCAAAACAAGAAATAACTCCTCAGTAAATGGATTTTTTTTTTTTTTTTTTTGGTTGAAAAATCTCTTTCTTCATCATAAATTCCTTATATCAAACCGGCTTTGAATCTCCCAACCCCACAATTTTGATAGGGTTCACATTAGTCTGACATCCTTTTTTATGCACAGAATTTATATATGCTCATTTCTCTAATTTTTAGATGCATTTTTTTTAATATTTTTTTATATTTATATTGAATTATATGCTACATATTAAAATATTTTTTACACCCAATATTTTAAATTAATTAACTTCTAGGATATTAGTGTTAGAGGAAAAATATTTTTGCATTTGACAAAAAAATTAATTAATTTGAGATACTAGATATAAAAAATATTTCGTTATTTAACATATAAGTTAATCTAAATAAATAATATATAAAAAAAAATGTAAAATTTTACCCAAAATTAGAAGGAGGCATATAAGTTGGATGTTCATGTGAATCCTTTACATCTGCCACCCATCATTGGTTTCTCTTCTAATTATCTTCATCATCATTAAATCCCAACCAATCACAATATTACTTTAAATTTTTTTTTTTCATTCGCTTAGACTAATAAGAGAAAAAGGAGGAAAAAGAGGAGGAGAAGATCTTTTTTCCCTTCAATGGAGAGGATCGGCGAGGCTTGAAAACGGCATCAGATTACCGACAACGGCAGGAGCAAAAGAAAGAAGATCCATCATCCGCATTTGGGGCTTCGAAAGGAAATCTGAAGCTTGAAAGGGGGTTTTTTGTTCTGAAAATCGATGAACACTCAGTCCCAAGTCCGAACTCCGTACCCGAAGTAGCGCCGTTTGCTTCGAGTCCTTCCTTTTGCAGGATACTGAATCCTTTGTTATTGTAAGTTATTCTTTTCTTACTCCGTCCCATTATTTTGAAATTCATTAGATTTGATGGCAAATATATCAATTTAGGGATTTTTTTTGTCCTTTTAATTCGGAAAAACTTCAGCTGCTCCAACTGTGTCTGTTTCTCCTAACATTTGCTTGCTTGGGTCTTTGTGTCTAAATTTCCTTTTGAAATCATCACTCTGCGCGTGTTTTCTCTACTTTGCTTATTCAGTTGCCTTCCTAACTGTTTCTCTCTCACCCGTCATCATCTTTTGGTGTTTTCTGAAGGTTCTAGTTTGCAATGGTTTTTGATGGTGTGTGTTCATGAAGATCTTCATCTTCTCAGCATGCCGAACAGTCGGTTCTTTTCAAAATAAAGCTTTTTCCAATTTACCAGCCATGTCACTATGAGGAGGTGAAGAAGGAGAATTTAGCTATCAAAATTAACTTTTTAATGAGGCAGCATTATTACGATTTAAATTTTTTTCGTAGTGATATTGAACTTCAAATTTTTTTTGATGAATTTTTTTAAATATCCCAATTTCCTGAGTGAAATCTTCTGAATCAAATTTGTATCTTAACCCTTAGTTTTTTTAGCAAGTGATATAATTGTTTTTTTTTTGGAGTGAAAATGTGTATTATTACTCAGAAATATGTCCAGAGTCTTTAGATGCTAATGAAAGACAGAAAATTACAATAAAATAACAAGCCAATCTATGGGTACATTCTTGAGGATTTCACTGGTTCTTATGATGTGAGTTGAGAAGGCTAGGGCTTCCTTAACCAGTCTATGAGCCTGAAAAATTTCCCGGCCAAATAGTTGTTTATGCTGAGCTTGCCATTGCTTCCAACACAGCGTGCCAAAGATGATGCACCGAGGCAAGTTGTTCTGCTTTGGTTTTAAACTATCCGTAATTTAAGATAAGATTACAAGGACCTAGTAAAAATTTGAGTGAACTTATAAGAATTCAATAAAATAGATTTGAAATCCAACTGACTCTGCACCGGCCAAGAAACTTGTTCACAGGTTCTCTCTTCTCTGTGGCTCGGGTTGAGTTAAATTATTAATTTTTTCTTTTTTATTTTTTCATGGGCAGGGTATTCCAAACGATGTTGTTTTGATGAGGGGAGCATTGGCTTCTACTATACTCACTTCCACTTCCTCGTCCTCCATCTCGTCCCCGACTTCTTGCATTTTGCTGTCGTTTGTACCTCCACACCCAGCGATAAATTCGGTGGTGAGTATTCAATGTTTCTCAGTATTCGCTATTGTCTGTGGTAATTATTCCCCTTTTGTTAGAGAAATCTGTTATGGTTTCAAGTTTCACCCAGGGGCATCTCATGAAGCAGAAAATCCAATTGAGCTTACCCTTAGACAAGCGTTTGAGTCTCTTGAGCCAAAATTAAGGCCCCCATTCTCCTTAACCATCCCAAATCCTGATGAGTACTTGGAGCTTAATCGGGCAATTCTCTATGGTATTTTGTGCGAACCCCATTTTGCCAAAACCCATATTAAGCATTTGCATGCTATTGTTTCTGATGGGTACGCATTTTTTGTTAATTTGCTCGTCAAAATTGTTCACCAGTTGTACCCAAAGCTTGTTGTGTCAGTGAAAAATCAGTTGATTTGGGTTACCAAGGAAATGGTTCATGTGTTGGGAGTTGGTTTTGATGGTTTGTTGGTGTCCCTTTTGAGGCAAATTGTTGAAGGAGATTTTAGTGATGGCAATTTGTGGTTGTGTTTTGAGCTGGCCAACTTCTTTCTAGATAAGTGGAATTACATATTAGAAGAAGAACCGCTAGTTTTGTCAAGTGCATTGTATGTGTATCTTCGCCTATTAGCTGATCATTGTAGGTCTCCAAATAATGAGAAGTTGGGGACTCTAAAGCCATTAGAGATTGATTTATGCGTCAAAATAGTGAGGGAAGAATTCCATTTATGTTTGAAGATTGGGAGAGATGTCGTTTGGTTACTGCAAAATTTGTTTCATGTTCCTGAGTTTAGAGCTATATGGAAGGATTTAGTAATAAATCCATCTCAGTTCAAGACACCCGAATTTACTGATATTTCACAACTTTACTCCATAAGGACTTCAAGTAGGTACTTTTTACTTCGAATCACTCCAGAAATGGAGTTGTATCTACGGTTTTTGCTGACACATGTGAAGTTGGGACAGCAAAAGCGCCACCAGATGTGGTTTACAAGGAAGTTTCTCAGTGAGCCAAGTAGAGAAACTGTTATAGTTGATTTAGTTCGGTTTATGTGTTGTGCACACCATCCACCAAATGAAATCATTCAGTCAGATATTGTCCCAAGATGGGCTATTATTGGTTGGCTTCTAAAATCTTGCAGGAAAAGCCATGTTGAGGCCAATGTGAAACTGGCCTTATTCTATGATTGGCTCTTCTTCAACGAAAGTGTGGATAACATCATGAACATAGAACCTGCAATGCTATTGATGGTGCACTCTATTCCCAAATACATTGACATGACTCACACTCTTGTTGAATTCTTGTTACTTCTTGTGGACAATTTTGATGTAGAACGTAAAGATATTATAATTAAAGGTGTGTTATCGGCTTTGCGAGCACTCGTCCACAAAGGCGTGGTTCCCTCAATTGATGTTTTGACTTCGTGTGCCACACTCTCCCCTGTACTGAAAGAAGGCCTAAGAAGGTTGTTAAATGTGAAGTAGGAGTTTCTGGCAGATGGGTTCCTATATATTTCTCCTATGTTTCCATAGCCACCTGAGTTCCTCTAATTGTGTACTTAATCAGGACTCATGGAGTCAAAATGATGCAGAGGCATGTGAGAATCAAACAGTGGCAAGCTTGGATTCTTGTAAAATTGAACACAGTTATGCAGCAATTGATTTACTTTCCAATTTATCTCCTGTATCTTCCATCCCTGTGGTTTAAACATCTGATCTCCGGGAATGAATCCCCCCCCCCCCCCCAAAAATAAATAAATAAATAAATAAATAAATAAATTATGTACTGTGTCTTCCATCTCTGTGGTTTAAAGATTTGAAATGTGGGTTGGAGATGAAATATAATTACCAAGTTTTCAAGCACCAGGTCCTTGTATACTTATAAAACTAGATCTTTACTGATTTCGTCTTTGTATATAATAAAACTATCAAGAAAAAAAAATCCTTATCCGATTCTATGCATATTGACAATGGCTACATTAGAAGCTATAAAGAAATTGACAAAGTGATTCACTGAATTAGGAAAAAATAAAACTAAATACTAATTTTTATGAACAGTCTTCACAAACAATGGAGAAAAAAATGTAAAAACAAGTACTAAATTTTATGAACTGCCTTAAGAAGGCATTTGAAAGCGACATAGGGGACAATTATTCTTGCGCAGCAACCAAACAAAAATACAATTTCTATGAAATGCATGGGAGCAAGGCAGACGAACAGCTTTGATATCATCTCTAAAATCTTCCAAGCATATAGTACAAGTACTTAACCCCTCTTGTTCATAATTCTCATAGTTGTGGTCGACCGTCAATATGATAATCATAAAAAGCGTTAGCAGGAATATCCACACCCAGGTAACAAGGCAGACGAACAGCTTTGATATCATCTCTAAAATCTTCCACGCATATAGCACAAGGACTTAACCCCTCTTGTTCATAATTCTCATAGTTGTGGTCGTCAATATGATAATCATAAAAAGCGTTAACAGGAATATCCACACCCAGTAACAAGTCTTGTGGTCTCTGAGAGATACATTAGCCATGTATTTTGCCATAGGTATGATCATTCCTGCCACGGGACGTCCGACAACATCAACAGGAACATCCATAAACTCTGTAAGTTCTGTTATCATTTGCTGTATGGACCTATTTGGGTTATTTAAAATAAAGACAATGTCAACTATTTAGTTTCCTTAATCTCTCCAAACAAAGTCAACTATGTCTTATTATTAGGACCGGAGTAGTACCTTTTATTTATAAATACATATGTATGTACGTAATCCATTCTGTTAAATGATTAACCAACAACAAACACAACTTTTTTTAAGATAATCTTCCACGTATACTTCCCCGCTTTAGCAATCCATATACAAACATATAAAAGCAAAATGCAATTTCCGAAACAAGTATGAAGTGTGTCTATATAAATAAACGTATAACATATATACTTGTTGACTTGTTGTGATACACACAGAGAAGTGAATCAGGGAGAGAGAATAATGAAGGCATTTGCTGTTTATGCCTGTGTGGGTCTCTTTGCTTTAATTTGCTTTGGGTAACAAGTAAAGCGAACCAGCAAGCAGCAAAGCTTCAAGAGTTGATTTTACCAAAGAGAGCTTCAAAGAATAATAATAAAGTTGAAGTGATAAATTCATGGTGGGACGAGGAGGATGAAGTGTTGAAAGAGCAATATCATGTTTTAGAAGAAGAACAAGAGGGATTAAGGAAGGCTGATAAGATTAGAGCATTGCCTGGACAGCCTAATGGGGTCAATTTTGATAAGTATTCAGGTTATGTCACTGTTGATCCAAAGGCTGGAAGGGCTCTCTTCTATTATTTTGTGGAGTCTCCACAAAACCCTTCTACTAAACCATTAGTATTATGGCTCAATGGAGGTAATTAATCACACTTATTTCTCTCTTCAACTATAAATCTTGATGTGATTTCATTTGATTTGTTCAAATAGACAGATAACAAGAAATTTGGTCATTCTTTGAACATTGATGTGACTCACCTAACAATATTATGAAGTGCTTTTTTTAATTGCTAAGTTGCAATTTTGTCCTAACCACCCAGCGTATATGGAAGTTTTCTCGATGATCAATTTTGTCTGGGAAGTAATCAAAATATATCAATTTTGCCTTTCTGTTAAAATTGTGAATGGTTAATGTCATTTTTTAATGGTTAACATTAGTTTTTTAAATGGTTACAGTGAATTTGCTATCTTTTTTAACATTTCCAGGTTGAAATTACTCTTGTAAAATCTTATGGATACCTAGTTCTCTAAGATAAAAGTGGTTATTTCTAGAACAAAATTGCACATTAACCTGACTTTTTAATAATAATATTGAAATAAGTTGAATCAAGTTGACACCCACACCCCTTATATCTCACAAGCTAAGTCAAATCATACTCAAATTAATAAATAATGACTTTTTGTTAAAAGAAATTTATAATACAACCAGTATAAAAGCTAATGGTATTAGCCCTTATGAATTATGATAATTAAGTGACGCCAAAAATCATATGATATCTTGTTTTTATTTTTGCATACCATATGTATGAGCATGATGATATATATCCTGGTTTGAAAGGGATGTGATATACTAATAATAATTAATCAAGTCAAAGATATAATTTATGTCTGCTCATAAAACAACTTTTCTTTCTAACCATTCATGGTTTTGATTGAAACTTGGTGTTATATTCAAATCGTTCATATATAGTTTCGAAAAAGTTCTTTCAGTATTACTAAACTAAAATTCATTAATCAGTCATCAAATTTGCATATTTTGTGCCTTCTTATATACAAGATGTATACCACTAGGCTTCATGCTTTCTGAAATAATTGAAATTGGCAGGACCAGGTTGCTCCTCACTTGGATATGGAGCCATGGATGAATTGGGACCCTTCAGAGTTAACTCTAATGGAAAAACACTGTTTGTTAATAAATATGCTTGGAACAAAGGTAAGATATATATACCAGCACTCAGGTAGTGTAGTGGTATATATATATATATAAATAAGGGACCATTTGGTCCCCAATCCAAAAAAAAAAAAGGTAAGATATATATACTTATATACAAACAAACGCACACATACTAGCTAGTTTCATTTTTAACTTGGAGGAATTAAGTTTATACTCTTAATAAATTTCAAGACTTGAACACCATATTATGTTCAAATTTATTACAAGTATCTTCTGCTGGTGATGAATATGCAGTGGCAAACGTGTTGTTCTTGGAATCACCAGCTGGAGTAGGATTTTCCTACTCAAACACTTCCTCCGACTATGATCAAGTCGGCGATAGGTTCACGGCAAATGATGCATATGTCTTCCTCATCAATTGGCTTGAGAGGTTTCCACAATACAAATCCAGAGATTTCTTCATCACTGGAGAGAGCTATGCTGGTCATTATGGTCCCCAGCTTGCTGACACCATTTTGTTCCACAACAAACAAAAACCCAGAACCATTATCAACCTCAAAGGCATTGCTGTACGTTAACTCGCTGCTTAATTTAACCACAGACCTGTTTATGAGTCTCATAAGAGAAGTGAGGCTTATAAGTCCAAAGGGCTTTCTCACCTAATAGGCTAGTCTTTTGGAATTGATTTCTCCCTTTAAACTTATATTCATAACATTCGCGCTTTCATTGAGAGCTCACTTCTCAAAAGGGGGTACATTATTATGAGTTCTACATCAGTTTTTCCTTTGGACTTGAGCTCATAAAATGACTCTATGTTGTATTAACACACTTAGTTACTATCAAATTTCATCTAACTTGACATTGTGTTGAAATCTCTGGCTGGGAATGCTTTGATTGATGATGCAACAACTTTGAAGGGAATGTATGATTTCTTTTGGCCGGACTCATGCTATGAACTCAGATGAAACCCATGCAGCTATTGATAAGCATTGTGACTTTGTTTCTGGTAATTTTTCAAACCTATGTGTGGCTGGAACAATGAATTTTTATGAGGAGAAAGGGGAGATAGATGCGTACAACATTTATGCACCACTCTGTCATGACACTTCACTCAGAAATGGTCCACCTGGTTCTGTAAGTCTTCCTGCTGCAATAATATTCACCTTGTTACCAATATCTCTCACTTGATTAATGTATGTATTATGACAAATAGGTGTACAATTATGATTCATGCTCTAATTACTTCGTTCATGCCTATATGAATAATCCTGAGGTGCAACTAGCTATTCATGCACTTCCCACAAATTGGACTCATTGCAGGTGTGTATATATATAATTGTCTGTTTCATTCATGAGTTCATCGTGTATGCATGCATGTATTAATTTCATATGCAACTACTTGCAGGAATTATAACTGGACAGATCGCCCAAGTACGATCCTACCCACCATCAAGAATCTCATAACAAATAGTATCAAAGTTTGGCTCTACAGGTAAGTTCCATTATCATTACAATAAGTGTTACACTAGTTCAAATCCTAATAACCACGAGAAACTACACAAAAATATGATATGATAAAAAGCTACTGATGATTTGTATTTATGTGTTAAGTGGGGACACAGATGGCGTTGTGCCAGTCACAGCTACAAGGTACTCAATCAACCGTCTTAACCTTACTGTTGAGGTTCCATGGCGAGCTTGGTACTGAGGAAACGAGGTAAACCGTGATCGAAAAACCATTTTCATTATCTTAACCAGTTCATGAAGTTTTGGTTTATACCACCTGATCATATTTAAAAGTCCAACTTATCTAATTCTGACATATTAAGGAAAGTTAGTTAACTTAATAAATATGGACTAACTTGATAAATACTTTTAATTTTGTCCTAATTTATGAATGTGTATTTTTTACATTTTTTTTCTCTCTTTCTACCTTTAATAGAGACAAAATTTTAATACATACGCTCATTTATTACTTTGAAAGTGGACTTATATTAAGGACCAAATTTTTTTCCAAACTGAACTAGAGTAGTATATTAGTGATTTGGTCTTAATATTTTGTACACATTGATTTACAGGTTGGAGGATATGTGGAGCAATACAAAGGACTAACATTTGTGACAGTGAGAGGAGCTGGCCACACTGTGCCTAGTTGGGAACCAGCAAGAGCCCTCACTCTCATCACTTCATTCCTCAAACGCTCTCTTCCTCCTGCTTCGCCATGCCCATAATACCCGACCCGACCCCGCTTATTATATATTTGGATATCTCTTATTTATGAATAATACTGTAATACATATGCATATATGTATGTAATCCAATCTATTAAATGATGAACCCACAACAGAACTTTTTGAAGATAAACTTCTATATACATGCATGGTATCAAAATCTCACCAACTGATTAACCTCTTGCACTTAACATTTTGGTAAGCATATTTTAGTCCAAAGTTCATAGCTAGGGTTGTTTGTTTACATTTTAATATAGAAGATTATTTGATATTGTTTAAAAGGTGAAGGGTCGATATTCTAGGCTTGAAAAGCAACCTAAAAATATAGAGAATAGAGAATAAAATATTATAACAGCCTTTGAATCATTACTGTAAGCCAAGGTTTTTAATGAAGCCAAAAAATGAGATATCTGAAGTACTCCTCTTGTCCTCATTAAATATAAGGCTTAGTTTGTACAACAAACTGGTCCTACATTTAGGACTTGAGGTAGTAATAATTTTGAGAGTATGTCATGTAATAAATTCCATAGTTTAGACTCGCCATTGGACTGATCAGGTCAAAAGAAAAAAAGGATGACTCTCCATTGGACAATCAACATTTCACCCAAGGTTATTATGACGTTGAATTAATTCCATGAATCAACTTAATTAAGATTTTGTCTGGTAATTAACCAAATTGTCCACCTGCATATTTGATTATACTTATATATGTGTGTCTATGACTATGTGTGAACTTTTAAAACATGTATGACAGAATATCTTTGAACTTAATTTGCACTATTAATCCGGCAGATTCCAATTGAAATTATTTATCTAGCAACTGTTATTAAATAAGCATATATGAATTAATAAGTAGTATTAAGATTTTATTATCGGATCGGTTTGCTTCATGACAAATTAAGTCGATTTTCATTAGATAATGTACATCCTCGCGCACTTAAGTTGCTAATGAATTGATAATGTAACGATATTTTCACTAGGCACAATGAAGTTTCTACATAAGAATTTCTTGATTAGCATGTAAACTCATAAAGTTTGGAAATAATTTATACGATCAATCACACCCAAGGTTGTCAAACTCACGAGTTAGCAAACTCGTGACAGTGATGTAAACTCGTATCGTGAACCCAAATCGTAAACTCATAAGAGTTTACTTTTATTGTTAAATAGGTATTACTAGAGTATAATTAAATAATTAAATATAAAAAAGACAAAAAAATGATTTAAATATGTTTTAAATCCAGATAATTGAAATTAAATCTATTAACAATAATCTTCATCATATTTAACAAAGAAATTTCTATAAAATTTATATATAAAGCCATTGAACATGATAAAATTAAAAAATGTTACGAGTTTACGAGTAAGTTAATACGGTTTTGTAAGTTAGAAACGTAAAACGGTAAACTTGGTGTATAAATTCATGAATTTAACCGAGTTTATAACTGCACTAGTTTGGGTTGACTCGATTCGTTTAGTAAGTTAAAAATATAAAAACGGTAGACTCGGAAAGTCAACTCGTGAGTTTGGACAACAATGATTATACTTCATTAAGCCATCATGAGTCATGACGATATACCATGCTATATGTGCTACTCCTTTTATACTAACAGAGGAAAATCTTGATTCTTTTGTTTATTATAGTAGCAGATATGATGACTCATTGAATGAACCGTTACGTTATTTAAGTTGTTCATTCATTGGATGAATATAAACTTCCGCGTACTTTCCCGCTTTAGCAATCTATACCTGGTATCAAATTCTCACCGTTCTTATTGTAGTTAACTTTTGACTTTTTAATTAAGTGATATTTTATGTTTTTATTAATTTAGTCCAAATTAAAGTTCTTATAGTTGTATTTGTTTTCATTTTAAAACTGCTCTAAAATGCTTAAAGGCGGAGGATCTATATTCTAGGCACGAAAATTACCCTTGATTGAGTGGATTGAGTCAAGTCAATTACAAACAAATATGATAAACTCCGAAACTCTTCCGAGAAGCTGATGTTTGTAAGTGCCAATTTGTGATTCTTTCTAAATTCTTTATAGTGCGTATATAGGTCAAATTAGGAAAACCATCCCTTTTTACACCCCCACCTGGAGAGGGGCGAAAAAGCCCCAAACACGTGCGCACATATGGGTTAAAATGCAAAAATACTAATGTTTTTTCATCAAAAATGCATCTAGTACCATATGCTTTTTTAATGTGAAAAAATACTCACAAATATTCAAAATGGGAACAAATATAGCATAATAGTATAATATAACATAATATCGTTGCATGTACACATATGTAAAAACAACGTGTGCCCCACTATAAAAAGTGACAGAATGCTTTTTGAATGTGAAAAAATACCCACAAATATTCAAAATGGGAACAAATATGTCAGAATAGTTAAATATAACATAATATCGTTGCATGGACATATGTTAAAACAAGGTGTGCCCCACTATAAAAAGTAACAGTGTTAGATTATATTTAATAGTCCTAACATTTTTGTCTAAAGTTGAGAGATCTGTTTCGTTTGCGTTATGAGAAAGTGCGCGAGTGCATATATATATATATATATACACACACACATTGGCGGACCTACATGCATAGTTGGGGGCAAGTGCCCCCCAAAAATTTGAGATTTTTTTTTTAAATAAAAAAATTCAAGTTAAAGGAGTTTGAATTAATAACTTAAATATTATGGTTTCAAATTTTCATTAGCATTAGCATTATTTGTCTACTTTCCTTGAATTAATATATGTTTGAATGATTGTCCACCCTTAAATTAAGTGCCCACCTTTAATACATCAAGATTGCACTTCGTAATCGGATGGAGGATGAATAGTTGAATGATTGGTTAGTGCCTTATATTAAAAAATATGTATTTGATAGCATTGATAATAAGACAATTATTATGGAATTCCAAAAATAAGGCCTAGAAGGATGACATTGTAATTATTTTTATTGTAATATACTTTTTTATATATATGTACTTGAATTTATTGAGTGCCCACCCTTCATTGTAATTTTTGTAACTGCATTTCTAACAGTATTTAGCCTTACTTTTCTAAATGACAGGTTTATAAAATAATTTCCTCTCTTATTACATCATCAGTATTCATTTGATTTCATAAATATTTTTTTGATATTTTTTTTTTCTTGTTTATATTTTTTTGTTTTTTAATGCATTTAAAAATTTCCTTACAATTTTTTTTCCCGAATCCCCTCACCAGTTGTGCCCCCCTTCTATTATTTTACGGGTCCGCCCTATATATATATATATAGACGACGTGTGCTTGTGTCTATATATATTTAGACGTATAAGGTACTTGTTGAGATACAGATCAGAGGTACTAATTAAGTCAGGGCGAGAGCAGAAGATGAAGGTGTTCTATAATAGAACACAGATGTCTAGCCTCAATGAGCTAGGAATGATTAATGTTGGATCAATGGACCTTTCAATGATAGACTGTCAAAGAAAGGATACTGTCTCGATGATACCTATGGGAAAGATATCGTCGAGGGAGCTCAGATCACAATGCAACATCAATAAGGCGTTTCGCCAAAGGGAGTGGTGTGTGTGCCGTGTGACTGAATGGTAAACTATCGAATCGAGAGAGATCAGAGTGCACCTGGTGGGTAATCTCCTATTTATAGGGATTACCTAGGGTTTCACTCCCACGGATGTGTCTATCCACCGGCCATTATGTGCTTCCCACGTTCGCCAATACCGCTCCACTACCCGTACGGCTCGCATGTCGCATAAGGTGGAGTAGTGGTGAACCATTTACCTGGTTAACCGGGTGGTTTTACTGTAGACCCCCTGGTTGGGCCGGGTATCCGGATGGCCCAATATATGGGGCCATAACAGAAGGCATTTTCTCTTTATGTTTCTTATGTGAGTCTTTTTGCTTTGCTTTTCATCATCACAGGTAGCGAAGCGAGTCAGCAGGCAAGGAGGCTTTAAGAACTGATTTCATCAAAGAGATATAGTTCAAAGAATAATAAAGTTGAAGTGATAAATCCATGGTGGGACGAGGAGGATGATGAAGTGTTGAAAGAGAAATATCATGTTTCAAAGGCACAAGCGGAGGGATTTAAGAAGGCTGATAAGATTAGGGCATTGCCTGGACAACCTCGTGGGGTGAATTTTGATCAGTATTCAGGTTATGTTACAGTTGATCCTAAAGCTGGAAGAGCCCTTTTCTATTATTTTGTGGAGTCTCCATATAACTCTTCTACTAAACCATTAATATTGTGGCTCAATGGAGGTACGTATAATAATAATTTCTTACACATGTGCTTGATGATATATATAAATCGATTGGGTCAAAATCATGTTTGCTCAAATTATTTATGACTTTGATTAAAATCTTGATCGTATTCAAATTTAAGTCATTAATTCATCAATCAAGATATAATTATAAAATGCATATCTTATATATGCAAGATAGTCCCTCCATCATTTTTTATAAGGCGCTCTTTGAGTTTGTCGGACTAATAAATACATTTTTACTTATGTTACCCTAAATTAATTTTATACATTACATTAATTAAAATGTTGACTAATTCTATTTATGGAAGAAGATTCTCTCATTAGCAAACTTTCTCCTCATCTCTCATCATCCAATCCAAACAATTGATTTGACTTAATGAGGTTGTTGGTGTGGGCAGTTATATCAAATGTATGGTCCAGATTTAAAACCGATGAGGGATAATGAGAAAACGCCAATGAGAGGATCCAGACTACTGACTATGTCTCATTCCTTCTATTCTCACACCATCTTTCTGTATATATTTTCTTTCATCATTTTTCTCATTATTACTCTCTCATAAATAATAGCATATGTAAAAACAAAAGTATATTTCTTATTGCTTTTAACTGATTTTAACTATTTTTTTTTTGAAAAACGCAATTCAGTTAAAAATACCTTATATTTAGAGACAGAGGTAGTATATGCTGCCCCTTCTATTCCAAATGTAGGACTTAGTTATTAAGTTCGACGTTTATGATCGAAGGTAGTACTAAGTTTCATGCATTCTAAAATGGTTGAAATTGGCAGGACCAGGTTGCTCCTCACTTGGCTACGGGGCCATGCAGGAATTGGGACCCTTCAGGGTCAACTGTAACGGAAAAACACTGTTCCGTAATGAATATGCTTGAAACAAAGGTGAGATATATACAAGCATAGGCGGACCCAGGTTATATGCCCCCCCCTGAACACTAACTAATAATATCCACACCCAGGTATTGAATCTTGGGTAAAACCTAATATTTGTTGCCAAGGAACCCGGAACATGTCTGGGAATATCATCAAAAAACTCAATAAATGTTGTTATCATATACTCCATGGACATCTTTGAGATACTGCTGCTGTGTCCAATTAAAGTGAGTTTCTTCTCGTGTTAGAAACTAGCCTTTCCCACTTTGTCCCGTTAAATCTGATATTTAAAAATATTGACCTCCACTCGGAGGAATATCAACCGGAAAATAGTCATCAGAACTCGTAGTAGGGACGATTGTGTCCATTGGATAAAGTCTATTCACATCAACATTTAAAGTACGTAAAGATATCTTTTCACATCCACGGAAAGATATCTCCAAAATTAATTAAAAGAATAACTAATCACCAACTAATTGTTGGCTTATATATTAAGTGGTTGAAGAAAAACACAAGTTCAAGTACCAAAAAGCACGTAAAGAGAAAAAGAGGGTACCTGCGTGATCTACTGATCTAGAGCATGGTATGCGAGGAGTGCCACAAAGATCCCTAACACTTTAACCTTACCTCTCTGAGTCCACGGCCGATAGACTGAGATAATGAAATATTTATAGTAAATTTGTGAGGATGGTTAAAATTTACAGAAAAATATCAACAGAGGCGCCTAAGTAGAAGAATTTAGGATATGATTATATGATTAAAATTTTAAAACTTTCAAGATATTTTAAAAAAAGGTCAGGGATATTTATATTTCAATTCTTTTGACCAGGGAAAAGTAGTTTTAATCTATTTTTTAGAATAAACTTAATTCATATTTATTAGCACAAAAGTACAAATTAATATATCAGGCCCTTGAATTATAATAAATATTGAAGGAAGATGAAATATCTTATTCATTTCTAGATACAAACAATGTCTAGTTCATTTGAGATAAATAAAAAAATCTTCAAATTAGATAATATAAAGACTGGATTTAATTTTTTTAAAAAATAATAAATTAATCCATAATCTTTAAAAGAGATTTGTTAATTTTATAAATTTTAAATATAATACTCCCTTGGTCCTTTTTATAAGGTAATTTTTGAATTTGTCTTACTAATTACTGCATTTTTACCCATTTTATTTTTTAAATGCTGGCTCATTCCCTCATACATTAATTTCTCTTTAATTTTATCATTATACTCTCTTTGTTACTCATTTACAAGGACATACTTGGAAAAAGAAGTATATTTGGTACACGTTTATTTATTTTAACTATTTTCTTCAAACAATTTGGTTAGAAAAAACCTTATATATAGGGAGTGATAGAGCATAATTTTTAATTTATAATACATATAATATAGGGCTTGGTCAATTTAGTCCCTGCATTTTTTAATACACTTGTGACATTACCAATCAAACTAGAAAGTTGTCCCCAGTGATGCACGAAATGTTACATATAATTAGATGTATATATGCAAATAACTTAAAGTTCAAAGGGTTTATATATTTGTCAATGTCTCAAAATTTGAAAGGATAAATTAAAATATGTATGAAAATAAAGTTTAAGAGAGCAAAAAATCAAATTCCATAAATTCTAATGGGTGCTTCATGAATTAAATTTTATGCTTTACCACATAAAAGTGATAAAACCCCTCCTACACGCACACATATATACACTTTCTACACAGTAAAATCACTTAAAATAAACTAATCTATCGATTTCGTTAGATACACATTCCCGCACTTAGTTGCTAATGATTTGATAATGATGTATTCCCAAGATACAACGAAGCTTCAATGAGTTTCTTGATTATATAGTTTGGAAATATATTTCAGATATGAGAGTGTGTTTAATTAATTTTTCGTTGAACTGCTATTTAAGTTTCTTACGTTCATTGGATGAATATAAAGACAATGTACCTTTTATTTATAAATACATATGTATGTACGTAATCCATTCCATTAAATGATGAACCAACGACAAACACAACTTTTTTTAAGATAAACTTCCACGTACTTCCCCGCTTTAGCTATCCATATACACACATATAAAAGCAAAATGCAATTTCCGAAACATGTATGAAGTGTGTATATAAATAAACGTATAACAACATATACTTGTTGTGATTCACAGAGAAGTGAATCAGGGAGACAGAATAATGAAGGCGTTTGCTGTTTATGCTTGTTTGGGTCTCTTTGCTTTGCTTTGTGTAACAAGCGAAGCGAACCAGCAAGCAGAAAAGCTTCAAGAGTTGATTTTACCAAAGAGATCTTCAAAGAATAATCATAAAGTTGAAATGATAAATTCATGGTGGGACGAGGAGGAAGATGAGGTGTTGAAAGAGAAATATCACGTTTTAGAGGCAGAACAAGAGGGATTAAGGAAGGCTGATAAGATTAGAGCATTGCCTGGACAGCCTAATGGGGTCAATTTTGATCAGTATTCAGGTTATGTCACTGTTGATCCAAAGGCTGGAAGGGCTCTTTTCTATTATTTTGTGGAGTCTCCACAAAACCCTTCTATTAAACCATTAGTATTATGGCTCAATGGAGGTAATTAATCACACTTATTTCTCTCTTCAACTATAAATCTTGATGTGATTTCGTTTGATTTGTTCCAATAGAGACAGATAACAAGAAATTCGGTCATTCTTTGAACATTGATGTGACTAGCCTAATAATATTAGTGCTTTTTTAAGGGTTAAGTTGCAATTTAGGTAACCACCTAGGAACGCTAGGTATATGGAAGTTTTTCGAGGATCAATTTTATCCTGGAAAAACATATCAATTTTGCCCTTATCGATAAAAATCAATGTCATTTTTCAATGGTTAAAATTAGTTTTTTAAACTATTACGGTGAATTTGCTCTGTTTTTACACTTCCTGGTTAAAATTACTCTTGGAAATTTTTACGGATACCCAACGCTTTTGAGTGTTTACTTCTAGGACAAAATTGTAGATTAACCCGTTTTTTAAATAATAATATTGAAATAAGTTGAAGCAAGTTGACACACACACCCCTTATATCTCACAAGATAAGTCAAATCATACTCAAATTAATAAATTATGACTTTTTGTTAATAGAAATTTATACTACAACCAGTAAAAGCTAATGGCATTAGCCCTTATTATAATTAAGAGACGCCAAAAATCATATGATATCTTGTTTTTATTTTTGCATGCCGTATGTATACATGAGCAAGATGATATATATCCTGGTTTGAAGGGGATGTGATGATATACTAATAATAATTAATTAAGTCAAAGATATAGTTAATTCATGTCTGCTCATAAAACAATTTTTCTTTATAACCAGGTTTTGGTAAAACTTAGCTTGGTGTTATATTCAAATCATTCATATATAGTTCCGAAAAGTTCTTTCAGTATAACTAAACTAAAATTCATTAATTCATTAATCAGTCATCAAATTTGCATATTTTGTGCCTTCTTATATACAAGATGTATACCACTAGGCCTCATGCTTTCTGAAATGGTTGAAATTGGCAGGACCAGGTTGCTCCTCACTTGGATATGGAGCCATGGATGAATTGGGACCCTTCAGAGTCAACTCTGATGGAAGAACACTGTTTGTTAATAAATATGCTTGGAACAAAGGTAAGATATATTATACATGTATACACACAAACGCACACATGCTAGATAGTTTCATTAATCTTGTTAACTTTGGAGGAATTATAAGTTAATACTTTTAATAAATTTCAAGACTTGAACACTACATTATGTTCAACTTAATTACAAGTATCTTCTGGTGGTGATGAATATGCAGTGGCAAACGTGTTGTTCTTGGAATCACCAGCTGGAGTAGGCTTTTCCTACTCAAACACTTCTTCCGACTATGATCAAGCCGGCGATAAGTTCACGGCAAATGATGCATATGTCTTCCTCATCAATTGGCTTGAGAGGTTTCCACAATACAAATCCAGAGATTTCTTCATCACTGGAGAGAGCTATGCTGGTCATTATGGTCCCCAGCTTGCTGACACCATTTTGTTCCACAATAAACAAACCCCCAGAACCATTATCAACCTCAAAGGCATTGCTGTACGTTAACTCGCCACTTAATTTAACCTCAAACCAGTTTATGAGTCTCATAAGAGAAGTGGGGTTTATAAGTTAAAAAGGCTCTCTCACCTAATAGGCTAGTCTTTTGGAATTGATTTCTCCTTTTAAACTTATGTTCATACATTAGCGCTTTCATTGAGAGCTCAGTCCTCAAAAGGGGTACATTATTATGAGTTTTACATTGGTTTTTCCTTGGACTTGAGATCGTAAAATGATCCTATGTTGTAATAACACAATTACTATCAAATTTCATCTAACTTGACATTGTGATAAAATCTCAGGCTGGGAATGCTTTGATTGATGATGCAACAACTTTAAAGGGAATGTATGATTTCTTTTGGACTCATGCTATGAACTCAGATGAAACCCATGCAGCTATTGATAAGCATTGTGACTTTGTTTCTGGTAATTTTTCAAACCTATGTGTGGCTGCAATAATGAAGTTTTATGAGGAGAAAGGGGAGATAGATTGGTATAACATTTATGCACCACTCTGCCATGACACTTCACTCAGAAATGGTCCACCTGGTTCTGTAAGTCTTCCTGCTGCAATATTATTCATCTTGTTACCAATATCTTCTCACTTAATTAATGTATTATGACATTTTTAGGTGTACAATTATGATCCATGCTCTAATTACTCCATTCATGCCTATATGAATAATCCAGAGGTGCAACTAGCTATTCACGCACTTCCCACAAACTGGACTCATTGCAGGTGTGTGTGTGTGTAATTGTCTGTTTCATTCATGAGTTCATCGTGTATGCGTGCATGTATTAATTTTGTACGCAACTATTTGCAGGGTTTATAACTGGATAGATCGCTCTGGTACAATCTTACCCATCATCAAGAATCTCATAACAAATGGTATCCAATTTTGGCTCTACAGGTAAGTTTCCGTTATCATTAGAATAGGTGTTACCGTAGTTCAAGTCCCAATAGCCAGGAGAAACTAAACAAAAATGTGATTGATTAAAAGCTATTGATGATTTGTATTTATGTGTTAAGTGGGGACACAGATGGCGTTGTGCCAGTCACAGCTACAAGGTACTCAATCAACCGTCTTAACCTTACTGTTGATGTTCCATGGCGAGCTTGGTATTCAGGAAACGAGGTAAACTGTGATAAACCATTTTCATCATCTTAACCAGTTCATGAAGTTTTTGTTTACACTACTCTGGTCATATTTATAAGATCAAATTATCTAATTCTCACATATCAAGGAAAGTTTGTTAATTCAATAAATATGGACTAAATTGATAAATGCTTTCAATTTTGTCCTAATTTATGAATGTATATTTTTCACCTCTTTTTTTTCTCATCTTTACCTTTAATAGGGGCAAAATTGTAATACTCTTATTTATTACTCTGAAAGTTGACTTATAACAAGGATAATTTTTTTTTCCAAACTGGACTAGAGTAGTATATAAGTGATTTGGTCGTAATATTTTGTACACATTGATTTACAGGTAGGAGGATATGTGGAGCAATACAAAGGACTAACGTTTGTGACAGTGAGAGGAGCTGGCCACACTGTGCCTAGTTGGGAACCAGCAAGGGCCCTCACTCTCATCACTTCATTCCTCAAACGCTCTCTGCCTCCTGCTTCGCCATGACCATAATACCCGACCCAACCCGGCTTATGATACATTTGGATATCTCTTATTTATGAATAATAATACATATTTTAGTGATGAACCAACATCAGAACTTTTTGAAGATAAACTTCTATATACATTCGTGGTATCAAAATCTCACCAGCTAACTTTTAGGTGAGATTATTTTAGTCCAAAGTTCATAGCTAGGGGTTTTTTTTTTTTTTTAAACATTTTAAAAGAAGATTATTTGATATATTGTTTTAAAGGAGAAGGATCGAATCTAGGCTTGAAAATCAACCATAAAGATATAGTATATATAGAAAATAGAGAATAAAATATTAGAAAAGACTTTGAATGATTAATGTAAGCTAGGTTTTTAATGAAGCCAAAAAATGAGATATTCTGAAGTACTCCTCTTGTACTAATTAAATATAGGGCTTAGTTTGTATAACAAACTAGTCCTACATTTAGGACTTGAGGTAGTAATAATTTTGAGAGTATTCATGTAATAAAATTCCATAGTTTAGACTCGCCATTGGACTCATCAGGTCAAAAGAAAAAAAGGATGACTCTCCATTGGACAATCAACATTTCACCTAAGTTTATTATGACGTTGAATTAATTCAATGAATCGGCTTAATTAAGAATTTTTCTGGGAGCCAAATTGTCCACCCGCATATTTGATTAGACATATATACAAGGTTGTCAAACACACAAGTTTAAATAAACTCGTGACAGTGATGTAAACTCGTATCGTGAACTCGAATCTTAAACTCGTAAGAGTTTACTTTCACTATTAAATAGGTACTAACAGTGTATAATAAATAATTAAAATATAAAAAAATGACAACAATTTGATTTAAAAATATTTTAAATCCAAATAATTGAAATTAAACCCATCAACATTCAAAATTTACCATATTTAATAAAGAAATTTCTATAAAACTTATATATAAAGCCGTTGAGCACGATTAAATAAAAAAAGTTAACATGAGTTTAAATATGAGACAACACGATTTTGTAAGTTAGAAATGTAAAAAAGAATTGGGTATATAAACTCGTAAGTTTAACCGAGTTTATAATGGTCAAGAGTTTACTAGTAACTCGACTCGATTTGGTAAGCTAGAAACATAAAGACGTTAAACTCGGAGAGTCAACTCGCGAGTTTGACAACAATGCATATATATATGTGTGAACTTTAAAACATTTATGATGGAATATCTTTGAACTTAATTTGCACTATTAATCCGGCCGATTCCAATTGAAATTATTTATCTACCCACTGTTATTAAATAAGCATATATGAATTAATAAGTAGTATTAAGATTTTATTATCGGATCGGTTGCTTCATGACTAATTAAGTCGATTTCATTAATGTACATTCTCGCGCACTTAAGTTGCTAATGAATTGATAACGACCAAGTTGTCAAACTTGTGAGTTTAAGCAAACTCGTGACAGTGAAGTAAACTCATATTGTAACCTTGAATAGTAAACTCGTAAGAGTTTACTTTCGCCATTAAATATGTATTCATAGTATATAATTAAATAATTTAAATATATTATAGATCCAAATAATTGAAATTAAATTCATCAACATTAATAATTTATCATATTTGACAAAGGAGTTTCTATAAAATTTATCTTTAAAGTCATAAAGCATGATCAAATTGAAGAACTTAACACGAGTTTAAGGATGTGTTAACATTTTTGTAACCTAGAAACGCATAAACGGTAAATTCAAGAATCGAATTTACAATGGTAATGAGTTTACCAACGACTCACTTGATTTTTGTAAGTTAAACAAAAGATTAAACTCAAAGAGTCATCTCAAGGAGTTTAACAACAATAGATAACGATAATTTCACTAGGCACAATGAAGTTTCTACATATGAATTTCTTGATATTAGCACGTAAACTCATAAAGTTTGGAAATAATTTATACGATCAATCACACCTCGTTAAGCCATCATGACGATATACTATACTATATGTGCTAATCCTTTTATTCTAATAGAGGAAAATCTTGATTCTTTTGTTTATTATAGTAGCAGATATGATGACTCATTGAATGAACCGTTATTTAAGTTGTTCATTCATTGGATGAATATAAACTTCCGCGTACTTTCCCGCTTTAGCAATCTATACCTGGTATCAAATTCTCACCGTTCTTATTGCAGTTAACTTTTGACTTTTTAATTAAATGATATTTTAAGTTTTTATTAATTTAGTCCAAATTAAAGTTCTTTTAGTTGTATCTGTTTGCATTTTAAAACTGCTCTAAAATGCTTAAAGGCGGAGGATCTATATATATTCTAGCCACGAAATTCACCCTTGATTGAGTGGATTGAGTCAAGTCAATCACAAACATATATAATAAACTCCGAAACTCTTCCGAGAAGGTGATGTTTGTAAGTGTCAATTTGTGATTCTTTCTAAATTCTTTATAGTTCTTATATAGATCGAATTAGCAAAACCATCACTTTTTACACCCCGACCTCAAGCGGAAAAAATCTCCAAACACACGCGCACATATGGGTTAAATTGTAAAAATACTCATGAGTTTTTATAAAAAATGCATCTAGTACCATATACTTTTCTTTGAATGTATAAAAATACCCACAAACATTCAAAATGAGAATAAATATGCCAGAACAGTCAAAAAATTGTAATACCCTAAAATTCCTATTTGTCATAAATACTATATTTTGATAAATAATACATATTAAATACAAAGGTGAATATTTGTCTCAAGAAATTATAATCTATTGATTATATTTTCATCCAAATTCCACTTTGGAATTAATTAACGAATGGTTAATTATGAGACATTATTTAGGAGCTATTTAATATGACATAAATAGCACATAAAAAGGTAATTAATTTATAACCAAAAGGAGGAATGTAATATCCCAAATTTTTGGATTTGGAAACAAGAAATGTTTTATGGGAATTTATTATGAAAATTTGGCCTAAATAGTTTTAAAGCTATTTTCTGGATTTTGAGGCCTAATTTCCCAATAATTCAAGGAAAAATAGTTAGAGGATACTTTTTGGTCTAGAAATTTTAGAACCAATATTTTATGGCCTAGAGAGTTAATTATGGAAGAAAATTCTTATATGGAATTAAGGATTTTATTTTCCAATACTTATTTAATATTTGCAAATAAATATTAAATGGTAGTTTTTGGTGGATGTAATAGGTAAGTGGAATGGTAGTTTTTGGTGGATGGAATAGGTAATTAGAATGGTAGTTTTTGGTAGATGGAAGAAGAGTGTTTGGTTTATAAGGAATGTTTGGTTAAGGAAGAAATATGGTTGGAATAGGCCTTGAATTTTCACTATAAATAGAGGCTTTTGCTCTCCATAATTCTCACACCAAACTCAACCAAAGTAGATAAGTTTAGAAGCAAGAGTAGAGAGGAAATCATAGTGGGAAGCAAGAAGGAGGAGGAAGTTCTTCAAGAGGTAAGAAAGCTTTTAGTTTCTAGTCTTAAGTTTTATAGATTTTAGTTTAAATGTTGTTTTGATCTTTAATCTTCCAATATATTTTTGTTATCATGTTTTTATGGTTAGAAATGGTTTTGTTTCGAAAAATTGATGGAGAAAGTAATATAGCAAAAATTTTGGAAGATTATGATCAAAGTAGCGAAGCTCTGGCGAAATTTTATCGGTTAGCAATTTCTGAAGTCATGGGTAAAAATGCCAGTATTTTATATTGAATATGAGGTTCTAAAATTCGGAGCAAATTCATGGTTAAAGTAGACATACAGGGCGTTCCAAATCTACCAAGAGTGAATTAGTTCGAGTTCTGTGCTAAAAGATAAAAATGTCCAATGTTGGAATACGTTTTCTGGAAATTTTCTGGGCAGAAGATGAACACGTGAAAACTGGGAACTATTCTTAAACTCTGGGCAAGAACCTGTATTTTTCCACAAAATTAGACATCCTAAGGATTCCGGGGAATTTACGGATCCTCGTTTTGAGTTTTCTAGAATTACTTATGAATTTTCAAAGTTAGAAGTAAATCTGGCCATAATGCTGAAAGTAACGTTTTTATTAAATAAAATGTAATGGCAAAATGGTAATAACAAATCCACCAAGGGTAGAAAGGTAAATTAACCTTTTGGATATTATTCTAAGCAATATGGTAATATGTTAGGATATCCGAGGATTCCGGAGTCGATTTGAAGGACGGGCATATTACTATTCATAGTGCCGTATTTATGAATAGTAGTATACATGAATAGTAAATTACTATTCATATGGAAGGAAGGTACGTTCGCATACGATAACTTTAACTCCGATATGACTTGTATGCATGTATGAGATGAAATGATTTCATAGAGTCATGGACAAGATTTGGTCTTGGGTCATGCAAGTGGTTAAGACTGTCTTGAATCATTGTTTATATACATTGACTTGATACGGGTTATAGTCTTGATAATGCCGTGAGATTGTTTTCCTAGCGAGGACACGAGTGTACATCGTGGGCACGTGGTGCGTACTATTCAACTATACATGGATTTGTATAGATAACTTTACATGTCTTTGTGTTCTATGTACTTGTTGTTGTTGTTTTGACATTACATCTGGCTGTGTGCTTATGTATTGTTGTAACCTTACATGTCTTTGTGTGCTATGTATTGGTTAATCTTTGAAATGTAATGAATATCTCATTATACATATCTTTGTTATACTTTTCATATGAGGTTAACTGTTACCTAAGATTCAATTTGTTTTGAATCTTAGACTTGACTAGAGGTTCAGGTAAAGGAACCAGGATTAGAGAAGGTACCAAGGGATGGAGCCGTAGATAAACACCAGTAAATGGAGCCGTGAGAAGGTACCGATAAAGGAAATGCGGGAAGAAAGTCAACGGAACCTACCGTATTGCATGAATCTAATAAGGTTACTTCATATCATTTGGTGCTTAAACTAGAAGGGTCGTCTATGTGGTTCGGTCAATCACCACCCTAGCACGGTGAGACTTCCACTAGACCTACCCAAACCGGCCAAATGAGATGATTTAACCGAGTTAGGTTCTATGCCCCAAGTCTACTCAAGGCTTGGTTGAAGAGGGTATAGTTACATGTAAGAATTGTAATTATAAAGTTTTGTATTATCGTATCACATGAACAATCCTTCGGGAAATTTATAATATATCGGTATACGTCGGGCATCACGCATATGTCCGAGTATTTTTATATCGATTACTCAATTGTTCAAATTTTTAGTACATGCTCTTCGTTTCCGCATTACGCTAAGCTGTAGCACCTCAAAACTCTGATGAATATTTATAAAACCACGTGTCACCGGCACGATTTATGCTACGGAATTTGGGGTGTTACAAAAATAACATAACATTTTATTGTTGTATGTACCTATGTAAAAACAGCGTGAGCCCCACTATAAAAAGTAATGGTGTTAGATTATATTTAACGGTTCTAGCATTTTTACTCTTATTTTGAATGTTAACAGCTATTTTATATCTCCAAAAAGCATGCATAGAGTGCTTGATGCACTTTTGATAAAGGTTCAAGGATATTAAATTTTTTCACCTTAACCCTATACCACTTTGGGCCTTATTATAAATCCGTTTTAACTAATTCTCACATATTAAACATTGTTAGTTAAGTCATTAAATATGCTTAAAATTTTCTACATATTAAAGATTGTTAGTTAAGTCATTAAATATGTTTAAAATTTTCTAAGTTTACCGTTATTAAATTTTTTCTCTATCTATATTTACAAATCATTCTCACATCCCTTCTCTCTTCCTCTCCTTCCAACAAAAATTAAATAAGGGTAAAACTGAAAAACATTCATTAATAACGTGTAAGTGGACTTATATATATATATTTAGGACAGAAAATTTCTTTTAAAGTGGACTTATAATAAATATTAGAGTGGTATATATTAATCCCCAACAAAGTTCATTTGAGTAATGTTCATGTTTATGCATAGGATCTGCTCTAATTAAAAATGACACAACGAGAATAAATATCACTGATTAGGAAAGTAAAGATCATTCCAATAACTAGCGATTGAAAACTCAATGTAATGGGTACTAAAAAATGGAGCACTACTATCAATTAATATGACAAATTAAGATTGTGATAGGGGCAAAATGGGAAAACGTGTTTGCTGCAACAAGGAAATAATTAAGTGCTAATAAGAGTACTGCACGCAATCGTACGTGTCAGTTCCATTCTACATGCTTTCATAGAATTGCTTGGAGGAGGGAGTACTTTAATTTGCAGGCTGTATTGCACATATATATAATAGATAATAAATTTAATGTTTTAATTTTAGTCTAAAGTTGAGAGATCTGTTTCGTTTGCGTTTTGAGAAAGTCCATATATATACACACACCAATTTTGTAATTATGCCTTATCGTTGAAGGAACAAAATGCAAATTCCCATACATTTAGGAAGTGTGCTTGCATTGTGTCTATCTATATATATATATATATATATATATATATATAGATGCATAATGTACTTATTGAGATACAGAGAAGTACTAAGGACCCGTTTGGTAGAAAAAAGATTAGAGAAAAAAAGGGAAGATCCCAAAGTTCTTATAAATTTTAGGTGTTTGGTAGACAGAAGATCCAGTTAGCATCTTCCGGTGAGTGCTCATTTTTCCTTATTTGAGGAAAGATGCTTTCCATCCGAAAATGGAGGGAAAGCTGCAATCTTCCCAGAAAAGTGTTTTTTTCCTTCCAAAATTGGTCTTGGTTCTTCTTTTTCCCACTTAACCAACATCAAATTCTTCATACCAAACATCTCATTTTCCCTTAACTTAAGTTTCATTCCCCAATATACCAAATGGCTCACATTTTTAAAGTTCTCTCTCAATCTTCTTTTCCATTTATTTCCCTCCTTTAAGTTCATTTCCTTCCTTGAATCTTCCTCATAACAAACAGGCCTAATTAAATCAGGGAGAGAGAAGAAGATGAAGGCATTTTCTCTTTAAGCCATCATGACGATATACTATACTATATGTCCTTTTATACTAATAGATAAAAATCTTGATTCTTTTGTTTATTACAGTAGCAGACATGATGATTCATTGAATGAACCGTTATTCAAGTTGTTCATTCATTGGATGAATATAAAGACAAATCACCTTTTATTTATAAATATATGTACCTAAACCAGTTTTTGAAGTTAATTAAACTTCCACGTACTTTCCCGCTTCAGCAATCTATACCTGGTATCAAAATCTCACCGTTCTTATTGCAGTTAACTTTTGACTTTTTAAGTGAGATTTTATGATTTTATTAATTTAGTACAAATTAAAGTTATTTTAGTTGTATTTGTTTGCATTTTGAAACTGCTCTGAAATGCTTAAAGGCGGAGGATCTATATTCTAGGCACGAAAATCACCCTTGATTGAGGGAATTGAGTCAAGTCAATCACAAACAAATATAATAAACACCAAAACTCTTCCGAGAAGCTGATGTTTGTAAGTGCCAATTTGTGATTCTTTCTAAATTCTTTATAGTGCGTATACAGGTCAAATTAGGAAAACCATCACTTTTTACACCCCCACTTGGAGAGGGGGAAAGCCCCAAACACTCGCGCACATATGGGTTAAGATGCAAAAATACTAATGAGTTTTTATAAAAAATGCATATAGTATTATATGCTTTTTGAATGTGAAAAAATACCCACAAATATTCAAAATGGGAACAAATATGCCAGAATAGTTAAATCTAACACAATATCGTTGCATGTATATATGTAAAAACAACGTGTGCCCCACTATATATAAAAAGTAATAGTATGCTTTTTGAATGTGAAAAAATACCCACAAATATTCAAAATGGAAACAAATATGCCAGAATAGTTAAATATAACATAATATCGTTGCATGTATATATGTAAAAACAACGTGTGCCTCACTATAAAAAGTAACAGTGTTAGATTATATTTAATAGTCCTAGCATTTTTGTCTAAAGTTGAGAGATTTGTTTCGTTTGCGTTGTGAAAAAGTCCATATATATAGACGATGTGTGCTTGTGTCTATATATATAGACGTATAAGGTACTTGTTGAGATACATATCAGAGAAGTACTAATTAAATCAGGGCGCGAGAGAAGAAGATGAAGGCATTTTCTCTTTATGCTTCTTATGTGAGTCTTTTTGCTTTGCTTTTCATCATCACAGGTAGCCAAGCGAGTCAGCAGGCAAGGAGGCTTCAAGAACTGATTTCATCAAAGAGATATAATTCAAAGAATAATAAAGTTGAAGTGATAAATCCATGGTGGGACAAGGAGGATGATGAAGTGTTGAAAGAGAAATATCATGTTTCAGAAGCACAAGCGGAGGGACTTAAGAAGGCTGATAAGATTAGGGCATTGCCCGGACAACCTCGTGGGGTGAATTTTGATCAGTATTCAGGTTATGTTACAGTTGATCCTAAAGCTGGAAGAGCCCTTTTCTATTATTTTGTGGAGTCTCCATATAACTCTTCTACTAAACCATTAGTATTGTGGCTCAATGGAGGTACGTATAATAATAATTTCTTACACATGTGCTTGATGATATATATAAATCGATTGGGCCAAAATTCATGTTTGCTCATATTATTTATGACTTTGATTAAAATCTTGATCGTATTCAAATTTAATTCATTAATTCATCAATCAATATATAATTATAAAAATGCATATCTTATATATGCAAGATACTATAACGAGTGCAACCATCATCTCTCCTCTCTTTTCTCCTCCTTCTCTCCTCCTCCCTGCACTTCATCTTCTTCATCGTATGCTCCCTCGCCGGCGGCTTGTGCCTTCCACACAAGCCGCCGGCGACCACCGCCTTTATGCCACAGACAAGCGGAGGGACTTAAGAAGGCTGATAAGATTAGGGCATTGCCCGGACAACCTCGTGGGGTGAATTTTGATCAGTATTCAGGTTATGTTACAGTTGATCCTAAAGCTGGAAGAGCCCTTTTCTATTATTTTGTGGAGTCTCCATATAACTCTTCTACTAAACCATTAGTATTGTGGCTCAATGGAGGTACGTATAATAATAATTTCTTACACATGTGCTTGATGATATATATAAATCGATTGGGCCAAAATTCATGTTTGCTCATATTATTTATGACTTTGATTAAAATCTTGATCGTATTCAAATTTAATTCATTAATTCATCAATCAATATATAATTATAAAAATGCATATTTTATATATGCAAGATACTATAACGAGTGCAACCATCATCTCTCCTCTCTTTTCTCCTCCTTCTCTCCTCCCCGCACTTCATCTTCTTCATCGTATGCTCCCTCGCCGGCGGCTTGTGCCTTCCACACAAGCCGCCGGCGACCACCGCCTTTATGCCACAGACGAGTCTGAGTGGTTGTTGCGAGTCCATATCTTTGATCTGCGGTCCAGGTGTTTTGGAGTCCAGATCCTTGATCTATGGTCCTCTCTCTCAAAGTTCTGTCACACGTGACATTCTCTCGTCCCTGTGGCGAGCCCTTTCCTCTCCTCTCCAGATCTGATCTGTGGAGGTGAGATTTATCCTTTTTTATTACTTTTACGTGATCTTGGGTTGTCGGTGGTGTTTTTTTGTCTCTTGTAATAAGCAGATCCGTAAGATCCGCGTGCATATCCTCTTGGGTGGACGGCCGTATAAACGTTATAAGATCCGATTCTCCTTGGTAGTTCGGATCTGCATAGCATGGGCGGATCTAAAGAGGCATTGCTTGTTGTGTGGCCATGGTCACCAGATCTGATTCGACAGAGGAGTAAAAGATTTCTTCTGGACATCATGGGTCTTCTTACATCTGAGGTTGGGTTTTTTGTGTTCTTAACCCCAATATGGGGTACCTGTATAGCTGCTCTCGTTGCAGCTAATGCTTATAAGGAGGGGTGCCCATTTGGGTGGGTTTTACAACCATCACCTTCTTCTTTGTCATTTCTAACCCCAGATATTGAAGAGACTGCTTTGTCTATGATTCTACTTTTACTGCTAAATATTTTATGTACGATGATTTGACTGTTTTTGTTGTTGCTTTTGTCTTGGATGTATTTTGTTGTTCTGGATCTGGCTTTACTTGTACCCAGATATTATACATGTTTTTAGTATTAATATAATTAGCTTTCCGATCAAAAAAAAATATATGCAAGATACTCCCTCCATCATTTTTTATAAGGCGCTCTTTCAGTTTGTCGGACTAATAAATACATTTTTACTTATGTTACCCTAAATTAATTTTATACGTTGCATTAATTAAAATGTTAACTAATTCTATTTACTATCTCTGATTCCTTCTATTCTCTCACACCATCTTTCTTTATATATTCTCTTTCATCATTTTTTTCATTATTACTCTCATAAATAATGGCATATGTAAAAACAAAAGTATATTTCTTATTGCTTTTAACTATTTTTAACTATTTTTTTAAAAAAACAAAATTCAGTTAAAAATACCTTATATTTAGAGACAGAGGTAGTGTATGCTACCCCTTCTATTCCAAATGTAGGACTTAGTTATTAAGTTATTCGACGTTTAGGACTGAAGGTAGTACTAGGTTTCATGCATTCTAAAATGGTTGAAATTGGCAGGACCAGGTTGCTCCTCACTTGGCTATGGGGCCATGCAGGAATTGGGACCCTTCAGGGTCAACTGTAACGGAAAAACACTGTTCCGTAATGAATATGCTTGGAACAAAGGTGAGATATATACAAGTTAATGCTTTTGATCACTTTCAAGAGTACTTGAATATTAATTACAAGTATCTTCTGTTTTTGATGAATCTGCAGAGGCAAACATGTTGTTCTTGGAATCACCAGCTGGAGTAGGGTTTTCCTATTCAAACACTTCATCTGATTATGATGAAGCAGGCGACAAGTTTACAGCCAAAGATTCATATGTCTTCCTCATCAATTGGCTTGAGAGGTTTCCACAATACAAATCCAGAGATTTCTTCATCACTGGAGAGAGCTATGCTGGTCACTATGTTCCTCAGCTTGCTAACACCATTTTCGAATGCAACAAACAAAAACCCAGAACCATTATCAACCTCAAAGGCGTCGCAGTACGTTGATTCTCTCCTTTAATTAACTGCAACTAAATAGATAAAACCTTGATATTTTGTTGCAAACATTAATGGGAGACCTAACTTTATCTCACTTAAGGACTAGAAGATTCTGAAATTACACTCTAGTACTAAAGGATCAAAGCAAAATTATATTTTGATGGTAAATGAACAAAATGCCCTTTTTTATTATAAGTCCAAAATGACCGAAATCCACTTGTTATTTTGCTATTATCAGTTATTAAAATGTTTATATACACTTGTAAATATGAAAAATATAAATTTTTATATTAGCTTTGTAAATTTCTATATCTACACTTGTAAATTTGGCTGTTGTTAGTTGTTAAAAATGTGTATTCGCACTTGTAAAAAATGTGAATGAAGGGCGTTTTGGTCATTTACTATCAAAATGTAATTTCACCTCGGTTCTTTAATACTTTGATTACTTTCAGAATCTTTTATTAATGTCATTATTAACTGAAATAAAGTCATATACGTGTGGATTAAGTGAAATTGTCCCAACATTATTATGTTGAAGTTGATATATATCTGTTGACTAATATGCATGAAATTGTTGACAGATAGGGAATCCATGGAGTTGGGTTGACGATGAAACAAGTAACAAGGGAGTGTATGATTACTTTTGGACGCATGGTTTGATGTCTGATGAAACCCACGAAGCTATTGATAAGTACTGTGACTTTGCTTCTGAAACTACTTCAAACAAATGTTTGAGCTTTACCAATAAAGCATATCAGGAGATAGGCAATATCAATGAGTATAACATTTATGCACCAACCTGTCACGAGGCTTCTACCAGAAATGGCCCACCTGGTTCTGTAAGTCTCTTCACCTGCCTGCGCGTATATATATAAATCGTTTTAATTAATTAATACTCCACCTCGCTGATAATTATAACAAAATGTGTTGCATGATTATATTATTTCAGGTATATAATTATGATCCATGCTCTGAGTCTTACGTGCAAGTCTACATGAATAGCCCTGAGGTGCTGCGAGCTCTCCATGCACTCCCCACAAATTGGAGTCATTGCAGGTCTGCTAATAATAATAATTATTAATATTAATTACTTACATCTCTCTCTCTCTCTCTCTATCTCTGCATATATTTCATGAGTTCAAGAAATTACAAGGACTTAGAGGAATGTCTCTATTGACCACTCCCTCCATTTCCTCTCTATTTAATGTCTTTACTGTTAGATCAAGTTTTAGTGGTTCAGATTTAATACTATATAAAAATATTACTATAACATGAAATATAATAAAAATCTACCATGGTCATTAGAATAAATTTCAACCATTAAAATTTGATAATACATTAAATGGAGAGAAAAGACAGAGATCAACAGAGAAATTTCTTTCCCGTATTTGTAACGTAAGGTTATAATATTGCAGGCATTATAACTGGCTAGACAGCCCAAGTAGCAGCCTGCCCACAATCAAATATCTCATTGCAAGCGGCATTAGATTCTGGATTTACAGGAAAGTCGATATATTCTTTTTCATTACACTAGCTCATGATCCGTTTTAATTAAGCATACAATAAACAAGTGTGAGAAGATATTGTATAGAAAATGAAGGAGTAAGCGTGATATGTGATGGACAAAAGTGTGTGTGTGTGTGTGTGTGTGTGTGTGACAAGGCCAAAACCAAGAGTCTCTATGCAGAGAACCTTCTGTTTCTCTTCTTTTTCTGAACTTGAGATCGATCTTATATTTGTTGCTGGCGTGCATGCTAAGCTTATAAATACTAATTAATTATTTGCTTTGTTGAACAAAACTGTGATTTCCACTTGTGAGAAAGAGTTCTATATCCCAAATGATATGTATGTATGTATGATTTTGTGTTGACGTGTACAGTGGGGACACGGATGGAAATGTGCCAATCACATCGACAAAGTACTCATTCAACAGACTCAACCTTACTAATCAGGTTCCTTGGCGTCCCTGGTATTCTGGAAACGAGGTGTGTATCTGTGTATTTTTTTCATGATATTCTTTATTTATACACACACACATATAGTTATCTGATTGGGTCACATGCATACGAGCATTATCGGGCCCAAGAGGGGGTGGCTCTCCCAAATGTACTTTCTGCATTCACACGGACTTAAACTCAAAACTCCGTACTTAAACAGCTAAAGCCCCTTCCACTAGAACTAAGGCTTGTTGGTTTCTTGTCAGGATATTTTAAAAGTGTGTGTGAGTGTCATGTATATGTATGTGTATATATATGAGATATGAATGATGATAGTGAAATGATGAATTAATAATGCAGGTAGGAGGATATGTGGAGGAATACAAAGGAGTGAGCTTAGTGACAGTGAGAGGATCAGGGCATGAAGTTCCAAGCTGGCAACCTGAAAGGGCTCTTACTCTCTTCACTTCTTTCCTTAATAACTCTCTCCTTCCTTCTTCTCCCTCCTCATAATTCAAGTTCATTCACATATAACACATGTTTTTATGGCACCTTAATTTTTTTTTTAAATGTTTACTTCTTCCTAATTTGTGTTGTCCTAGCTAGTCATTATATACAGAAAATTAAAATGTCAGACAAACTGGTTGTTGTTTCCTCATATATAGATGTGAGCTTATATTTAAGCATTTAGAAGAAGTTGAAAAACTTCATTTATGAAAATTGCTACTAGTACAATACAGGAAAAAATAAAGGTACTTTTTTATTGCTCTAATTAATTTTATAACCAAATATGTGGTGTGTGTATATAATACTTAAAAAGGATAAAATTAAACAGCATTGAAATGCGCATAGGAGTGAAAGGGTCCTACCTAGGTTTGACATTGACCTTAATTATTCTTTTTTTCAATTCTTACAAGCAAAAAATAAGTCAATCACAAACAGAGAGTAGTAGTATTACAATATATATATATATATATATATTATATATATATATATATATATAAGGGTTTATCGTTTGTCATAGCCACTCAGACATAAAGTTTTGTCAAATCACCTTAAAACTACATCGTTTTGGGAGTTAGGGGAATTAATGAAGGGTATTTTGATATTTTGCTTTTTTACTTATTATATGAATTTGACTAAAATACCCTTCATTAATTCTTCTAACTCCTAAAAACGATGTAGTTTTGAAGCCGACTTAACAAAACCTTATGGCCAAGTAACGTAATAAACAATAAACACATATATATATATATATATATATATATATATATATATATATATAAACAAGAAGTTTTGTCTCACTTAGATGGGCTGATTTTGTAGATTTGTATCATGTTATCACCAAAACTAATTGATTAAATATATTATTCATTGTGGTATTTTATTTTACAACCTTTTCAAATGTTTTTCTTTACTCACATTCGGGATGAATTCAATATGACACATCAACTAAAGCATAACTTTTTTTTTGGGGGTCGAAAATGGGGCAATCCACCTTAAGAAACTTTATTCATCATCCACACATGGGCGAGGGTACGAAACGCCCACCAAGTCCCTAAGAAGTACATCAGAGAGCCCTCTAGAGGCACATCAAAATGACTACACAGATTATCTCAACAATCCAAACTAAGTTTGCAAGCCAATCAGCTATAAAATTACCTTCCCTTAAAGTATGGGAAAACTATATCTAGATATTTCTATTAATTAGCTTCTCTAAGCCATGAACAAAGTATTCTACTTCTTACCTTACCTCCGTTCCAAACTTCCAACAGCATCTGGATCACACAAGAGGAATCACCCTCACACAATACTTTCATTGGAAGCACATATGGAGTTGCATCTTCTCTACAGGATTTTGAGCATGGGAAAATGGATTCTTCGGAAGCACACCAGTGTGGCAACACCTCCATATATATTTGCCAAAGAGTAGCTTCCTGCAGGAAATGCCGCTTTTGGAAGACAATACTTTCACGGGAAGTAACACATACATATGGAGTTGAATCTTCTACAGGATTTTAAGCATGGGAAAATGGGTTCTTCGGAAGCACACTAGCACTGGCATCTCCGTTAGTAATATCAGAACCTGTGTGTGCACCGTCAACCATGGCATTTGAATAGACTCTTTCTCACAAACAACAATTAATCATGATGGTTTTACAAAACTTGATTAACAAGTGATAATGGAGAAACTCTTTTCTTTCAAGGTCACACATACATTAGGTTCAGGGCACAAATTCCGTCCACAAACCCATTACAAAAAATACATCCGGCCCTTTGGGCACAATTAACAAACAGAAAAAAAAAAATAGCCCACGGGTTTTACAACACTAAACCCCAAAACAAATTGTCTACACAAAACAATTTCTACGAAAGATATGATTGTGAATCCACCAAAATATCAAAGTGTATAAAATAAGACCTCTAGTCCAACATTGGTTAAACAGTCATCCAGTAACAGTTATCCAAACAATAAATATGGTATTTCAAAAACATGAGGTCCTAGAATGACAATATAGAAATCAATATAACACTACTACCAAAAGAGGCCTACAACAAAGCTCATGACTCCTATGCCCCAAGCTGCTTCTCTTGGCCTCTAGTAAAATTAGAGGCCTCGCCTGAAAAATATTAACAACGATGGGGTGAGATGCAAAATTCCAGTAATCAAAATCAATTTAAAAAGTATGCAGGAAAGGATTGTCGAGGATCGCGAGTTTAAGCATAATGTTTAACTAACATAATAATAATAATAATATTCTCAATAATTAAATATCACATAATACTTTTAATGTTTGAAATCATCACTACTCATCCATCCTGCTCCTCCTTAGTCTTATAGACGTAGTACAGCCTATCAGTGCTAGTATATACAACCAAAAGGTCAGCTAGTCACTTCAAAAATACTGCCCCCTCCCATACCACCACCGAGATATACCGTAATAGAGATGTATCCGTCCAAAACACTCAACTCAAAATCCAGGCCAGGAATGAGAGAGCCAATGGGCACAATTTCACCATATCTCTTCCACACAACCCAACACATCCCATAATAGAAAAACAATATATCAATATTTTTGTTTTGAAACATTTACAAACTTATCATTCCTTATACAATATTCCATCACAAACATCATAACTATCACTACAATAACAATCTTAATAATAATCTCCACTCATATATACAAGTTGGAACATACAGTGCTTCACTGAACTAATTTCATATTCAAATATACACATAATTTTCTTCAAAACACATACAAGTACCTATATAAATAAAAATAAAGTTTAGAAAACACCTTACAGCCCAAAACAAGCATATAAAATAAATTAACTCCGGTTGTCTCAACTCCGAGCTAACCTTAACTTGAGGGACAAAGCATGAGTAATCACCGATTACAAGAAAGCTCTACATTATCAATGTAGACACCAATCAACCACAAGCAACAATAAAACAAATAAGTTATACAATTCAACTCTCAAAAACTCAATTTCTTCTACAATTATGATCCTCAACATCCTAATTTCCTCAACAATCCAAGGTCATTGATCACTTCTTATTAGCTCAAATTACTCATTAAATTTTTTAGATAACCTCTTTACCATATTCTCACATTAATCACTCAATTTCATAAATTAAAGTTTTACCTCCAACATACCTATAGTCATAAAATCATCAATATCAGCATCCTAGACCAATTCTCTTTTCTAATTTATATGAGCATAACCCAACAATTAAACAACTCTTCAAACCTTCACATACTCAAAATCATATCAAACTCTAACTCAAAAATCAAATCCCAACTCATAATTTTATATAGTTCAAGATTTAGCAAAACTAAATTGACTAAACATTCAATAATAGCTCTAGTAACCCAAATAAATTACTTAAACCACATTTAATCTGTAGAAACATCCTATAGGACATAAATCTTAAATTTTTTAAATAAAAAAATTAATTTTAAATTCTTGCAACAACCAACTAACAAATCTAAGCCGATTAAAATTAATTATTAATCACCATCTACATATATAAAATCATTTGTTGTCAAAACTCAAAACTCATCCAAAATTCTAAAACTCTTCCAAAATTCTAACCCTAAAATTTTCACTAATCAATACAATATTACCTTCATTAAAAAAGAAAAAACATATGTAGAATAACTTTCATCAAGAAAATATGTAAATATAAATTATTTTAGTTACCTAAATAATCCCAAACTGTTGAGTCCTAGACTGAAAAAATGAAGAACACTGCCGCAGGCAATCCGAACGCTCTACCCGTTGCGAAATGAACCCACTGATTAATGGGTGCGGTATTTTAAATACCCAAATACCCCACCTGTGGGGTATTAGATACCCTTTGTGCCCCTTTTTGACTAAAGGGGCCTCGTGTCTCTTTAGTTAATTTATATTATTTTATTTTATTTATTAATTTTTTCTTAATCATAATTGAATCTTAAAAGTAAAAATTTAAAAATTATGATGTTACAGCATTGGCAACTCCTCCATATTTGCCAGAGACTAGCTTCTTGCAGGAAATGCCATTTTTGGAAGACAATACTTTCACGGGAAGTAACACATCCACATGGAGTTGCATCTTCTACAAGATTTTCAGCGTGGGAAAATGGATTATTCGGAAGCACACCAGTAGTGGCATCTCCGTTAGTAATATCAGAACCTGCACACCGTCAACTGTGGCATGCATATTCTAAAAGTGAGTGTATCATGTATATGTAAGTATATATATGAGATATGAATGATGCTCCACCCTGCCATGACACTTCACTCAGAAATGGTCCACCTGGTTCTTTAAGTCTTCCTGCTGCAATTTTATTCATCTTGTAACCAATATATATCTTCTCAATTCATTAATGTATTATGACGTTTCCAGGGGTACAATTATGATCCATGCTCCAATTACTCCATTCATGCCTATATGAATAACCCAGAGGTGCAACTAGCTCTTCATGCATTTCCCACAATCTGGACTCATTGCAAGTGTGTGTATAAAATTGTCTGTTTCATTCATGAGTTCATTGAACATGCATGCATGTATTAATTTTATACGCAACTATTTGCAGGGATTATAACTGGATAGGTCACTCAGGTACGATCCTACCTATCATCAAGAATCTCATAACAAATGGTATCAGAGTGTTTGGCTCCACATGTAAGTTTCCATTATCATTACAACAAATGTTACATCAGTTCAAGTCCCAATAGCCAGGAGAAACTACACAAAAATGTGATATTGTGAAAAGCTACTAATGATTTTTGTGTTTATGTGTGAAGTATTGGGGAAATAGTGTTAGTATTTAAGTGTCCTAGAGACAATATGTGAGAACAGATCAACATCATTTCTACGTTGTAGTATTTCATTATTAATAAATGAGCATATTTTATCTTTATCATATTTATATCTCGCCTTTATTTTAAGGTAAATATGTGTTTGAAGATAAAAGCCCTAGGAATAGAATATGTGTTATTCTTGAGGATCAATGATAGAGGTTATGATCATGAGGACTCAAGAACACTGGATATCTATTGCCTAAAACTTGTTCATAGTCTTGAATTACTACAAAAAAAAATCAATTTTTGCTACGGAAAAATTCCGTAGCAAAAAAGCCTTTTTCCGTAGCAAAATCTATTTGTGAAAAAATCTGTCGCAATTGCGACGGAATGGGAAATTCCGTCGCAAATTTGTAAATTTGCAACGGAAATTTCTATCCGTCGCAATTTGCTACGGAAAATATTTCCGTAGCAAATTCTCAACTTTGCTACGGAAAATATTTCCGTAGCAAATTCTCAAATTTTCGACGGAATAGTATCCGTCGCAAATTCGAAAAATTGCTACGGAAAAGTTTTCCAAAATTGAGAATTTGCTACGAAAATATTTTCCGTAGCAAAACTAATAAATTTTTTTAAAATAATTTTTTGATTACAAAAAAAAAATAAAAAGTAATACATTTTCCGTCGCAAAATTCTAAATTTTATTGTAAATTAATTTCTTTTCCCATTGCAAAATTCATTTTATTAAAATATATATATAAATTAGGGAAAAAAATTACATAAAAAATTATGAAATAAAAAGAATTTGTATATCATGAAAATATATAATAACAACCATAAAAGTTTACATAGAGAAAACGAAATATACATAATAATGTTGCCAACAAAATAAACTAAAAAGCACAAAAATCGTAAATAAGTTATATACCAAGTAACTATAGAATGAACAAATTAGAGCTTTACATTCCATAAAGTACAAAAAACCAGATAATAACATCTCAATGCCTAAGCTTTCTTTGCAACCAGTACAGTTCCAAGCATTACACTGGGATTTGAAGTATTTGTACAACTGGTGATAGATGCAATAACATCATCTCCATGCCTAAACTGTGCTAGTTCCACGTGGAAAGTGAAGCCTGCAACCTTATTCTGAGATTCCTTCGATACAACAAAACCCTGCAAATAGTGCAATACTATATAGCTCAAACCTTGGAAAATTAATGATAATAAGAATATAATGAATAGCGGCATGGGAAAATCACCATTCAAAGAAAATGAGAAATTTTGATGAGTTAATGTGCACAGAGAGAGATGCAGAGACAATTCATTTTGCACACTGGAAGAAAAAGTAAATAATTAAATCAGATAATCAAATAATACTTAAATAGTCACAACAAAAATCTGTGGTTAACCACCCGTAAAGGTAATACTCAATTTCATATCCACTGATCAAAAGCGGAGAGTAATGGATTACGGAAGGTTGCAGATCCTAAGGTAAGTTACAGTTGTTACCCTAAGTCTGAGTTATGAGAAATCACAAAGTGTCTTCTAGATAACTCAGTTCATATAAGGTACTAACGGACCTAATAATTGTTTTTGCTTAATGTGGGTGAAATCATCAAGTATATATACCTACAATAAAATCAAGGTATTCGTGCAAAAAAATAAAATAAAATAAAGGTATATCTAGGAAGGCTAGAAAAATGAGAAATTTTAGGAGGCCCAGACACGAGCTAAATGGCCCGAAGAGAAGAGGTATATTAGTCAATGGTTTTCCGAAACACAAAGCGGATAAAGCCCAAGATAAAACTCAAAATAACTGATTATGCCAATAGTATACCATCATTGTTATTGCCGGCTTCACATATCCGATTGGCTTTCGTAGTCTGTTCCACCAAAGACCAAGCTCAACCAGGAGAGCTTTTACGCAGAGGATGAATATTTCATTGTAAAATGTGATGATATCAACATGCTCCCCGTCCAATTCTCTGTTTCAAAATCATTTATAAGGTCAGAATTTTCGTAAGGCAAGGTAGGAGAGAAATTTGATTACTTACCCCATTGCGGCGTGTTGATGACCTATCAATAAATACACCATAAAAAACATGTGGTTTGCATTGTTGTTGCTTCCTATAGTTGTAAATGATCTCCCTAAAAGTTAAGTTCGGTTGAGAAAGACTTTTTATATTCGATAAGACTTTTTATCAAGTGGAACAGGGGATCAAGTGGAATATTAGGTATGTGTGGGTCCAATGACACATGTGTCAAGAAATATGTGTGTTGTCGGAGAGTCTAGCCTCGGGAATAGACGGATTGTGGGTTCTTTATTAGTTAAAGCATTAAAACGGATACTCTCAAGTTCACATTTTCCATGATCTCTAACATATCCACTAAAAATTTAAAAATAGGTATCTTACGAATTCGTAAAGATACAAACTAATAGAACTTGAGAGTTTATTATCCGTGTTAATGCTTTAACTAATAAAGAGAAGTGAACAATAAACATAAATGAAACTTGTTACAAGATTTTGGGAGTTATTGACAATAATAGTGTTATGATTAATGTCCTATGCAGTGTCAACAATCAATAAACAGAACGAGCCATTTGAAAGTACCATGGCATTTATCTCGTATGCTCGATGTGAGAAGATCAACAATGCTTTTAGGTGATAAATTCACTTATGGATGAATAAGCTGAGATGCAGTAATCCGGATGTCAAAGCAAAGGTAGTGTTGTCTCTGTAACAAAATATAAGACAAGAAAAAGTAAAACAAAATAGAAAGTATGTATAAGAAACAGGATATGAACTAAATCATTATAGTTAACAAACATACCGACACCACTTTTCATATAAACTGTCTAAAAATAGTTTGTTATTTCCATATGATACATTTAAATTTAAAACCTCGTATAAGTTTTAAATTCAAATCCAAAGTCTAACAATGTTGGTTCTAACTTCTAATTTTTAAACATCACTCTGACACTGATGTTAATCTTAAAAGAATCTACATTCTATATTATTAAAATTATTCATAAACTATCATCAAAATGGTAAATAATTTAATTATCTAGTCAAGATGGTTATCTACTGTTTACAACTTTTTCTAAGGTCTTGTCTCCTTTCTTTGGGGTCATTAGTGTCCAAGTCGTGATTGGCTCAATTCTAAGTCATGCTTGGCACATCTCCAAGCCACAAATGTGTTGGGCATTTCAACAATGATTGTGATAGAGGTTGGACATACAAAACATCTAAAAGTAGGTTGGTTCATGCTTTGTAGTTCTTAAATGAAGCAGGGTCATAAGACTAGTATACATCATATAAATAAAAGACATGATGAAACTTCACAAGAAATTGAAATGAGATAATACAAAAACCCCAACACTATCTTTCGCCAATATTAGTTTCCACTGCTAAGGCACCACGTTTTAACAATAGGTGTTTGGCATAGTAACATTTTAAAGTGCACTAGTGCTCCAACTATGACTATAAGATCATTTGAGACAACTCATCAGACAGAAGGAAAAGAACAAAAACTTACTTCTAAAAAGGTGGTTCTCCAGGCTTCCTCGAGGCATAAATTCATAAACTAGCAAGAAAACTTGCTTCAGCCTGTCACACAACACGTACAAGAAACATTATCAGGAAATGACTAAAATATAATGCAGTAAAAAATTGTCAAAAAAACAAAAATTCTACAAAATTCATAAGATAATACACGTTATCAATGATACAATCCCAAATGCACCCTTTCACAAATTTAATTATGCGAGAGAAACAAGTTTACAATAGATGATCAATCTAAAATCATTTAAATTAAAACGGGACGGTGAGTAATCGCATTCCCTAGCTAATGGAAGGCAATATATAGTTCAATAGTATCTCGGTTAAACAAATATACCTTTTGCTTCAAATAAGCAACCGCTCTCTTGGAAGAGAAATCGAGAAAACGAGAAGATGAATGTTCGTCAATGAGAACTTTAAGTTGTTCCAGTTTCAATGATTCTCTAAGCACTGAATTAAGCCCTTAATCGATAAATTGGATCTCGCATTAAAAAAAAAAAAAAATCAAAACCGAATTATCTCTCACCCTCCGCAAAATTTGTCTACAAAGCTTTTTCAACTTCACTGGATCCATCGTCTTCTCTTCCTTAATTATGTCACCAAATTAAGAATCAAACGAGATATTTTGAAGAAAATCAAAATAATCAAACAAAACTCAATTTAAAAACACACAAAAAGGAGCAAACTGTGGAAGAAGAACCATGGAAGAAACAGAGAGTAAACAACCCAAATCTGAGAAATTGATGAAACTTCCTCATGAGATTTGGCTCCCGATCTTGCTCAAAATCAAATAAGAACATATCGCGTTCATTGCCTCCAGATCTGCGTTCGTCACCGCTGCCGTTGGATTAGTGCCCATTGTTGCCTCCAACGCCGTGGGGTTAGGGTTCGGCGCCACCGTCGCTGCTGGTTAGTGCTAGAGCACCTAGTTGGTGCTAGTGCTAGGGCGCAAAGCTAAGGCGCAAAGCTAAGGCGAGTCGAGGGAGATGAATGAATCTAACAAAGTGAAGGCTGAGACAAACCTATAAGAAAAAAGAGAGAGTTGAGTCACGGGTTTGGTGGAATTTGCTACGGATTTTATGTAGCACCAAAAAAAAAATATTGCTACGAATTTCAAAATCCGTGGCAATTTTTTTTTTTTGCTACAGATTTTAAAATCCGTCGCAATTTTTTTTTCTTTTGCTACTGATTTAAAAATTTGTCGCAAATTTTTTTTTTGGCTACGGATTTAAAAATCCGTAGCAAATTTCACCAAATTTGCTACGGAAAATTTTCCGTAGCAAAATCCGTCACAGATTAAGTATTTTCTAGTAGTCACCAAGAAAGTGTATTGATGATCTCAATAAGACTAGTACGACATCATCTACTTGTATAGAAATACAAGGTAGGGACCTCATGGAATACAGGCATGAAGATGTCTTAGCTGATGTCGTGGGTGGATCTGTTGGAGAACAGATAGCATCGAACTGACCCGCCGAGAGACTCCACAAAGATTCATTGTAGAGAGTATCATTGGATGTGTAAAGTCTCTCATCGTTTGGTAGTGCGGATCGTCGTGAACTTAAGGATGTCATCGAATACTATGTCCTAGGGTTATACTTTGACCGTACAACTCTATCCACCTTAAAATGGAGAGGACAATGTACTCTTGGGAATAACTCGAATACATGAGTATAGATAGACATGCTGAGAGGACTCACAGTCCCCTACAAGGGATTAGTCATTTACAAGACCGGTAGAGCTTGAATAGCTTCTAATTAACTCGGGAGACTGTGCGCACAGCAAGTGATTATAAAAAGTCATAATACGTTATAGAGTTAATATAAGAAGATTCCTAGTTCTGTGAAATAGCTACATTTAGTCAATTAAGAGAGATGATACTCTATCTTTGCTCTCGACTAAATGTGAATGACGATGTGAGGGATGATGTCTGCACGGTATCCAAATATGAAAGGTAGATCACTTGATCAACTCAATTAGTTCTAGGGCCGCAGAGCATTGTTAGTGTCTTATGATGTCATTAAATAAATTGGGCCCGTTCGAGGAGTTTTAATTGATTCAAGTTTATTTATGTCAGTGACTAATTGGGCCTAATGAGTCACACACAAAGGTTATTCCCGATTGTTTAAAATTAGTAAACTTGGGACAATAATTGTTATTGGGCTTTATCAAGAGTAAATGTGTAATTGAGTTGGAGTGAAACTCCAAACCCAATAAGGAAAAATGGCATCTAGGGCTGAGCATGAAACCCATGAGCCCGCCCAAAACCCAGTGTAATTAGGCCATATTGAGCCCACCCAAAAAGACTTTATAATGGGTTGGGCTAGAACCCGCCCATTTAAGATTTAAATGGACGGGCTATGGGCACACCTATGGGCTACCCATACCCGCCCATTTAGTGTAATTTTTTTTAACTTCCCATTTCATTCCGCATTCCGTGTAAAGCATTCCATGAATCTCTTCCTATTTGAGTATTCAGCTACCTCTTATTCATGACCATAATGGTCATCAACTCTCAATCTCGTTCACTTTCTCTCTCTATGGTTCTGTTTATTCGAACTTGTGAGTTGCTATTAACTCTACATGTGATGTAGAGAAGATTTTAGAAGTGGATGAATATCTTCAAATTGAATTAGTTGGCTTTTGTGATCCAAAATTTGATGTTTTGGCATGGTGGAGATTGAATGCTTCCAAGTATCAAGTTTTAAATCTGTTGGCACGTGATTTGTTGGGTATACTAGTATCTACAGTATCGTCAGAATTAGCTTTTAGTACTGGTTCGGATACTAGATTCTTTCAAGTGACTCTGAAGATGATGAAGACTCAAGCACGTAGATTCAATGGAAGCATGTCATTTTGTTAATCTATAAACTTGTAGAGTTGTGGTTGTAATGTTTTAATTTCAAAGTTAGAGTTTGAACATCAAAATTATGTAATGATGGTACTTGTCTAAATTTATGTTGTTTTGTGTGAATTGTGATTATTGAACTTTGAAGATTCAGATTTCAGAAATTAGAATGATGAATTTGGATGGATGCTTAATGCTTATGTATGTTTTTTTTTCAAAAATAAAATATAAACAAGTCAAATGTAAATGGGTTACCTAAAACCCAGTTAGCCCGCCCATTTACACGGGTTTAAATGGGTTGAGGTACGTGTATGGGCTAACCCATACCCATTTAAAGTTAAATGGGCGGGCTATGGGTTTGACCTTGAGTTGTCCAACCCGTCCATTGCTCTGCCCTAATGGCATCATCTATGGTGTCCCTAGTGGGAAATTAGTTTCTCTACAAAAGGGCCCAAATGTGTTGGAAGACCTAGCGGGGTCTTAGTCCAAGTTGAATTTGGAATTCGAATTTTGAATTTAAGTTTAAAATTTTAATTCAAAAGGTTAGATTATAAAAGATAATTTTGAATTATCTAATAAATATATATATGATTGGATGAAGATAAGAGAAATAATAAATGAGGATTGATTTAAAATGATTTTGAATTTTAGTTTAAGAGATGAATGTGATTCATCATCTTAAATTATTATTCAATCAAGATATGAATTTAATTAATTATGATTTGGATTTTCCAAATTAAGTTTGGATTGAGCTTTTCTTGTGAGCACTTAAATTAGGGTTAGACTCTTATAAAGTGCTGATTTTTTGTGTGCCCTTTTATAGACGTGTTTTGAAGAAAAAAGGAAATAAATGTGATCAATCATCTTAAATGATTAATTCAATCAATCAATCAAGATATGAATGTGATTCATCATCTTAAATTCAATCAATCAATCAAGATATAAATTTAATTCATTGTAATTTGGATTTTCCAATTCAAGCTTGGATTGGACCTTTTTTGTGAGTACTTAAATTAGGGTTAGACTCTTATAAAATGCTGATTTTTTGTGTGCCTTTTTCTTACACGTTTTTCTAGAAGAAAAACAAGAATCCTTATGCTATCTAAATTTCGGTCTTAACCAAAGGTTTAGAGAGGAAAATGCACCATCCATAAAAGGGTAAGGTTTCAACCTTGTTCATTATATCTTTAACCTAATTCTAATAAACCACCACCTTCTTGAAAAGATAAAAACCCAAGAAAACCAAAACTCAACCTTGTCTTCGCCTAGCAAGCATCCAAGGAGTGGGAGGTTTCAAGAGAAGGAGTTCTTATTACAATTGGGGGATAGCCGTGTGGATCAACGTTAAAGGACATCAACAACCTTGAAGTCTTCGAGTGATTTAAGGTAATTCTAATCTCCAATAATTGTTTTATTAAATTATCCTAAACCCCAATAGTTGTTTTAACGAATAATCTTGAAACTCATGAATATTATAAATTGTTATGAATTCTCATGAGTACCGTAAATAGTTATGGATCAATTATTAATAACTAATTAGTGTAGTGAGTTAAAGTTAATAATTCATGAGGACCGTAAGGAGTTACGGGTTTCCGCAACGATTAAACAAAATTTTTATTTTCAACCTCATGAAACTTTGCATAAAAGTCATGTAATAGACAAAATTAACCATCACATATAGATGACATTGTACCAGTCACATCTTAAAGGTACGTACTCAATCAACCGTCTTAACCTTACTGTTGAGGTTGTAACATCCCAAAATCCAACACCCAAAACCTTGGCCAAAACACTTGAAATATCTCCAATGAGGATGATCAACATCCAAATCATTAAAATACATAACTAATACAATTCAAAATGTATTTTTGAGTCGACATAAATTCCCAAAATATTTAATAGGGTTAAGGTGCAAAAATACACATGTACTTTGGTCAGAAGAGCGTCCAGTAGCAAGTGCTTTTTTTAGGTGCAAAAGTGACTATGTGGTTACAAAATATGTGCAAAAGTCACATATCACCATTAAAGTTAGATAACTGCCGTTAAGATTTAAAATTCTTGCCAAATGGTGTCCACGCCTCACTTCTTCTTTGAATGGCTATTGACGTGGCAAAGGGGAGAATCGGTCAAAATCCCGGAGAGGAGTATAGAGAGAATCGGAGGAGAGGCTCGCGTCGACGATGACGACGAGGGTGACGATGGATGTGACGGAGGCGGCGGGTGATCCGCTTGGAACCAAAGGAGCATCAAAAGCCGAGCATCGGTCCAATCCTTCAACGGCTCCTCCGACCCCATATCTCCGGAATCCATACCCTTCCCGCCACTTCCACTCTATTCTTCTTTCCTTCTCTCTTCCACTTTCCTCCGAATCGAAACCAGCTCGGCAATGCCGTTCCTCTAACCGTAGACACGGGTTTGCGGCCGATAGGTTACGAGACTCTGTTTCATCCTCACGATCACTCACCATATTTTGATAAACGGTCCACTACGACGAATATGATGGTATTACTCGAACCGAAGGCAAACCGGTGATAAAAGTCCATCGAAATATCCTCCCGAATTATATATCGGTATGTGAAGAGGTGCAAGTAATCCCGTAGGGTGTAATTGAGACGTCTTTGCATGTTGACAGACTGTACATTGTTGTATGTCTTAACGTATATCAGCTCGCATACGAGACCAGTAAAATAGATGAGCAATTCGAGAAAATGTCCGCATGCAAGAAGCCAACATGCCCACCAATCTTAGAAGAACAAAATTCCTCCAAAATTTGTCGAATAAGCTCGGTATCCTCAAAAGGAAAAACAAGTTTTCCTAGTTCGAGTCAAAACGTCCATGCCAATCCATTTTTAATGAATGATGGAAAATTATACTTCCTTTTTGAAGGAACAAAATGATATTACTTAAAGTTGCTAAAGTTTTGCAGTTATAGTAATAACGGGTAGGGACAGGTAAGAATTGAATGCTCAATACTTTGCTTCATTACCTCAAAATATGAATATAGAATGATCCTCCAAAGACAGACACCAAGAGGGTTCGATTCATATATTTCTTTTTAACGAGTAAATTTTTATCCTAAATAAGTCCAGTAGGTGAGTAGGACTTTCGAGTTTCTGTTCAATATTCTTCTGCATCAAAACTATTTCTCCTCTTCCTAGCACTTATTTTTTTCATTTGCAAATGTCCACAGATAAAGAACAACAAGTGTTGCATATACTTATGCTTTGGCTAACCATCGTGACAATCGACCTTAAGCTTTGAGAAATAATTTTTAATAGAAAGCACCAAGAACATCATTGACCTCTTGAGCTTCAGTTAAGCAAATGCATTCTTACACACACAATTAAAAGAATGGCTCCCCAGAGCCCAGATTTATGCTTTATTATCCCTGAAACATTCCAAATTACTGATTTCATAAAAGTTGCAACACGATGACGAATAAAGTTTGGCGGTTACAGTAATAAGGGGTAGGGATATATATATATATATATATATATGCCTGATTTGCCGGTCTTCAATTTCTACAGTAGTTTACATGGAATAGAACCCAGTTTTATTTAGTATGCAACTTATAGTCTTATTATTTATTCTAAGCTTCGCACCCTGTTCTTAGCTCAAGCAAGACCTTGGACTTTTGTTTGTCAAAATTAATAGTCGGTTGACTTTTGAACCTAGAGCATATCTCTATAGGATATTTGTTTAAATGATATCTTGCGATTGGCAGGGTGGACGAATCTGAGAGGTTTTGCAGGAACGGAAGGCGCTTGGTGAGCCACGAAATGGGTTTTCTCTTTCATGAGTGAGCAGTGTTCGTTCGTGGATGGAGTTGAGGTTGAAGGAGAAGTGATATGGGGAAGGGAATGAACGTCGGTTTAGGGAGTAGGTTTCGAATTTAATGGACTCCATTATTGCCCACCTGCCACGTCAATAGCCATTCAAAGAAGCAGTGAGACGTGGATACCATTTGGCAAGAATTTTAAAACTTAACGGCAGTTATCTAACTTTAACGGTGATATGTGACTTTTGCACCTATTTTGTAACCACATAGTCACTTTTGCACCTAAAAAAAACACTTGCTACTTGGCGCTCTTCTGACCAAAACACATGTGTATTTTTGCACCTTAACCCTATTTAATAATAAAATACAAAGCGGAAGTCTTATAGTCATGGCAAATATAATAACATAACATAAATTCTAGGAGCACAACCGAGCCTTCAAGGCTCACTCCATAGATTCTTTCCCTCGCTCCCTATTAGAACAATCACCTGAAAATTGTTAATATAGAGTGAGATTTGACATCCCAGTAACTACTGAAAGTTTCTACCGTACACAAGCAAGTCACATATGACAAAAAGCGGGGCGATTACATATATATTTGTATACACCATAATTTCATACAACATTAATTATCATGATATCAATGTGAACCATACAAATATACAATATGCAATATGCAGCCTCCCTTATATCACCGTCCATCCTCAACCACTAACTGGAGCCATAGGCTAACATATAGTCCAATAGCAACTAATCCATTTGTTGGATTGTCCCAAGCTCACCAAAACTTAAGATACACCCGCGCCAAAGGTATAGAGCTTAAGTATGGACTATGGCTCCCCTCCTTAAAACAACACAACTAAGGAGGTGTCACATGTCCCACAGCTCCAATGCAATCCCGGCCAAAGGAAAACATGGAAGAAGGGGCCCTGACAAGTGTCATCCACTGTGCACAGAGTGATGACATACCACGTGGTAAAAGATCTCAACATACAAATCCCTCCTTACTCCAACCCATTACAAATACAGCCGCCATGACAAATATGTTCAATAACAACAAATCATGCTTCATTTCATATAAAGTATCAATTTACAATACATACACATATACATATGATTCAGTCCTTTAATTTTAAATAAAAGATAGTTACTAGCAATCACACATAATTTACAAGTATATGAAAGAATATTCAGAGTTACCTGTTACTTCTTAGCTTATAGGTAATCACACAAGAGTTACTCCGAAGCTCTCAATGAGAGTCTACAAATTCACAAACATAAATATCTATTAATATATTACGCAACCTAATCTAAAACCTTAAGCTACCCTCTAAAAATTTATGTTATTCAGATACATATTTATTTGTTCCCACATATCAACCTTTATATGAAGAGATTTTATATTGGCTAAAATTTAGAAATAAAATGTTTGTACAGTATAGGAGTTTTAATATATTGAACAACACATATTGGTCATAACATGAAAGGGTTGGTCCGTATAAAGAAAAATAAAGTTTTGGAAGGATTGATGTATAAAGATCCCAAAAATATATATACATTCAAAAGAGACAAATCTTCCTTTTGTAAAAAGGCTTTAAATGAGAGAGGTTGTATGAAACAAAACAAAAAAATACACACACGGTTGGATAATGGTTACAGTAGAATAATGGTCAAGGTTAATCTTCAATAAATATATACCTACACGCAGACATACAAAAAGGACCCAAAAGAATATGTCAAATCCATTATAAACTTTCACTTTATTTTGGGTCTGAATGGTCTTGGAGATCAAAAATAAAATAAAATAAAGAAATTAAAATAAAAAGAGATAGAAAGGACAAGGGCTTGACAGTAAGTAGAAATGAATTCATGCTATATTATATACCATCACATCAGAGGAGGAAGCATGTGGGGTCGTAAATCAACATATAAAAGAAAAGAAAAAGGAAACCTTCACCAACAAGTAACAAAAAATGGAGTTTAGGTTTAAGAAATTCAAAGTAGGACAAGGGGCTTGGACGGGTGTAAAACAGAGATGGTGCAAATAATAAATACACGCACTCCTCTCAATAAAGATGAACAAGGAAAAAGGGTTTTCTTGGACAATATATATATAATATATACTTGACAATCACCCACGGTAGAACAATGGAGTAAGAAAATCAATTTCGCCCGATAAGACGCAGAATAATACATTGGAGAAGAAGGTTAAGAAATAAAGACGGTGAGAGATGCCGGACAAAAAGAGGGAGAACCCGAGTCTTTGTTTAAGAGCGGCGGCGCCTAGGGATCTACGGGACATCTACGGGACATCGGGTGTTTTTATAGGAGAGGTATTAGGGTTAGGGTTTTAATAATTTTTTTTAAAAAAAAATATATAAATAAATATTATACTAATATCTCGACAACATTTTTTTTCTTTTACATTATTAATTCTCATACTAAGATATATTCACGTACACAACCATATATTTAGAGGAATTATTTTAAGGACGTATTTTCATTTCATTTTAATTTATAAATTTATTCTAACCCTTGACTAAATAAAACTTAAACTATAATTTACTCTAAACCCAAAAATTTAAGGATGTTACAGAGGTTTCATGGCGAGCTTGTCATTCAAGAAATGAGGTAAACTTTGATGAACCATTTCCATCATTTTAACTAGTTCATGAAGCTTTTTTTATACCACGGTCCTATTTATAAATCTAAATTACATAATTTTCACATATCAATAAAAGTTGGTTAACTAAATAAATAAAGACTAAATTGATATTTTTTTTCCCATTTTGCCGTAATTTATGAATGGATATTTTTCACCTCTTTTTTTTTTCCTCTCTACATGTAATAGAGGGAAAATTGTAACACGTACGCTCATTTATTACTTTGAAAGTGGACTTATAATAATTATCAAAAAAATTTCCAAACTGAACTAGAGTAGTATATAAGTGATTTGGTCTTAATATTTTGCACACATTGATTTACAGGTAGGAGGATATGTGGAGCAATACAAAGGACTAACATCTGTGACAGTGAGAGGAGCTGGCCACACTGTGCCTAGTTGGGAACCAGCAAGAGCCCTCACTCTCACTTCATTCCTCAAACGCTCTCTGCCTCCTGGTTCGCCATGCCCATAATACCCGACCCGGCTTATTATATATTTGAATACCTCTTATTTAGGAATAATAATACATATGCATGCATAGATGTTTGTAATCCAATCTATTAAATGATGAACCAACAAACGGAAATTTTTGAAGATAAGCTTCTATATACATGCATGGTATCAAAATCTCACCAGCTAACCTACCTCTTGCACTTTGGATGGAGAAAATTAGGGAGGAAAAAATACCATGAGGAAAAAAAAAATCTAAAAATAGTAAATTTTCTTACCATTTTTTGGAAATTTTCTTCCCTAATATCCCCTCCCTCATTTTCGTCTCCATCCAAACATATAGCACTATAGGTGAGCCTTAATCTGGTTTTATTTTGGTCCAAAGTTCATGGCTAGGGTTGTTTGTTTACAATTTAAAAACAGGTTATCTGATATTCTTAAAGGTGAAGGATGGATTCTAGAATTTAAAATCAACCATAAAACAATCATATTATAGTAATAAAAAGATTTTGTCTAGTAAACAAGTGGTCAGTCACATGTCAATATGTCATACATGCTTTTCGCCCATTTATTATAGTAATAAAAAGATTATTGATCCCAATTGGCCGGGGATGGCTCTCCTAAAAGTGTTTCCTGCATTTACATAGACTTGAACTTGGAACCCTATGCCTAAGCAACTAAAACTCCTTCTACTAAAAACTAATTAACGCCTGTTGGTCTCTTGTCATGATATTCTTAAAGTGTGTGTGAGTGTCATGTATATGTATGTATGTTTATATATATGAGATATAAATGAGGATATTGAAATGAATGAATAATGCAGGTAGGAGGGTATGTGGAGGAATACAAGGGAGTGAGCTTAGTGAAACTGAGAGGATCAGGGCTTGAATTTCCAAGATGGCAACCTGCAAGGCCTCTTCGCTTCTTTCCTTAATAACTCTCTCATTCCTTCTTCTCCCTCCCCATATATCACACATATTTGAAGAAGTTGAAAAATTAAACTTCATTTATGAAAAATTGTAGGAATCTTTGGTCCATCAAGTTTTCCTCATTTTGGTTTTAATCCCTCAAGTTTCTAACCGTAGGTTTTGATCCCTTATATATATCATTTAGTTAAAAATATTAGTCCCTATAACTCAATAAAAACTTGGACCATATTGTCCCTTAATCTATGATTTGAAACTTGAAAGACTAAAACCAAAATAAGGGCAAATTTAAGGAACCAAAGATAGTATTAACAAAAAAAAAATTCATTGCTCTAATTAATTTGTATAACCAAATATAAAATAACATAAAAAGGACAAAATAAAACAGCACTGAAATGCATAGAAGTGAAAGGAAAAAATTCATCTACCTAGGTTTGAAATTGACCTTAATTATTTTTTTTCTCATTTCTTACAAGCGAAAAATAAGTCAATCACAAATATAGAGTATTACAATACATATATAACAAGAAGTTGTGTCTCACTAGATGAGCTGATTATGTAAATTGTACAATGTCATCATCAAAACTAATTGATTAAATATATTATTTATTATAATATTTAATTTTACAACTTTTTAAAATGTCTTTCTTGCCTCACATTTGGGATGAATTCGACATGACACATCAACTAAAGCATAATTTACTTGACCACAAATAAAATTAATTGGAAAGTGCATATTTTTTTGCTGAAGTATGCCAAGGATATTCTTTTTGAAGCCTCTATGACCCAGCAAAAATATCACAAAATTTGAAGGAAAAAAAAAGTGAAATAAAAATAGAGATATGACCATTGAAAAAAAGACTTTGTTCCAAATAATTAATTTACCTAATCAAATTCTTAAGAAATAATTGTCCAATCACATGTTGCATGATTAATTTGTTGGGGTGGACTCCCTTCCTACTTGGAGAAAGGCTCAAATTTAAATCTCATTTGTATCTCACTACCTAAATTTAAAAGGGCTCAGTGTGGCCAATGTGAGTTGGCATAGATGGTAAGGGATCCAGGATTAGGCCTTTGGGTCGTGGGTTCGATCCCCTCTGCCGTCGCTGGGACTCCTTTGGTAAGCGATCTCATAAGTCCCCAGTAAGTGCTCATAGAGCCCGGGGCCGTACCCTGACCTTGGTGGGGGACTGATGTCGAACCCCTCCAAAACTTTTACGTATCAAAAAAAAAAAAAAGGGTTCAGTGTGTGAGGTGGTGTAAGAGTAGCCATTTTTAGTAAGAAAAAGAGCTAAAACTATTTTCCATATATATAAAGCAACGATTGGGCGTTGCCCACTATGAAAACTATTTATTGCTTATTTGGGAAGCGCCAAAAAGAGCTTTTTTCAAACACTTTTTCCGTAATGTAGGATAAAATTCATCTCACATATTTACTTCAAACACTTTTAAAAAGTTAAAATAAATATGCAATTAATTTTCCCTACAACTTCTGGATTAATTGGGTATTTTTCAACTTCCTTATTGTGGCTTGTAAGTTGCTTTTTTTTTTTGAATGAAACTGAAATCTAATAATAGCTCAAAGAGCGAAATGTAACAAGGACAAATACAATCCCCTATCCTTCTCCAACTACCTCCCATTGGTATGAGGAGGCGGTTGGTGAAGCATACAGAAACTACCTACGATATTGTGAGATAATTTAGCCAAGTGATCAGCTAAACTATTATGATCTCTAGGAATATGATTAATCAAAACTTGCCAGTTTTTAACTAACCACAACTTGGCATCAACTATAACGTCCCTAAAGGGATGAGAGTGATCACAACCCCTAGTCAAAATATTTATTGCTTCAACACAGTCTGATAGAACAACTACTCTTCTGTATCCTTGGTTCCAACAAATCTGAAGACCTTGGATGATTGCTGTAATCTCAGCTATAATTGGTGGAACCGTCGTTAGTTTGCACATGAAACCGCATATCCAACGGCCATCATCTCCGTAATAGCTCCTCCACATCCACTTCTTCCCGACTCCAGAACCGAAGCATCCACCTCAAGATAGGTAAAACCTTGTTGACGTTCCCTATTGACCCTAACTTCAACATTCGGTTAGAGTAAAATTGACAAGTTGTTACTAAATCCTTATCCCAGCTTGCCCTGAAGAGACTAGCATAGGCATCAGCAGTATCAATGATTGGTTGGTCACCAAATAATTTCTTACAGCGATCCACCCAAATATCCCAGCAAATATAACCAAAAAGAGTAGCCCATGGAATTTTTTTGGTGAAATCCCTTCCCGTCATGAGTAAGGTTCCAATGAAGCCAATCCTTGCCTTGAAGTGAAATAAATGGTTCCCAAAAAGGCGGGGCAATTACTGAAATCCATATTTCTTTGGCGTTACTGCAATCCCTCATTAAGTGCATTAAGTCCTCCTCCTGGCCGCATCCAAACAAACATCTCGCTGACTCCTCAAGGCCTCTTTGAACTCTTAGACGCGCTATGTGAACCCTCCCATGTGCAAAGGTCCACATAAAGGACTTAATCTTCTCTGGAACAACGCATCTCCACAACAACTTCCACACAAAGTCTTCGTTCCGGCGATTACTGCGAGAAAAGAAAAAGATATGCGAGACTTTACGAAAAACAACCGTTAGAAGATGGTTTCCAAAAATAATTATCATCCCTTCGCTCCTCCCTAGGAGGATGCGCACAAATGATCCTATCCACAAGTTGCGGCTGGAACCATCTAAGCAACTTGCTTCGGTCCCATTCTCCCCAACAATCAACATAATCAACAACTTTCTCATTCCTGTCCACAAAAGCTTCATACCCAGGAATAAGATCAATAAGGGGAGTATTAATTTCAGACCAATTGTCGAACCAAAACGATCTTGATTCACCATTACCAATTGATACTCCAAGCCCCTTTTGAAATTTATTCCAAACAAGTACATATACCTTTCCAAATGAAAGACACTCCTTTCTTCTTTTGAACTTCGAGTCCGAACCCTTCTCCAATGTTATACTTATTACGAAGAACCTTTACCCAAAGGGCTTCTCTATTACACAAAAGATTCCAACACAATTTCATCGGAAAAGCTTTATTACGTTTCCGCATATCCTTTATTCCGAGTCCACCATATTTTTTATCTTTAATCACTTTTTGTTCCCACGCTACAAGATGGAGTTTCTTACCTTTGTCATCATCCCCCCATAAGAAACTTTTGCTTGTCTTTTCCGCTCCTTAATCACCCACTTTGGAAGAAGCATAGTTTGCATATAATAAGACGGAATAGCAGTAAGCACAGCTTTAACTAGGGTAGTTCTGCCAGCGAAATTTAAACAACCCCGTTTCCACCCTGACAATTTCTTATTTGTTTTATCCAGGATTGGAGCAAAGGTAACTTTAGTTGCTCGCTTATGAATCAAAGGAATACCCAAATATTTACCTAGATCTCCGGTAAGGGTAACTCCCATGCTCCGCCGAGGGCAAAGGCCCTTGAACCATTAACATTATTTGAAAAGCATACTCTAGTTTTATTCTTGTTCATCAATTGACCCGATGCTCCACAAAAAGATTCTATGCAATTCAACATCCCTTGACTGACTTTCGATGCATCTCCAAACAAAAAAAGATCATCGACAAAAAATAAATGAGAAATAGCTGGACCTCCCCTTTTGAGCTTAATCGGCCTCCAAGAACCATCCTCTATAGCATCCTTGATAATATGATTTAATCTCTCGATGCAGAGGGTGAAAATGTAAGGAGACATAGGGTCTCCTTGTCTTAAGCCTCTTGAAGACGAAAAAGTATCTGTTGTTTCACCATTCCACAGAACCTGGAAGGAAGGTGTAGTGATACAAGCCATAATCACATTACACCAATTATCATCAAAACCCACATGCTTAAGAGTATCCTGAATAAAATCCCATTCAAGTGTAAGAGTAGCCATTTGTACTAATTGAGACTCTCTTTCACCTTATTTTTTTTAATCATAGTGGAGCTGGTTTCTCAACATAATTATCTGTTAAACTTGTAGTGCTCAATAGTATTAATCTTATAAGTAGAGATTAGAGGGACCTTAATTAGACACCGGAAGCATGCAGACTCAGTCCAAAACAATACTACCTCCGGTCTTAATTATAGAAACACTTTCATAGTGCAAATTGCACTATAAAAGTGTTTCTATAATTAGGATTGGAGGCAATACTATTTTGGAATTTACAAAGTTCTGATGAAACCAACAAAGATTAATCAGCCAGCCGGTCAATGAATGATCATTGGTATTGTAAGGTGTTAGTTGTTCTTTTCAAAGCCCTCCAAGCTTATATAACCATAGAGAAAACAGCTAGCATTGCAGTATTACATTTAAAAGAAATTACGTTTTTTTTCTCATTAAATTTAATTACAAATTTGTACAACAATTACAAGAGCCTATGCTCTCTCACTCGAACAATTTTCACATTTTAAAAATCATATAGTTGATGTGAAATGCAATTTCCCGCCCTGTATAAATCAGCTGAGGCCTTGAAGAAGCAAAGCAAGGTGAAGTGAAGAGAGAAATAATCAAATCACAAAATGAAGATCATAGTTGTTTATGTTTGTGTGACTCTTTTTGCATTTTTTTTCTTTTACAAGCAAAGCCAATCAAGAACATAATCTTGAAGAGCTGATTCTATCCAAGAGATCAAAGAACAAAAACTTTATAAGTTCTTGGGAAGAAAAAGAATTGTCCAAACAGCAATATTATGTTTCAGCTCAAGAGGGTCTAAGGCAAGCTGATAAAATAAGTGCATTGCCTGGACAGTCTTATGGGGTCAAGTTTGATCAGTATTCAGGTTATGTTACAGTTGATCCACGAGCTGGAAGAGCCCTTTTCTATTACTTTGTAGAGTCTCCATACAACACTTCCACTAAACCACTAGTCTTGTGGCTCAATGGAGGTAATTAATAAGAATTCCTTCATGGCCTGCCATATTCCTTCATGGCCTGCCATATAGATTCTTCTATTTTAACATTTTGGTTTTGATTTTGATAATTTTCAAAGATCATTATTAGTATAATGTCTGTGATTTTTCACAGTATCACTTGAATTGTTTGCAATTCACAGGGCCTGGTTGTTCTTCACTTGGCTACGGGGCGTTTCAGGAATTGGGGCCCTTCAGAGTCAACTCTAATGGAGAAACTCTGTTTCTTAACAAGTATGCTTGGAACAATGGTGAGATACATGATATGATATGATTGTTTTGGAGTATTTAAGTTAATGCTTTCTTTTTTAAAGACTTTGAATATGACCTGGTGTTGCTGATAAATACCCAGTGGCAAACGTGTCGTTCTTGGAATCACCAGCCGGGGTAGGCTTTTCTTACTCAAACACTTCTTCGGACTATGATCGAGCAGACGATGAGCTTACGGCTAATGATGCGTATACCTTCCTCATCAATTGGCTTGAGAGGTTTCCACAATACAAATCCAGAGATTTCTTCATCACTGGAGAGAGCTATGCTGGTCACTATGTGCCGCAGCTTGCTTACACCATTTTGGTCAGAAATAAAATCAACAAACAAACCATTGTTAACCTCAAAGGCATTAATGTACGTTCATCCCTCTAACACACACTTAAATTACTATCAAATTCCATACAATTACTTGATTTGTATATTTGTGATGAAATATCAGATAGGGAATGCTTGGGTTGATGAAGAAACAAATGAAAAGGGAAGATTCGATTACTTGTGGACTCATGCTCTAATCTCAGATGAAACCCTTGCAGATATTGATAAGTACTGTGACTTTGCTTCTGGTAATGTTTCAGAATTATGTCTCAATGAAATGAAAAAGGCTCGCCAGGTCATAGGGCAGATACATCCGTACAACATTTATGATCCAATCTGCCATGACCCTTCACTCAAAAATGATCCACCTGGTTCTGTAAGTCTTCCTGCTGCATTATTCGTCTTGTTACCAATATATGTATCTTCTCAATTAATTAATATATCATGACATTTCCAGGTGTACAATTATGATCCATGCTCTAATTACTCTGTTCATGCCTATCTGAATAACCCAGAGTTGCAACTAGCTCTACATGCACTTCCCACATTCTGGACTCATTGCAGGTATTGTCTGTTTCATTCATGAGTTAAAATGAACAAACATGCCTGTATTAATTCCATATGCACCTATTTGCAGAGAGTATAATAATTGGCCACCCTAGCCAACTATAATCCTACCCATCATCAACTCCATTATATCAAGTGGTATCAGGGTTTGGCTTTACAGGTAATTTCCTTTATCATTACTACAATTTACAAGGAGTGTTACACTAGTTGAAGTCCTTACAACCACAAGAAACTACACTACAAAATTGTGTTGTGAAAAACTACTGGTGATTTGTGTTTATGTGCACAGTGGGGACACAGATGGCGTTGTGCCAGTTACATCTACAAGGTACTCAATCAACCGTCTTAACCTTCCGGTTGAGGTTCCATGGCGAACTTGGTACTCAGGAAATGATGTATTGTGATAAATCATTGATATCATCTTAGCCATTTGAGCATGCATACGTTGAAGTTTATTTCTGATAATTTCATGAAGCTTTTGATTATATGTGATTTGGTCTTACAGGTAGGAGGATATTTGGAGCATTACAAAGGACTTACATTTGTGACAGTAAGAGGAGCTGGCCACACTGTTCCTAGTTGGCAGCCAGCAAGAGCCCTCACTCTCATCACTTCATTCCTCAAACACTCTCTTCCTCCTGCTTCGCCATGGCCATAGCCATCGCTACCCTATTTGGATAATATTTCCTAGTTCTAGTTGTTTTCTTCATTGAAAAGACTAGCCTTTTGACCCAAAATCATACTCATGTTCATTGTCATGCTCACTTCTTATGGTGTTTGATTCTAGAATTGTTAAGTTTATTTTGTTTGTTGTCATAAAAATGAATCCGAGAGCAGACTCATGATTCTTTTTGTTCGTTTATTTTGTTATGCGACTAAAACATTCCCCTCATACCCATTTAGTTGAAAAATTCACCAGATCTAATATATATTAATATATCATTTATCGTAAATAAATACTCGAGGATAACTAGGTTGGTTTACGTAAAACAAGCCAGCTTAAATGCTAGAAGTCATGCAAGCCAACATCTGATTTAAATTAAGCCTTTTAACTATAGAATCAAACCACTTTTCAGTAGGTGCTTGGTACTTTTCCATGACTAGAGAATAATAACAACCTGTTATCTTCCTAAATTATAAACATAGGATCAACAAATGGATTCATTCAGCAAGAACTTTGAAGTACAGAAGTTTCAGTTACAATAATACTAGTTAATACCACCTCCAATCTTAGGTCCTAAATACAAGAGCTAATTTAAAAGTGAATTTCAGTCCTAAATATAAGACTTTTTTCATTTTATCTCTTATATTTATTATTTTTCTTCAAACTAATTTGTCTGACTTATAAAATCATACATAATCTAATGATACATATAAGTTTTTTGGAGAGATCCTGTAACATATGTTATAATTAAATAATTTACTTAATTGTCTTAATCTCCTCAAATTAGTCAACTAATAGTTATATTAAATGGAGTTAATAGTTAATATCCAGATTTCTGAGTTGCAAACGATGATTCTAGCAGAGTCCCAAATTTAGTGATGTTGATACTTGATACACCAAGTATACTCAGGTTTTGTTACACCAAGATTTGAAACAGAACAGTTACAATAGTTTAGACGAAACAGGTAACAGAAACATGACATCTTCAAAAAATTTCACGAATCCTCTAAATTCTTGTGTGGGGACTTCCAAATAAGAATTTGCTTACAGTAGAAATTTACCGCAGCCACATTAATTAACCGACTGCCTCAGCCCCCAAGTCAAGTGAATGCGAGGGAAGGCCCAAAAATTAACAAGACAAGACAGCCAATGCAGCAGCAGCAGCAACTGAAAGAAGATAGCTACATTATTAGAGTTAGTCACATTACAAAAAAGACTAAAAACCACATTCATCCCCAACCCCATAAAGAAACAATGAAAAGGGAGTAGGGAAGCAAAAGAGACAGTACAGATTTTACTTTATTTACAACAGGGACAGGAGGATTCAGAGCCTCCCTAAGTGGATAACTTATAGCTCCGTTCCCAAGTATCTGTAGGAGCAGCATCAGCATGTGGAACGTGACGAGGGTTTTTCTCTCTCTTGTCTCCCCTAAGCTGCTTTAAAGCATGCTTAAGTGCCGGCAATAAAGCTTCCATACACTCAGCAACAGCATTTGGATTTCCAGGCATGTTAATGATCTGAGTAACAAACCAAGGACCATGATTTAGCCTATATATACCAACTCCTCAAGACAGAACAATTATATTTTAATCAAAATACGTTATTATTTCACCTTACAATACCGTTGCTTAACCAGATACAACATAAAAGAAATGAGGAAAAACTTAGGAGAATAAACATGTATATGCAAGAACAAAAAAGGTCGAGACATGACATCGAACAAGCTCATATAGCATGTTAACAAAACAACGATGATTGCGTGTGGGCAAGAAGGACCAGTTGTTTGACTGACATTTATAAAATTCAATATGAAATTGCCGTGAAATATTACGTCATTCAGTGAAAACATTGAAAAGATGATACGTTAATAGCAACACCAGTGAAGCACTGAAGCAAAACTGTGAAACTGAGAAGAGACCTTTGGTCATAAAATAAAGGGACGGATCTTAATGGTTACAATGGGGGGCCATGGCCCCCCCAAATTTTTTTTTGGTCCTAAATATTTAATATAAATTGGATTTTTTTACTATATTTAGCCTAAAAATTTATACATTTGACCCAAAAATTTATACACTTGGCCCCTCCAAATATTTTTTTGAAAAAAATTAGTTAATAAGTATACATTTGGCCCCCCAAATATTTCTTCCAAGCTCCGCCACTCATAATAGCATGAGCTTCAAGGTTACTTTCTTCCATACACTGTTTTCCATTATAAGCAAATTACAATATAAGTTTCTTCTTTTTCTTACCAATGTGGAGCCTCTAATTCCAGCTGCAGAGCGTGATAGCATTGCAAACGGGGTCACCTATTTTACAATAAAGAACCAATGAAAAAAGATACTTAACAACTTTGTTTCACCAGCAATAATTAAGTGACATAAACCAAATAGCGAATAGACAAATAACTAGACATTCATCCAAAAGTTGTGACAGCTGAGAAGCAGCCCCAGGAATACAAATGGAGTCAAAGTACAGAAGCACATCTTAAACGGCTTCTATGAAGTAAACCTAAGTGAACAAGAGAGACAACAATTCAGAGTTATAACAGTGAAATGCACTACCTTTAAACTCTCTTGCATCATTACATGCAAAAGTCCAGGTGTTTCTTTCTCAATCAACGGTTTTGTAGCTTCTGGTGTTATATCTCGCATGGTAAAACCCGTACCACCTTGATTGGAAAGAAAACAGTTTTTTTTTTTTTAAAAAAAAAAAACAATATTAGGTGTTTCTTGTATGCATTAAAGAAACTGACTCATTGATGAACAACGCAGAACAATACCAAGAACTCATTGATGAACAACGTAGAACAATACCAAGAGTAATTACAAGATCCATTTTTTCAATATCACTCCATCTCCTCAGAACGTTTTGGATTTGTGCCACTTCATCAGGGACCACAGCTGTTTCTACCACTCTGGCTCCCCCTAACCTTTCCGAAGAGGAGTTAACAACAGAAACTGCCCTGGGACCACTGTATAAATACATAGGAATTAGTAGACATTGAAGTTTGCAAACACCAATATGACCTATATATGTCTTCTCCGGTCAGAAAATAACTGCATGACAGACAGAAATTAAACTGAATTCCTTGAATTCAGATATTTTTCCTTTGGACTGTAGCAAAACACTCAGTGCTTCCAACATCCACTCTGACATTGACTAATATCAAGTTTGCCCTTTACTTTGGCATCAACATTTGTGACCTCTTTGAAATAATGATTCAAAAAGGTGTATCCCGATGCCATTAAGCTTGAAACTAGTGGGAGAAATTATCTAAGATTTTCTAGCAGCATGGGTTAAACCATTGAAGTAATAAACCACCCCTTTATTTAATATCCACATAAAATATAAAAAAAGAAGAAGAAAGAAATCTCCAATTGATTCATGAAGTACAATAGACGCACTGAATGTAAATACCCACATTTCTAATGCACTTTGTTGGATAATATACAAGGTTGTATGGACTCGAGACAGTTGTTTTTTAGCTTCTGATGACTAAGGCTGATACTATGCGATAGTCAAATGTAATTGAAAATAACTCCTTATCATCTTTTTTTTTTTAATACACTCTTTATCATCATATGGCAGATTCAAAAATAAAATCAACACGTGTCTTTAGCAGAGTGTTTACTCAAGGCATCTGCAAGTTTCACTTCATCCGACAAGATAGGGGGAAAATGCCTTTCTTGCTCAAAAGTAGTAGTTGAATATTAGGTCAAACCCTCAAAGACCAAATCAATTGAACTGGTCAGCCTATTTTGAAAAGCACGTTGGAGAAGGCTACAAAAAGTCTTTGGTCCTGATCTCCTACTCACTCTCTGTGCCAGTGTATGCACCCACATAAAATATAAACAAGACTGCCAATACCTTCTATCAGGTCCAGCCCCCATTGCAACAGTGTCACTTACTGTAAGAACAGAAACTCTGAATTCAGCATCACTTGGCCTATCCACAGTCATTTTATGTGATTTATTTCCTGGCAAAGCAGAATTTGGATTTGATGGCATATTTTTCCCTCCAAGAGCCATAGATTTCAGGTCAGAAATTACAATAGCTGATACAAGCGTCCCAGCCAAAATTATACTGCCTGTTGCCGGCAACTCCAACAATGCATTAGCTGACTTCATACTCAGGAGTCGACTGCTCATCTGATGACCAGTACTCTCAGCCACAAAGCTGAAATTCAAGAGCCGAGCAAGCATTTCATTGTTTATAAATGCATTTTTATACACCGTTATCATATCAAGGAAATTTCATCACATGCATCTTTCTTAAACTATCAACTGTAAGTCAATGCCCCACCTGATCACAACCCCCCTCCCACAAATAATAAAATGCACACACACAATGGAGAGATAAGATCCATATGAAGATTGTACCAGTCTGAGGAAATGAAATTCACCCGCAACTTACCCAGGATTGCCAGTCCCATCATTGTCAGTCCATGTAACAATAGCTCGATGATATTCTGGTCGAACCGGGTCTGTCTTTAATGGGTGAGAAAGCCGAGCTTGTATACTGTACAGAAATCACAAAGAATAAATCAAAGAGAAAGGAAATAGGCCACAAACTCAATGTCATATCTAAACACCAACAGAATTTTTGGAAGATTATGTGACCTCAGATGATGAGGGTTAGTCCACCCTGCAAGGTTGCGTATCACTGGGACCACAAAGAGATGGAAACACACTATAGAGCTGACAGGATTTCCAGGTAACCCAAAAGCTAGAATTTTATTTTCTGCTGATCCAAAGACAATTTCTGCAAATACCAGTGGTTTCCCTGGTTTAAGACACACCTGAGTGATAAACACTAAAATTAATGACATGTTTCAAGCTTTAACTACCAAAGCATTAGATAGAGAAATCTTAATATTCTGTTATTCTTGCCAACTATTGCATAAGGACTGCATCCATGACCCAGGTTGCATGATATTAGCATCTTTTCTACTTATAACCTCAAATAGAAGCATGATGCAACCTTACTGAAATGCACTTTTCCCCGCTTCTCAAGCAATGGCTTGATAAAATCTTTGTCTCCCATGGAAACACCTCCTGAAGTTAGAAGAATATTAATTCCAGAAGCAAAAGCATCATCCAAGATCCTTCCCATACTTTCTTCATCATCATTAGCAATACCAAGGTCTAGAACTTTGCATTGAAGCTGCATTGCAGCTGCCAGGAGCATGGCACGATTAGAGTCCCTAATCTGCACAACTTCTATATCAGCTCACATTCAGTACTAAAATTACCAAGCAACTTTTACAAATACGCCACACAAAAAAAAAAAAGCCCACAAATGGATAACAAAGATTCAATTGATAAATTGGCATTGAGGAAGAAATTTACATAAAAAAAATTAATTACCTAAGTACTAACAGAACAGATTTAAGCCTCAAAATACTCACCCTGGAGTAATTTGATAATCTTTTAAATGCCATGTACGTTTTGCTGATAGTCTACTATAAATTTTACATGGATAACTAAACCAACATTGTCTAACATACCAGACATTTTGTGAGGAGTTCAGTTACATGCCAAGTGTCCCTGTTCCCTCTAAAAGACCACCAATCCCTTACATACTAAATGTGGAGTAGCATTCTTTGGGTTCAGAGGTATTCTCTACACATACAGAAGCACATATGTCGGACAAGGAGTATCTTGTTCCATGTTCAGTCGTTATTTATTAAAAACATTAATTGCAGCGTTTGCTGTCCAATATACAAGATGGCGTTGGGCTGAGCACACATGTGCAAAACAAAAACAAAAAAATATAATTGCAATATGAAAGAACATGCTAAACATAAAGTAGCTGGCTTTGAATTCAGCAGTATTCTCCACACATACGCATTGAAAGAGAACACGCACACGCACAGTAAAAATAATAGCTTGAGAACTATTGGCCTCCTCAAAAGTCCATGTAGTATAAACTAACAAAGATATTCTAAACCTTTAGCCAAGAAATCATATACTATGCAAGTCGTTCTCCTTCACAAAAGTACCTGACCACGGCTCAGATTACCAGTAGTTGGCTCTACAAGCTCATCTCCTGTAGAAAGCACAGCAATAGTTGGGGTGGGATACACCTGCAGAGAGTCATTGTTACTCATTATTTCATCATCTGATCATGATGTTAGAACGTGAACATATGGCAGGACAATTCAAAGTATCCTCAGCCAATGACTGAAACCAAACTATATGCATTCATGCAGGAGACACTTATTTAGTTACAGCATCCATAAACTGTCCAAAAGAAAATCACAAGTTTCTTGATATCAAACCGAAGAGAACTTTTAAAATACCTTCACCATTGTCACACCAACTGTAGCAAGCAGGCCAATCTCTGAAGCACCTAATCTTTCCCCAGAATTCAAGACTATAGCATCTTTCTGAATATCAACACCCTGCCAACAAATTACTAGACAGGCTTAAGAATTCAATAAACTAAAAGATAAATCATCTAATAGCGCAACATGATGAACAATGGTTAGTTTTTTTAAGAAGAAAGCATTAAGAAAAAAAGAACTCAAAATTGTAAGAAATGGATGGGTTTTATAACATTAGTATTTATTCCTTCAATGTGATCCATATGATCTCATTATGTTCAGAAATCATTAGTTAATTTTTCATGCACATAGGAATCATGTGTGTACGTCAGCCACAGCCACTCAATGAAGAAAATATGTCAGATATATTTATAGGAAATATATAAATGAAAAGCTAACAACTAATAATAGAAAATGGGTCAAAAGTTAGATAAGAGATTGAGCTGCTTCGCCATAAAGATGTTTGATTTCTTGTGTTATTCTTTATTTTTGAGTTTCTTTTGGAGGAAGTCAAATTCTCTTCTTCTGTAACTCTTTCACGTCATGATTAAATTGCTATTTCTTTATCCAAAAAATAATCTAGGTATCTTTTTAACAGAAGATTGTGTAGTGTGATGTTAAACAACATCAAACAACCAAAGGAAAAACCAAGAAGTTGTCAGTTATATATACAATTATGTTTCTGCAGATGTCAGGAGGAAAAGTACAAGAACTGACATGATGCTGGTTAATGTGATTTTTAATATCTTTTATATTCACTTGAAATAATGAAATGTATAAATCTGAGTTCAACTGTTGGGACTTGCAGACAGAGTTTTGAGTATCATAAGTACCATGAACAGAGCCACAAGATAGAGTCAGCAATTTCTGAGATGTTCAGTTCAAATTAGAGAAGAAAGAATCTAATAAGGCCAGACGGTAAAACCATCAAGCGCTAAGTAAACCAAATAAGAAAAAGGGGTACCACAATCAACAAACATACCACTGGGCGTATATCATTGCCTTTGCTGGTTTTTACCAATATTCTCACCCGCTTCGGCTCATCCAAAGCATTCTCAATTTTTTCGGTATCTTCAACCTGAATAACTGCATCAGCACCATCAGGTATTGGACCTGAGTCAAGAGAATAAATGTTAGAAATGTAATCTCAAACAAAAGGATCTCACCAAGACAGAGAAAGATAAAATCATCCAGTCAACCAACAAGCAACTCGAGCCTGATCCAGAATAAAAAGCTTGAGCCTCAAAAATGATTCTGTAGAGAGAATAGCCATGCTCTCTGCTACATAATTGGTGGATCTTATACACTCAGGAGTACTAAATGTACCACGGGGGAAAACCACTTCTATAAGGAAATTCAACAATAATGTATGCCTTCCTACTTCTATCCTTGTTTAGTTCAATTTTAGAAAATTCAGGAAGGTAATTCACACAATCACTGGCCAGAGATAAGAAGGAGTCGATAATTAGCCTCACTCTCACATAAGAAGGGTTAGAATTTTGTTAGTCTTCATACTATTATCTTCCTATCATTTTAATATCTTAATTTTAGAAAATTCAGGAAGTTCATTCACACAATCACTGGCCAGGAATGTAGGAGGGGATAATCAACCACACTCTCATAAAAATCAGGATAGAATGTTAACATACCATTATCTTTCTATTGCTCATATACACTTCTTAGACAATTTACAACACTTCTCTCATTTGTTCTTCATCACCACATCCATTAACCCACCTTTTATGTCCAAGATCAAGGCATGGTGTGCAGCACACTTGAATCAAAACCCTTAATCACGTGTGGAAATCCCCTAACTTCTATCCTTTCCGTTTTACATGATGCTCATACCTATCATGCACCGTCAGTAATGTGTGTGTGTGTGTGTGTGTGTGTGCGACTGACTAGAAAATATAACAAATTCTTTTCCAAGACATCACAAACACAGCCATCAACTTCAGATCACCCAAAGATTTTACTGTCCTCTCTTTCCAAAATATTCCTTCCATAAAACTGTAAAGAAAGTCACCATCCAGTCCAACAGTGATGGTAAATTTAAAGGGGAAAAAGGATCTTGGTCTGGGAAAAAGAAAGATGCAATCAAATAATTACTACTGCAGCGTTATAACTAATGAGTGTACCAGGGACTGCCCATGAATAAAATTATTTCTTTCCTGTAATATATTCTCCACATTCAGAATATGGGAAGAGGATGAGGCATGCACTGTAAAACACTACACATCAGAACCAACAAACCTCCAGTTGTTACATAAGCCACAGTGCCGGGAGTCACAGTAACACCAACACCATCGTTTCCAGCTCTTGATTCAATAATAACCGGATATTCCCCCGGACCATCAGCAGCAACCACTGCATAACCATCCTGCAGCAGTTTTGAGTATTGACCGTGATGAAACTCTTCAAGTTTTACATGGAAAAAAAAAAAGGTTCTCACAATGCATATCAATTCTCTCGTTTGTGAATTAAGAAAAGGAGAAAAGCTGTCAAATTAAACAAAACATTTTATGTGAAATATATCAAGCATCCAAATGCACGTTCGTCAAATTATAAAAGAAATATTGCCACTTGAGGAAACAACAAGAGGTAAAGTTCATAATCAGAAAGCTCCAGAGCATTACTTGGAAGCAGAAAGAAGAAAATATATTAAGTGCCCAATTGTTGATTTAGCAAATAATAAAAGGAAAACTGCAACATTGGATGAATCCAGAACCAGGTAAAAATAAAGTTGACCTTCACTGAAGCTGGGAATGGAGGCAAAGGGTCTGGAGCGTGAACATCATCGGCCAAAACCTTGCCCAAGGCATCAAGTAGAGGTACAGTGACCGCAGGAAGCCGCTTAGAGGCATTTAGAACGGTTTGAAGAGCGTCGCTCACCGAGATCATCGTGGCAGCTACTACTTGTACGTGACTGTAACCGGTGAATAGTGATGCTGTTTTTTTGGTGATTGGAAATGAATGATCGGGTTTTAAAGACGATTTTAGGGTGTGGGATTTTCATATTATTCTTTTTTGGGATATACTTTTCACACATTCACACTGGGTTTTACTCCTGAGTCCAGATTCTTCTTTATGGTGCATCATTTTTTTCTATTTTTGCCAACTATGGTGCTTCATGGTTAAACTGTGCTTAATTGATTCTTCTTTATGGTGCATCATTTTTTTTTCTATTTTTACCAACTATGGTGCTTCATGGTTATTGCATCATTACTTAATTAACAGTAGCAATACATATGGATTTGACTATGCATTAAAAAAGTCAACCCTTTGACATTGGTACAGATCATCTTTATTTTGTAATCATTTTGTTCATAATTAAGAGTTGGGTGTCATTCCATACATTTCGTATAAATTTTGATTTTAATTGATGAAGTTTTCACAAGCCTCTTGTTGTCTATGAGGTATAACACTTAGAAGATAATTTAAATTAAATGCTTCCTTATTAATTGTCGGCATTGTTGTTAAACTCCCAACTTGACTTTGAGTTTACTGTTTTTATATTTTTAACTTACAAAATTGAGTTATTCATTAGTAAACTCATGACCTTTATAAACTCGGTCAAACTCACGAGTTTATATACTAAGTTTATCGTTTTTACATTTTTTAGCTTACAAAACTGTATTATCTCACTCTTGAACTCATATTAAGTTCTTCAATTTGATCATATTCAATTGACTTTTATATATAAATTTTATATATAAATTATTTAATTATATACTATAAATATAATTTAATTGGTGAAAGTAAACTTTTACGAGTTTCTTATTTGAGTTAAATACGAGTTTACGTTATCACTATTACGAGTTTAAGTTTTTGTTTAACAATTTTAAGTAAGCTTTTTATTTTTTATAACATTTTTTCTTCTTGCTAATGCAAATTAAATAAGGAAACAAAATTGGAGGGGATAACCCAATATTTATCACAAAGAGCACTTTTCCGTGCTTCTCATTTGTGTAAGAATGAGTTACCTGCACTTACCATCGTGATTTGAGGTAATTTTTTTAAAATAAACATCTCTTAAGAAAATAATGTGATTATAGATGAACAGTTATATGTTTTCTTGGGAAAAATACACATCTCAGAGGTCCCCCATCTCGAACCCATGCCCAAGGGTTAAAGCCGAAGCTTAAAGTCCAAGAGACCCGGATGACCAGGTTAGATGAACAGTTATGGCTTAAATGAATAGTGCCAATTGGTATTGGCCTTTTGGGCTTCATACATATCACTGAGTATATGCCCATCATAGTTTTACTTGATTTTTAATTAATTTATGTAGTTCCAGACATTTAGTGTTTCACTTAATTTTAATCTAAGTTTAAGTATTTTTTTATATTAAGTTCTTATCATTTCACTTTTTTAATCATGTTCTATAGTTTTAATAACCAACTGATAAAAAGTGGAAGGAAAAAAATATCTGTTGAAAAGAAACAATTACAATCACCTGAATAAAAATTAGGTAAAAGTATAAGAATGAAAAAGAAAAAAAAAATATTAAAAAGTACTAAAAACTTTCATGAGAATAGGAAATTAATGATAATATTTTTAATTGAGAGGGTTTTCAAAGCCAGCACTGAATCAGTTCCGGTCTCCACTCTCCCTCAGGCCTCGCGCTTGCCGCCCCTCGCCTCCCTCACTATCGCCCACAGCCGGCCGCTGTCAAAGTCCATGGTGAGATCTCTTTCATATGGTCGCCGTCGTTGGTTTGAATTCAAATGTGCCCAATACTTTAGCTACATTCTGACATCCTCTAATTCCTGTGGAAGGTGTTGTAGTTTTAATACTGCGGAACTTCATGGGTTATCTTTCCTATGGCAGACACGCTCTGCAGCATATTATTAAAAATGCTTCTCCTAAGAGCTCTTCCCATACTGTGGTTAACCCACTGTTATACGCTTGTCAAGGACTTAGATACAGGAAACTGGAAGTCATCCTCACAACGGTGAAGTCTTTATTCTTTTGTGCTTTTTTTACTGCATCTTTTATATCAGTTTCTCTAATTAAGCATGACTAGTGTTGATTTTCAATAATAATATGATAAATGTATGCGTTTTACAGCTAAACATCATATATTTGGAGCATCTTTTTTCTGTATTCAATTAAACAGGTCTTTTAATTAATTTGTGTACCCTTCCTTCTTTTGTGGATGTTGCAACTGCAATTTTAGAATATAGATAAGCTTGGAAAGGCGGGTGAGACAGTGAAAGTTGCTCCTGGATTTTTTCGCAACCACCTAATGCCCAAGCTGCTTGCCGTGCCAAATATTGACAAGTTTGCCTATCTTATCAGCGAGCAGCGCAAGGTCTTCTTCTTCTTGAACTAATCTCATCTTAAATTTATATTTGTATCCTGGGCTTTAAAATATAGTCATTCGACCTTGTAAATATTTAACTTTAGTGTGCTTGAAATTATCTAAACAAATATTAATCAAATTGCACAAGGGAGAAAATCTTTTCCGTCTGATGCAAAGTTTTGCTGACATACTTGGTATATGGATTGCTGATTGCTGATCAAGAACGCCCTTGTGCGTTTTCAGATCTGTGCTTCTTACAATCTTCTGAAATGAGTTGTGATACGTTCCTAATTTTCTGTCACATGTCTGCTACTGGAAAGAACATGTTTTCTTTTTTCTTTTACAAATATTTTTAGCCTCTTTGAATAAAACCCAATGACATCATGTGATTTATGTAGCTCATTTCATCTATTGTGGGATAATGCTTATTGTTACTGTTTCAAAATGTTCATGTATTTTTTGTGAATCTTATTTTTATCTTTGTGAAGCATAAATATTATGCATTGTCCTACGGTACTGACATCTGTTTATTGGGATGCTTGCTTCTTCTTCTTGTTTTCCCCTTCTAGCCTTGAACTTAATGAAGTCAATTGCATCAACAAAAGTTTAAGGAACTCGTTATTCTATATGGAATTTGTTATCTTATGTAGAAGCTCTGAGATTGGTTTTAAGTAGAAATGAGTTGTGACTTATCAGTAGTACGACCTCTTATCAATTTTCTATCATATATAGATATTTAGATTTTGTTATTATTGCTATATGCAGGAGTGCATATATCTCAACCCTTGAGTGCAGTGAACTTCAGCTAATTTTTGTCATTTTAATTGAAAACTGTATTCAAGCAGCTACGCTCCTTAGCTTTTTTTGACGTCACTGACTCGCAGTTTCTTGTTATTAATGGCTCAGATCTATCAACCCATTGATGAAGAAGAAGAAAAAGAAGAAGTTGAAGTATCTGAAGATTCAAAAGAATTTAAGATGAGAGAATATGAAAAGGCAGCACTACGCCTCACTAAAGCCAAGCTGGTTTGTAGCTTAACCTTCAGAGCTTTTCATCACTGATTGAGACTGTGTCTATTATCACAGTTGCTTTATGTTTGTTATTCTCCTTTGTGATTATGGGGAAGATGTACTGTTCTTTTGTCCCTAGGAAATGCATTTCTTTTCATGTGGAGTTGGATGTTATAATATACTAGGTCTTGCGGAGGCTCATTGATGCCCAGAAAGCACAGTCACGTGCAAAAAAAGATGATCCCCTGGAATTGCGTTCAGCTGTGACGAAAGATGATATTGTGGCTGAGGTAATAGGTTGTCTTCATAATTTAATTCATGAAAATGACATTTCAGTCTGCTAAGCATATTTTTCATGATATAGTCAATCAGTGGTGTAATATTTTGTGCCTTTGTAGGTCATAGAAATTAGAATTTGGAAACATAGGAAGACTGACCTTGGACTCCGACTCATACCTTTTTGGATAGACTGTTTATGCTGTATCATTGCTACCTTTATTCATTGAAGAAACTAGGGACATCTCCATGCAATCCTTTCAATGGAAAGGTGGATTGCTGGGAGTGCAGTTAGGAGAAAACCAAGAAATAAGAAAAGGAAAATAAATTTAAAGAAAGATTACACCTTGATGTGACAATACAAAATATGAAATGGCCTATTTCATAAATGATTCTTACCTGCAATTGCCATCCAAATTTCAAATTGCTGTGAGGCGATATTTTCAACTCCCTGCTCTCCCTCTTTTACCATAGTGAGATCCCCAAATTTGAAGAAAATTAGACTCATCCCATAAGCTTAATTTGTTTGGTTGTTTTACAAACGAAAAGCTATTTGTGGATGTTTGGTCTGAGATCTCAGCTATGACTTGATTAACTAGCTTATTTTCTGCATCAAATTATTGGTTCCTTGTCACTTGGCAAGACATTTTTATTGTATTTCTTTCTTGGGACTTGTTTATTGTGATTGGCCATGTATTCTTTAGCTTTATGATTGTAGGTCATGGAGTTTGGTGTATAAGTAATAGGTCATTAGGCTTTAGTTTTGAGTTTTAAAGTTCCCTTTTGCTTGTTTTTGTTCAAGTCATGTAATCACAGTATTCCCCCTTGAGAGGGTTGATTAATAAAATTTAGAGTTACTGGGTTTTCTTAAAAAAGAAAGAAGTTACCATTTCCTTGTACTGATCTGGTGTTTGTGGCACTCTCAGGTGGCTAGGCAGCTTTATGTGAACATTGCACCTGAGAACCTGCATCTTCCAACGCCTTTATCCCAGGTGGGTGAATATGAGGTGCCCCTGCTCTTACCAAGGTCCATTCGCATACCAGAGGGGACGATTAACTGGAGTCTCCAAGTTAAAATTCGGAGTAAATAAAACTACTAGTTTCAATCTTTACAGACATCACTTGTTTGTTTTCATGGTTGTTGGCAGTTGCTTTTTGTAATCCCAGATCATTCCGTTGTGACATTTGTTATATGTAACATTTAGGTATCTGAAAATCTGGAATCAGATTTGCACTTGGTGGCTCATTCAATTCAATATAAGATGAGAATAGAAAAGAGAATAAAAAAGGAGAACTTTATCGTATGAACATGGAACTCTCTTTTCAATGTTAGCCATTTTGCCACCTATCACACACAGTTAAATGTTTTTTAATCGCCTCCTTCCTTTTCATCATGTCTCTTTTCCAGGTTCCAAAGGAAAACCTTGGTTCTGTTTCCCTATATCTTTACAATTTTAGGCGTACTGAATTGTAGAGAATTTTGGGCACAAAGTAGAAAATGGAAGGTAGTTTTGAAAGAGTGAGGAGTTTTTGATTGTGACAAACATTTTATATAGCAGAGGTCCATGCAGTTTTGTCGCTAGTTTTCTTAAGCAGGATTAGCTGTTGAGTGTTTATTGGTGACATGTCATTAGCTGAACAGGAAGATTTTGAGCTTATTAAATTGTGAAAGAACAGTTGATTTTTTTCCCTTCACTTTTGGAGGTTTTTTTTCAGATTTAGAGAAGCAGGTGATTGAATACATAATCTCATTTAAACGAGAGCCTATGTGTCACTAGGCTGCATGGCCAATGGCCACTTTTGGAGATTCTCATCTTAGCATTGTAGCCATCATTTTTTCAGTCCATAAGATATTTTAGTGACTATGTTTTTGGGACAATAGGTAAGAAAATGAGCTATAAAATGAGTTTGGGAAGGCGTTTAGGAGGGAAAAAAGCCCAGTGTGATGGTAAAAGCTCGTTGGACTCTTTTGTTGATCATGTGGGAAGGCGTTGTGTGAGATGGGTTTTAATGGCAAAAAGCTTCTGAAAAGAATCTCATCACATATGCTTTTTCTTCACTGTGCTAAAGCTTCTCAGTGGGCAACCGTTGGCATGCACTTGAAAATTTGTCCTGTCATTGCATTTATTGTTCATCTGCCTCAGTGAGCCATGGTTGAGCTGCTTCTCTTATGGGCTCTTTTTCATGCAAGTAGCGCGTGATTTGTGGTCGCCGAATCTCTCGTGGTGGTAGATCTCCTGTGGTGACTGGCTCTCGCAGGAAGAGACACAAGTCCGCTTACATCCGGGTGGGTAACTCGCAGACTTAGTGTCCTGGTCAATGCGTGTGGTTATTCCACCAGCCTTTTTTTTTTTTTGGTGTAAGTGGGGCCTCAGCCCTTTTCATTTATTCATCATGATAGCACGAGGATAAGCAAATCCCATCCTATCCCTGTACAAACACTCAGCTAATTCCGGAGGAGATTCCACAAAAAACTTCCTTTCCTCCTTCTGTGTAAAACTGAAGTTCGCCAATGCATCAGCGCATTTATTCCCCTCCCTGTACACATGTATAATTCGAAAATTTAAAAAACTATTCAAAAGTTGTCTGATCACCCATAGCATACGTGACTCCCTATCAGTAAACTCATGTGTATTACACAACATAGATACCACAGTGGCAGAATCACACTCCAACACAATATTCTGAAACTGATAAGCAACAGCCAGCTGTAGCCCCACTGTCACTGCCCATAATTCAGCTAAAACTACTGAAGCACGACCCATCTTACGCGTGAAACCGCCCAACCATTCCCCCTGACTGCCACGAATAAGACCTCCACACCCAGCTGCACTTCCTCCCCCCTTTGATGCTCCATCCACGTTGATCTTCACCCACCCTTCATCAGGCGCCACCCACCCAATACACACTTCCTTCCGGCATCCTAAACTTTTTCCAAAGTCCACTTTAGCCTTCTTGACTTCGTTCCCATATCTAAGAACAACACTACACAGATTGCCAGGCAAGGTATAGCCCTCTTCAAACATACTCTTGTTTCTCCAACCCCACAAAAACCAACACCCCAATCCATAGATCAGCGCCCAGTCACCCCCCTTCCTTGACAGATTCCACTCAAACCATTGTTTACCTTGCAGCTGCACAAACTCAGCTTCAAACTGACCATGCTTCAAGTCCTTCCATAGGTTCCACGCCACCACACAATCGCGTAGAACATGCATGAGACCCTCAATTTGATTACTGCAACGATAACAGAATGGTGCACCTCCCATTAACCTCCCTCTTCGCTCTGCCGTAAGCAATCTATCCCGGATGGCAAGCCATAAGAAGATCTGCACCCTTCTAGGTCCATCCCATTTCCATAGCTTCTGCCATATACCTTCACCCACATCATCCTCCTTCCTCAATAGCCTGTACATTTCAACCACAGTATAGTTGCCTTGTACACTCTTCCCCCATTTAACCGAGTCTTTGCCCCTCAACACGCTGGGAGGGTGCATTGCTCTTATGAAGTTCCACCAGCCTATTTATTGTCCTCAGAATCCGCCCTTAGTTGCTCCCAACAATGATGTGGGACTCGATGGTATGGTGATCAATGTGGCCAGCCTGCTGGCTAGAACTATCACCAACCCCTTTGGCAATGGATTCTTTCAGGGACCGAAGGAGGCGCCATTAGAGACGGCTTCCATTTGCAGCAGCGCCTATGGCAAAGGGGCATACCCAAGCTATACCGACAACCTCTTGGTGGACATAGTCACTGGCGCTAGCTTTAATGCAAAGGGAAAATCCATCTCAAGGCCCATATTAGCAAAAAAAATATCAAAAAAAATCCAACAAAAAGTCACATGTCATGGCCTTTTTTGGTATTATCTCATAAAACGTTAACAACTAAATCAATCACATTAACAACTAAATCAATACCCGTTAACAACTAAATCAGTCTCATTAACAACTAAATCAATCTCATTAACAACTATATCAGTACCCATTAACAACTATATCAATCTCATTAACAACTAACATTTTATGAAATAATGTCAGAAAAGGCCTGGGTCTTTTTAGACATGTGACTTTTTCTTGGATCTTTTTTTGACACTTTTTTGCTAATATGGGCCCCAAGATTGATTTTCCCTAATGCAAATGGCTAAATAAATATCATTCTTGTTATAAAACTGAAGAAAAGTATAGAGAAGTCAGAGAGAAATTCTAGAGAGATTGAGGAATTCTCATTTCAAGTGTATCTCGAATGTTTACACAAGACTCTATTTATAGACTTTCGGGGTTACTATGCAATGGACATCCACATAATACATATATTTATAACACTCCCCTTGGATGTCTATTATGGATATGCCTCATTAAAAACTTTAACTAGGAAAACCCGAGTGGGATAAAACCTAGCTAAAGAAAAAGTACATCATCCATCGATACACTTTCTAATGTTGCCTCATTAAAAACTTTTCTAGGAAAACCCGGTGGACAAAAAACCTAGATAAGGGAAAAAGAGTACAACATATCAACTTGATCTTCTAAATTACATCGATTTACTCCCCCGATGACTACATTTCTTCCAATGTCATTGTGTTGGTGACGAACTATATCTCTTGGTAATAAGCATGATACATTAGTGCTCCAACAACACTTATATATGGTACTTACGGACCAAGTAGTTCTTCTTTGACTTCTTTGCTTGAGGTTGAAATTATTCTTTATCCACCAAATCGTAATCCAATATAGAATTTCGTTCTTCTCAAGTCTTTTATTTCAAACTCTTTCTTCAAACAATTAATTGTCTTTTGAAGCTCTTCGGGAGTTTCAATGATATTGATATCATAAATGACAATTATAGAAACTTCATTTCTAGATCTTTGCATAAAAATGCATGGGTATATTGGGTCATTTTGTACCCATATTTCTATAGAAATTTCTTGAGAAGATTATACCACATGCGCCCTAATAACTTCGGCCAAGGGAATTATTTAACTTAATTTAATATTGTGCTTAAGAACTTGAATTAGATGCATCTAACATCTTGAATCTTCCGGGATTTGTGCTTAAAGCACATTAAGTCTTTTTGGGGACATGTGCTTCCTCGGCACATTAAGTCTTTTTGGGGACATGTGCTTGGCACCTTGAGTCCTTCAGCCGACGTGTCTTTCGGCACCTTGAGTCCTTCGGGGACTTTCATATAAATATCACTATTAAGTGAATCATGCAAACATGCAGTTATAATATCCTCTAGATGCGAGACCAAGACCTTCATTTTGCTAGGCTTTATCAAATAACAAAAGTATTTGCATCCACACATATTTCTTCAAAGTCGGGTCTTTGTTTAAAACCTTGAACTACATGACGTACCTTATATCTTGTGATTTCACCCTTTTCAATTCTTCTCGTACAAAAACCTATTTGTATCCAATCGGTTTTGCATCACCGGCCTTTCATCATCGGTTGTATGAATTGCGAGGTCCAAATACTTTTCGTTTTGCCAATATTTTAATTCTCGCAATAATGACATCTTTCCATAGTGGCCAATACTTTCACCGTTGGCACTCACTAATGGATTGTGGCTCATGATCCTCATATCATTCATTACATCATATGCTATATTATAAGCAAAGATGTCATCAACGTTGACTTAATTTCGGTCCCATCGGATTTCGTTCATAACAATTTATTGAGATCTCATAATTTTCACATATTTCGTGTACCTAGGTCTCTTCTGGGACTACAACATTCTCTTCTGGAGATATCTCTACTGGAGATAATATTTCTTCAGGAGATGGCTCTTCCGAAGCTACTAATTTTTCTTGATTATTCTCAACTTGATCATCTATATTCTTAGCTCCTTTTCTCTTTCGAGGATTTTTTATCTTTGGAACCGATGGACCTTTCACGCTTCAGGCGTGCTATATATTCATTCATAATAGGTTATCCTTCAGGGACATTAATTCGAATAGGAGCATTAGCTTGGTTTGGGACATGTGACTTTGTCACTTTCTTTTGGTCGATAAATGCTTCCGGCATTTTATTAGCTAAACTCGTAAATGAATTATCTTTTGAACTTCCAGTTCATATTATTTTGTAAGAGGATCAAATGAGCCAATAATAATTCATTCCAACTAATCTCTTTACCCAACTGCCTATTTTCTCCCCCTCATATTGGGAAAACAATGTCAAATAACAATTGACTAATCATGCAGTGTAAGTCTCCTAAATCCATTTGTTACCATTAGAAACATCATTCTATTCCATTTAAGACAAACAAGAAGAAGGAGGTCCTTACATAACATTTATCCCAACTTTCTTTCTATATCCATCTATGTGCATTATAGTGGATATATAAGCACATTCAAAAACTTTCCAGATGGAATTGTCTGGTTTCTGACCAAAAACCAATTTATAGGGAGAATTTTGTTGGCTTATATAAATGCTGCAATATATATAATATCAAATATATCAACATAGTATTATATTCTTATAAGCATTAATCCATCTTTTTATGGATGCTATAATTCATGATTTTCGGATCGTATAATCTGGAAATAGCGCGCTTAATTTATTCAAACATTATTGCAACTTCAGGTTGCATTCTTACAAACTTCTGGTTTGCAATGGGCCCATATAGATCTGTTTGATATATTTCCAGAGATCCATTACCATTACCAATCATGACCTATGATATTCACATAGTCATTTTTATTTGAAAACAAGCAGACATAATTATTCTTGAACAATATGTTTGTTATTTATGAAGAATCTTGGTTCTTGAATGGATGTCAATACATAATCTCATTTGTATTCTATATATATGACTCGGATGATCAAACAAGTCATGCCAACAATACATTTATTTGGATCAAGCAAACTTCCGGTTTCATGTAACATATAACTCAACCAATCACAAACTTTTCAATTTTCATAAAATTATGATTTAAATCATAATCTGACATACATTCTTGGGAGATCTATTTGACTTTGTGTGAGAAGTATATAATTGTTCAAAAATTAGCTCACACTTATATTATAACTCACACTTGTTTTCTAACAATCTCCCCCTCAAGTGTGAGTCATAAAAACGTGATATCTTTATATCTGTGTTTGAAAATTATTTTCAAATTCTTTAAACCTTGAAAGGAAAATTTATGTTAATTCTTCAGGAATAAACATATAATATTGCATCACTAGATAATCTCACACAGATAACTTATTCTACCACATATAAAGATATTTATGATCAAAATAATTTAGAATCAGATTTAGAATCACACATATGATTCTCATGACAATAAATTTATGATATGTAATCATAATAAATTTAAATAATAATAACAAATTAAATGTCGTATTACCTTGTAGGCTTATTCTTTATTTTGAGCCTTGGCTTCAATAATTTCTCGTAGCTCATTTCCTTTTGAATATTTCATAAATTGCTAGATTACATTGGTAAAAAGTTGATTTGTATTAGCAACCTTTTGATTTGCTACATTTGTAAACTGGTTTACAATTTCAATCTATTAATTATCTCAGTAAACTTTCTAGTTTCTTCGCAAACTTCCAATTTGCATGATTATCTCGTAAACTTTACGGTTTACAAGTAACATGTATTTTATACATGATATCTACTTCTATAATAATAAAACATACACTTTTTATAGTAAAAAAATATATTTTATACTTCCATATAGATATATAGTCTAAACATTAGATCCTCAAAATATGCTAATTAGTTTCGAACTATTTGCCTTTATACATATTATAACATAAATCTCGCAATTTATTGTCTTCTAGACAATACATTTCCAAAACTATTAAAATATGTATCATACAATATTCGAAACATAAGCCTTCAGGGCCTTAAAATTAAGGGGTAAATACTAATTTTGAAAGTTTTGGTTTTGAAGCACCTAGTATGGATAAAAAGTATTCATAAAAATATTTGTATTTATGAATAGTGCGTATCTATGAATAGTACATACGATACTATTCATAATTAGTGCCCGTAATAGTAATAATAATATTATATTAAACACGTGGGCCCACATGCAATTTTTCAAAATTTCTCACGGGATGGTTATTTGTGCAAATAGTAATAATTTTAAAATATAAATATGTGAGGCCCACATGTTATTTTATTTTTCAAAACAACCCATTCGTAAATCATTTAGGTCTTGCCATTGTGCAAATAGTAACCACGAGAATTTTTTTATTTTTTTATTTTAAAAAAAACAATGATCTCGTTCGTAATTTATAACAAAAATTTCTTCACTTCTGGTGGGAACTTAGATCAATTATGATCACAATAATGACAATACCCAATCATATTTACATACATATCCATGGCCATAATTAAATTCATTCACTTCTGGGAATGAAGTTAAGCCAGACAATATTTATAATTCTTGTAACTCATTGTTTTGTTTGGCATGAGGTCAATAAAATTAATTCATAATATTTCATAAAACCTCTTTCACAATAGCTACTGCAGGAGCAAATTAGATACACCAATTTATAATAACCTTTTAGAAGAACAACCATCTTCTGGTGGTTATAGCATCCCTTTAATTTAATCAAGGGAGTCTTTTTAATGCCAAATAATGGTGTCATACAAAAATCATGGTTCTGGCTCCACTCAAATTTGTCTCATGGCTTCAAGCCAAATTTGTGCCTCCTCATGGCTTCAGGCCAATCTTTGCCTCACATTTTGATTGTTTATCTTCAGGACAAACAAAAATTATATATATGGTTTCTAGCCTTTCAATAAAATAAAAGATGAAAAATTATATAGCTTCTAGCCATATAATTGCAGGATATGATCACAATATATGAAAATAAAATTAAAGGCACAAATAACTTTATAATGCCTCCAAACTTACAAGGTTGAAAATTGCAAGGTGAGTATTTCCAAGCATTTATACGCTATCATTAGCTATTAAAATATATATATTCACCCACATACACATCTAAATTCAATCAGTATGCCTACCTTGTAGGCCACACACAGCAAAATATAATTCGCAATAGTCCAAAATCCCACCTTCCTCCACGCATATAATGTAGAAAACACATGAAAAATAATAATCAAATATGAGCTCCACACTAATTATGCATTCACATGACTTTCGGCCACATATATAATAAAATATATTACACCAATCAATATATATATAATATGCCAACCACTATTAGAAGTTTCAGTCTAATATTTTGGATACTTTTGAATATGACTTCCATTTTTTTAAACATATAATAATTAAACACGAATCAAGGCAACATAAATACTTACCCGCAATCACGTGAAATAAGACGCAGGAAATAATAACTACACTAATGGTAAAATAATAATTACTACGTAAATTATGCACTAATGATAATTTCTATATAATTAGTAATTACTATACTTAATACCCATTATAGAATATACTAATTAAATAATATATAAATTGGCAAATGTATCAATCATCCACAGGAAAATGATTCAGCATTAAATAATGTATCCAATTTATAATAATAATAATTAAGAATTGGGTCCACCCACTTTAATTTGCATTTCTCTCCCGTGACTTCATGTTCCTTCATCATTCTTATTCTTTTATTTATATATATATAATAAAGTGATATGGATAGCCTAGTATTGCGGAGGGAAATTGCTTTTCTTCAACCAAACCCATTAATAATTGATCTTTTGCATGTGGGATATCAACGTTTTTATATTTGAATCTTGACTTAAATTATCACTTTTACCTTTTATAATAATCTCTAGAAAAATGCCCATTTCATTTCGGAGTATGCGAGATGAGTATGCGAGATGGAGATAAAGAAAAGGAACATGGAACCCGATTCACGCGCAAAGATTCAAGGCGAAAATCAAGGCGCCGTCATTGTTGAACCCGGAACCTTGAAGAACTCCAAATCAACCCGTGACGCAGACTCCTCCTCCTCCGATACCGCTTCAACTCTTTAAATCCACCCTCCAAATCAATCACCATGATCGCGAGATGGTCTTCTCGAACGACTCTCCCAAGCAGCCTCCTCTCGCCTTTGCCTTGGCCAAGATTCTTATTACAAGAAAAGCGGGACCTAAGAAATCTCTCGATGGATACTCAAAACTCGTTCGCTTCACCGTCGGCGTCGCCGGAGAAGACAACCCAATTCGAGCATCGAAACAACTACTTTCAATAACGCAGTCATCAAATATATGAGTGGTTCTCGGTTCGGACCAAGCGATATCACTCGAGTGTATTCCTCGGAGCTCTCTATCTCACTCGCGAAGAGACAACCTGGTAACACACGAGGTGAAAAATTCGATCCAAACCTGATTTCTTCTCCGAGCGTTTTCACCGATTCCAATGGAGACATCAACGGAACTGGATTTTGTTGGGATCCGAAAACGACCATACGGTGTATCGGGTTTGGATGTAAAGTTCAGATTTTGATCGTCCTCAATGAGAGAATCAACAAGGCCAAGACCATCGGTCACCGGAGTCGTTTCACGGAGGAAGGAGAAGAAGGCGGTGTTCGAGTTTCTTGCCCTTGGTTTCGAAAATGGAATCACAAAGAATCACTCACAAGTCACAAGAGGAGGCTCGGTTAATTAGAACTTCGTGCGATAATACGTTATAAAGCGAAGAAAAGTAGAGAGAAGTCGGGGAGAGAAATTCTAGAGAGATGGAGGAATTCTCATTTCAAGTGTATCTCGAATGTTTACACAAGACTCTATTTATGACTTCAAAAAAGTTCTTATACGCAAATGGACATCTACATAATACATATATTTATAACAATTCTATAATAATTGAAGTTTTTTTATCAAATTTAAATTTAAAATTTTCTCTTCTATTATTGTGGTCAATCTAAACACAAATCACAATTATACTTTAACTTTTATTCTATTTTAAATTTGTAAAAATCATATTAAAAAAAAAAGTACTTTTGACGCCACTAATCTAAAAGACAATGGATCTGTTTGGGTTGGAGGGAGCGGTGGCTTAAAAGCTATTTAACTTTAAAAAAAAGCTTGGTAGGAAAAAAGTCAGGTTGTAACTTGTAAATAATGATTTGTGTTTGGATTGATAGTGGTAGAGGTGGCGGGGCCTATGTCAAAAGAATTTTTTGGAAAAAGCTCATGGTGAAGCTTTTTTTCCTTAACGAGCTTTTGAAAGATTTTGACTTAAAGTTCAAAGTAAAAACTTAACACTGTTGCCAAACGGACCAAAAATCAGTTGGCAACGTTACTAGACTTTTTTTCAAAATTGCTGGTCCTAACGCTCCTAACACTGCACTCCAAACAGGCCCAATGTGAGACTGTGAAGCCCAACCCCACTCTATATTATACTCGCCTCAAACAAAATTAAATCCAACTATATTCCATTTGGTGAGATACTAGATGTCACTTATCCAGTTCGTCGTCAAGGCATTAAATTGTCGCCAAATATTCCAATTTCCAGTCCCATAAAGTCACAACCAACATCAAACTTCATCCTTTTTTCAATCATCCACACCACCTTTGTATTTTATGTTTATGTAGTACTCCCTCCTCCAATCTTAATTATAGGCATAAAAAGTTTGTAGTGTAAATTGTCTTATATATTTTATCATATATTTAAGATTAGAGGTAGTATTAATTAAATTTTTAAACACAAGCGGACTAAGGACTAAAGTATCAAAAAAGTTAAATCATAATTTTTTACTACCTCCGATCCTAATTATAAGACATAATGACTTTATTTGGAGAGATTAAGTTTAAATAAAGTTACTTAATCATTTTATATGTTGTGTATTTTTAGATTATATATTAGTTTATTAGTCAAACTAATTACTTTGAAAAAAAAATAAAAATAAAAATACTCTAAAGTAATTTAATTAAGATCCTTAATTTCTTTGAAAAAAAGTTTCAATGTGTCTTATAACGACAGTGAAAGTATTATAAATCATAATATACAAAAGTCTGCTCTAACTTTGTTTTGGCCGAAGGGGATTATTTTGGTTCAATGTAATTTTTAAAATATTAGAATATGCGAATGAAATTATGTTTAACATTATGCTGATCAAATCCGACTAATTTGAATTATAATATAACATCGATTAGAAATGGATTTAAACAACCAAATGATATCAAATTCTCTTTTACAACTTTAAAATATATATTGTCAAGATAAATTCTTAAGAAATATTATGACAGAGCATTAATGCAAAGATGTTGTTCATGCCGCCAGCATCATCTTGAGATTTAGATGAATTTTTCTAACTAAATAAGTCAATAAATTTTATTTTACTATATTTTATCGAGCAATAATATTTTATACACGTGTATCAACCATAGGACAAGATTAGACGGTGGGGAAGAAGCACTTTCTTTCACTGGCCAAATCATTCCCATCTCCCAAGATGATGACTCAAACCATACCATACACAAGAAGGAGGTCCTATACTAGTCCCTGAGGCGGCAAGTTCTCTCTCTCTAATGGAAACTATACTTCAATCTCTTCCTCTAGCTTCGATTCCTAAAGCTCATCACTCCTCCTCCTCTGCCTCTTCATCAGCTATCTTTTTCCATTGCAATGCCTTTTCAGTAGCTTTTAGTTCTGCAACTCGTAATTTTCCAAAGGGATTCCTCTCAGTTTGCCCTTCCAAAGCGAAGGACAGAAGCGGCCTGGGAGCTGTATACGCTTCACAATCACAAGCTGAAACTCCTCCTGCTGAAGCTGCAGAAAGATGGCTTCTTGTTCCCATTGGTCAGTTGTTTCTCTTGCTCAATTTAGTCGTCTGTGGAAGGGAAAACCTTGATAAATCTTTGTCTTGGGACGATGATATTGTTGTTCTTGAATTTGCTACTGTGTTTTCTTGCATTCTATGTGATTAGTCCTGATCAATATGCTACTCGGCTTGTGGGGCTGGAATCTTCTGAAATTGAAATGCTATGTTGATGGGATAGTGACATCATTAGCTAGGTAGACATATTTTTCTCTCCATGTTGTTGGGGATGAGGAAGGTACAAAACATTCTTCCTAGTATCTGGGCTTAAAAATTTCAAGATATCTCAATCCTTGCCCAATGTGGAACGAAGTAGACACCGACAGAGCCATGTCGAGCATCTCCTAATTTCTTCATGGTATATATGAGACTTAGGAGGGGAAGGAACCCAAAGGAAAAGGAAGGAAAGGTTTCCTTTAACTTCTCCCTTGTTTCGGAGTCTATAAAATAGAGAATGGAAGATTCTCTGGCCACTTTACTGGCATTTTCACCTCTTTTCATCATTCAAAACTTGAAATAAATTTTGTTTTTTAAATTGGTGAAGAATTATGCATTATGAAAATATTATCTGGTATCTTATTTTCTGATAATCTTTTGGGATTTAGGAGTTAGTTATTGGATAACTGAGGTAATTTAGAGTTAATCCATCAGTAGGTAGGGGATTTAAATGAAGGTGTCCTAGCTTAGCGATATCTCATCCTATAGTAGTAATTTAGTTCAATATTTTGCATGAGTTTCATGAGATACTTCTGTTAGGGTTGATAGCCATTTGTGAAAAATACCCCTCTTACTGTATATTGAATTGATTTTTGTTGGTAATATCTTATGCTTTCTTAGCATTGCCTGTGCTTTTCTTTTGAATACAAACTTCAAGTCTGTGGTGATTAATGGGTAATCATATCATGTAGCCGATGCACAGAAGAAGAGACTTGATCATTTCATTGGGAATTTCTTGGATGGTTCTTGATGAATGCACTACCCTTTTACTGTAGATCTTATACATAATCTTTGTACTCAGAGACTAAAACTTATGAAGTCTTGTTTTACCCTCTTCAATTACTTCCACATTCTAAATAGAGTTCCTCAGTCAAAAGTGTTTAGTGTTAATGAATTACAGAGGCTTGTGTTATTTAACTCTGAGGGTCCCCAGGTTTTAACTAGATCATTTAGTTCAAAAGTAAACAATGCTGTTGTATTTTCTAAAATGATTCGATTTTGTTGTTGTGATGTATCTCCATCCAGAATTTACCATCTGCAAACTTGGACGTCAAACCTAAGCATGAGTTGATGATACGCCTTAAATATATTATGTCTAAGTTAACAAATTGTTAAATTTACTTTAAATTTTGATTTACTCCATTATATGTTTTCAAACTCGAAAGACCAAGTTGAACCATTGGTACAATTAGAAGGACCAAAACATGTAGCCTGGGATATATGTTAATGTGATTTCCTTTCAAGTTTTGAGATTTACATCATGTTGTATCAGCATTGGAAATGTAATCATGAACATTTTTGGCATTTGACAGGAGATGGTGATTCAAGGCACATAGGCTACAAGGTTGAGACGCCAGGTGCATATGAAATTGCTTCTGTAAGTGATATTATAATCAGCAATATTCTTGTCCGGTTTGGTATGCCGTGGATTTACTGTCTTGTTCTGGATATTTCTAGAGTGACGTTACTGTTGGACGTGTTCCAGAGAAAGCTGATTTGGTTATTCCAGTTGCAACAGGTATTCATAATCCTGATTATTAATACTATGGGGCATTTGGAATCAAATTGATCAAGAACTCAATGGAACTATCATTAGTTTGTCTATTCAAAATAAATCTCCATTGTTGTATATTCCATTATTGATTTTTGAAGTCAAATTCTATTTTAACTTTACAGAAGTAATCATTTCTAATGTTGCACAATGAAATAATAAAAGGGAAAAGATGTCTTTTTGTCTCCAAATGAATCTTTGCTGGTCAAATACTAATAACTTCGGTGGAATTTGAAAACTATAGTGGAATTCACCGCAAAAATGTTCTGAAAAAAAGTTTAATTTTTGAGCATGTTGCGTAAGGTTACACACTAGACACTTTTCTCTTGCTGAAAATCCTGTGGGAGAGACACGAGAAAGAGATAGTAACATAGAAATGAAGCTCACACACCTTCAAATTCTTAGGATGAATTATTTTTCTTAAATCTAACATGGTTTATGCCAATTTTCTTCAGAAAACACAAGGATTATTGGTTATTGTGTCAATCCATAAGTAACAAGAGAAGATTGCATTATTGTTAAATATGATGTTTAAACTTTCAGTTTCTGGTGCACATGCACGCATTCAGAAGAAAGGAGGGAATCTTCTGGTCACAGATTTGGATAGCACCAATGGAACATTCATTGATGACCAGAAGCTGAGACCTGGAGTAGTTGCTACTGTGTCTTCTGGAAGTTCCATTATATTTGGTATCCTCCAAAACATATGTCTACGGTTAAATTGAAAATTTATCTGTCTGCCTGAAACCAAAATATTGTTTTCCTCTATTTTCCTTAGCTTCCCTCTAGTAAATAATTATCTCTCCATCACAATCAATTAATTACAAATGATAAAAAGTCATGCAACCCAACATGGGGCATGGTGTATGAACTTATGAATAGTGAATGGCTTAAGTGGCTTTCTACAGAATCTAGCATAGATTAGAAAGATATTATACTAGTATTTTGCTTTCATGGTTTTTTTCTTTTCTGCGTACTAGCATTTGAACCTTGAACTCAAGGTTTGAGTATTGTTGGCTCACCATGATAGTTTAAAATTTTAAGATTGATTAGTTTGTTAAAAGGCAAGTGTCTTGGTACAATTTTACAAGTGTTGTGTAAGATGTTTAAATGCAAACACAGTTCCATTTTTGAAGTATCAGATATTCAGATCTGTGTTTTAGTAGAAAGGATGTATGTCTTTATGTGTGAGTGACATGAACATGGTTCTGTTTTCAAAATGCATGTGATCAGTGGAAAGAGATGTGTACGTCAGACATGGTTCTGTTTTTAAAGTTCCGATGATGATTGGACAAATATGTGTACATGTGTTTTGTTTCCCGTGAATTGATGGAAATGATTTTCAAGTCCCAAGTTGAAATAAAGAATGGATGTCGATTCAGATAAAGTATAAAATAGTAGTTTTCCTCAATGATTGTGAGTTTGAGAGATAGGATAGTCTCTTGGATTCTCAAGAAATTTGTTTAGGTACAACTTCATCCATGGGATTACGAGAAATAGACTCCCAAGTCTTTAGAAATTTGTTTATAATTTAATGATCAAATTTGGCTCCTAGTACTCCCCTCTGGTCCTTAAATATGGGACATATTTAGGGAATTGATTTTGGTCCTAAATATAAAACATAGTTTTTATATTTATCAATATTTTCACAATTTACCTTTATTGATGTTCCCTCAATAATAATCAAGGTGTAGAGAGAATAAGGGAATTGAGGAAGATGATTAGGGTGTTTTAGAAAATATATGTTATGTTCACTAACTTCCTTAATCTAATCAAATCAGTTAAATATGTTTTATATTAAGGGTCAATGGGAGAATTTCTTTCTCCCCTTCAAAGCCTCTTTTAATAAAGTTGGAGAGTTTTTTCAATTTAAGGCAAATGAGTTGACCACTCTCCCTTGGTTCCAGTGAGGTGATTGAAAGTGATTTATATTTTGAACCAGATGGTGTATGTGTATGTATAAATACATATGTAAACACACATATGGAGAGCATTTTTGGGTTTTGGATTTTGTTGATCATTTAATAACTTTATAAAGTTATAGCAGCTCAAGCTTTTTCTTGATGTTTGCTAGGGGATACCCATTTGGCTATGTTTCGCGTATCAAAGATTGAGAATGTAGGGACTGAAGGCAAAGAAGAAGATGAAGAAGCTGCTCAAGTGGACTCTGATGCCAAGCCTGAGAATACTGAATCAAGTTGAGCTTTCAAAGTTTTCCTTGTAGTGATTGATGTATAGAGTTCAATTAATAATTAATTTCAAATCAATTGAATTCCTCTGTGCTTTTGTGTATTATACTAAGCTGAGCCCTTTCTGCCTTTGAAAAACTCTGCACATTCGATTCATTGTTGCTGTTGTGCTTTATTGAGCTTTCACTTTCACTGCTTTTATTTCAAGTAAATAAAATTTAGAGGACTAAAATGCTGTTTTGATCTGAAAAAACTTTACCAAGACACGTTATTTGTTAGTTCTCGGATTTATATTTTGATGATAACAAGTTTGAAAAAGGAAAAATGATTTAATTCAGTGAGATCTGAGCCTAAGTATTGGAAGCAATACTCGAGTACAATAGCTTAGTACTTGAATATGCCCAAAGTCTCAACCCAAGACTTGCTAATATTGACATATTCTAATATGTAGTCAAGTATCAAAGTGATTACTCGAGTATTATGTTTGTTCTTGCAGGTATGAAGCAGTTACTACAGATCAGTACTCGAGCATGCTCAACAATACTCGAGTAAGTAAGTTATTACTCGAGTATGAATGCTTGGTTGATGAACTTATGGACTTGTTGAAGGTTACTCAAGTACAAAGCATTGTTACTCGAGCATAGTACTCGAGTAAGGTAAAATGGTTACTCAAGTATGTTCATTCGTTCACAATTTCGAGCAAGCAGAAGCTATACTCGAGTACTTTACTCGAGTATGAATATGTGTTGCTCGAGTATGCTCTCGCTTGGTGAGAATCTGATGTGTAAGTTTTTCTCTCTTTCTTGAAACTTACTCGAGTAACAGTTAAGCGTACTCGAGTATGGTACTCGAGTAGGGGATTATGCCACTTGAGTAACCTCATTTGTTAGCATGAACAATTCTGACAAAAACTTGAAGCTTACTCGATTATGCTAAGATAATACCTAAGTAGTTATTCACCAGAATTTGCAATCTTTGTCTTCAATCAAACTTTCTAGATATCATTCAATAACATCTTATTATTACTCGTTATTCTCAATGCTTCTAAACATGTTTGTTAGTAAGTTTCAGATGATTAGTTAATAGATTATGTTCAAATTATAATAAAGCAAAATTTGTATCAGAAGCATTAAATACAGTTGTAGAAAACAGAGCGTACACATAATGGAATTCAGAGTAGGTCAAATGGTCATGGTCTTGGATACCCCATTCCAGCGAAAGCGACTCTTCCTTCCTTAGTCAAATACAAAGACCAAAGGTATGTCGTATGAAGATTTTAGACAGCGATACGAAAGCGACATATCCTCAAATCTTTCATCAACTTCGGTTTGTGTCTAACGGAAAGTTGCTGAGTCTAACGAAAAGTTTGATCTCTCATAACGGATAGTTTGAAGCTTCACGAACGACCACTAATGAAGTTCAACTATAAATACGAAGAGCATTCAATTTGGAGCTACCAACCAACGAACGATCAAATTTATTGCTCATTTATTGCTATCAATTCTCTGTGAAATATCTTTTGATATTCAATTCCTCAGTGTTCATATATCTACTCTGTAATAGAGTTATTGTCATTCAATTGATTGTTGTAAAATCTCAAGGTAGTAAGACGTTGAATATGGTTGTTCGATTACAGTTGTAAGGGGGAGTTAGTCCTTGTGAGGATTACTCTAAGCTTATGTAATCGTTGAAAGATAGTGGAAATCTCAGAGACGCTCTGAGGATTGGAAGTACGTCAAGATATTAAGGTCGAATCAATAAAAATCTCTGTGCAAACTTTGGTGACATCTTTCTAACCCTTCCTTCTTGATTTAATTATTTGTTAAGATTGTTTTAAATTTTATAATTCACCCTTCTCTTGGGTAATACACTGTAACTAACATTATTCCCAAGTTATGAATGATGTATTCGGTGCTTGTTTGGAAGAATGATTGGAGCTTCTCCCCATCAAAACTTTCATTGCTCAAGCACTTGCATATATAGCCTCTCCCTATCAAGCTCACTTCAATCAAGAGTTAGATATGCAAATAGATGCTCTCGCATTCGTCAGTGCATTTTCCTACACTTGTCAATCACATGTGATACAAAATGCAATAATCACCAACATATACATTCATTTTGATAAACTCAATTTAGTACACAAGAATCGAGTTTGAAAAATATCATTAACCACTAAAATCATGTTAATACAATGATGCCATTAAGTTGATAAACAATTAAGTTACAGAACACATATGTCTATTTCTTCATCTTTCTTTCTTCATAGTTACAATCAATTCATGGAATTCTTGCATGGAGTATTTAGGGCCCGTTTGGTACACTGATTTAAGCTGAGGGAAAGGGAAAATGAGAGGCTTCCCACGGATGAAAACTGTTTGGTATGCTGTGTCCCTGAAAATTGATTTCCCGCCAACCTCCATCTTCCCACAATGGTGGGAAAGTTCAATCCCTCCAAAACTGGCGGGATAACATTTTCGTTCCAGGAGAGTGAATTTTATGGACAAAAAAGCCCTTGTATACAGTGGAGGTGTTTATTAAAAAAGAGCATCGACCCTATAGCTCGACGAAGCCTGAAATCAAAGACGGAGCTGAATGAAGGACTCTCACCCGAAATCGACGATGTAAAAATGGGAGACACATCACAAGTTCAACGCAGTGCATATTGGCGAGAAAGGAAAAAATCCAAAGTCTCGCATTCTCGAGAATCATATGGCATTCTCGAGTAGTGGAGAAGTAAACTTTTGTTTATCTTAGATTCTCCAATATCCTTACACTACACATTCTCGGGTATTGTCGCTGAACTCTCAAGAATTGAAGACCTCTGGAAGAATTTTTTTTATATTAGGGTCATTCTTGAGAATGCCCATAGCATTCTTGAGAATGCTCAAGCAATTCTCGAGAATTGCCTTGATTCTCGAGAATCTCAATCTAAATTCTCGAGAATTGATGGGCGATCACCTTAACTCAGCTGTGTCGTTTCATATTTTTTTGTCTCTTTCGTTTCGCCACCGCTAAAAAAAAAAAAAAAAAAAAACAAAATTCAATTACAGGAATGTTTTTTTTCATTTTTTTAATTTATGGGCATTTTTGGTATTTCACCTCACATTCCCACTTAACTAACACCCAATTCTTCATACCAAACCATTCATTTTCCCTCAACTTAAGCTCCCTTCCCATGTCTACCAAATAGCTCAACTTTTTAATTTCCCTCACAATCTTCCCTTCCATTCCTTTCCTTCTTTTAAATTCATTTCCCTCTTTAAATCTTCCCCATACCAAACGGGGCCTTAGGCATTGCATAACCTCATCATCTTGCTCCATTTCATCTACATCTGTAACCAGGACCGTACATGGACTCCAAGAGCCCTTGCAAACAAAAGTCAATTACGTTAAATAGATCATCAGAACCCACATAGCAGATCAGTTTCATCACAATAAAAAAGTTTAACTCAAAACTTGTCACGTGGGCCACATTACTTGTCAATGAAATTTTCCCTTCTATCTAAAATTACATATATGCAGTAACCTAGTAGTTATGGTTGGCCGGACAAGTCAGAATATTTCTCTACCTCTTCATTTTTTATAGAGAAAATGAATACAACATTGTCCCCAAAAAAAATGAATACAACATTTTGCAGGTGAGTTTGGAAACAAATTCAACGTTATCTAAGATAACAGTTTTCATTCATTACTGAGGAATGCTATGCTTTTCAAGGACATAATCAAGTGAACATTACTTGTAAATGAAGATGTCTTTGCCTTGGCCAAGATTCTCCTCACAGTAAAAGCAAAGCTCAGAAATCTCTCCTACAGATACTCAAACTCATTATGCTTCCCCGTCGCCGTCGCTGGAGAAGACAAGCTAGTTTCGTCATCGAAACAGCCACTCTCAATGACGCAATCATCAAATATATGAGTCGTTCTTGGGTTTGGACCATGCAATATTCCTCGAACCTCTCGATCTCACTCGCAGAAAGACAACCTGGGAACACACGAGGAGAATGATTCAATCCAAACCCAGATTTCTTCTCCGACGGTTTCACCAATTCTGATGGAGAAATCACGGGAATCAACAAGGCCGAGACCCACTGGTCGCCGAGGCTGCTCGCCGGAGGAGGAGGAAGAAGAAGGCGGGTGTGATGAATCAAGATGAGTTGGGTCAAATTGTAGAAGGCCTAATACCTGTTGCAACAACTGAAGGAGCAAGGCCCATAAGGAAGAGTGGAAGGATCAAGAAGAAGACGTGGAAATTAAGAGAATTGGGAGAGTGAGGAGTATAAATAAGGACAAATGGGTTGTTAGAGAGTGTGAATGATTGTATGGAATATTTCTCTGGTCTCTGTGGTCCCCTATCCTTTCCCTAATTATCCTGTTATCTTTTCCCTTTCTGCACTTTCTATTCCTGGTTATACAGTACATCGCTTGATAATTGTTGTAATAGCTAGTACGAATCTAATATACTAGAAGTTATATCTTGCAATCATTGAGTTATTTGCATAGTCATAACATTTTGGTGCTTTCGTTGAGAGAAACATGGCTGAAAATACTCGTACAAAGGAAATTGTGGCGAAGCAAAAGCGAACGGCGGAATTCATAAAGGCTTCTGAAGTTCGGTTTTCCTTATTAGAAAGCTTCATGGAAGCTGTCCTAATAAAGTTGGAACGCTTGGATTAAAGGCCGGAGGGTTCTGCCTCTGGATCGACGACAGAGACATAGTTGTTGACGACGACCGGCATGCAACAGGGAACATATTTCACTACGATGAATAGTCAGGTGAAACTTGATTTCCCTCGCTTCGACGACACAGATGCATTACAATGGATTTTTAAGGCCGAGCAATACTTCAAATACTTCGAGGTGACGGACGCACAACGTCTGGTTATCGCCTCTGTTCACTTGGACGGGAACGTGGTGCCGTGGTTTCAGATGCTTGAGAGAGCCAACAGGGTTTCGCATTGGTAGGCGCTGGTGCAGGCCATCGAAGAACAATACGATCCATCCCAGTTCGACTGTGCAAGATCTCAGCTCTTCAAGTTGGTTCAGCAGGGTAGACTAGAAGAGTATAATAATCAGTTCATGGCTCTGGCTAATCGAACCATCGATGTACCAAAATTGGCTCTACAATCTATGGGAGGTCTCAAACCTGATCTCCATCGTGATATATTAGTTCAGAAATCGGGGTCGATGTTACAAGCAATGACGCTGGCAAGGTTGTTCGCTAAGGCACTAGAATGGAGCAAACCATCAAAGGTTCATGGATTTAGTAATTTTAGTGGGTCTCATACACTTAGCAAGGGGTATTCGGCTCCAACGCCAAGCGCCAGTGGAGTGTCAACTATGACTAGTGGTGGTGGCAAAACGAACTTACCACCACTATTACCAACTCCGACGAGGTTACCTCTGAAATGTATGACGCCGGCCAAGATGCAGATTCGACGCGAGAAAGGGTTGTGTTACACCTACAACAAGAAGTTCTCCCCTATGCATCGTTGCGCAAAAAAGCAATTGATGATGATGATTAAAGATGATGAGCCTGACGAATTCATAGAACCAGAGCCGGAAGTAGAGAGTCCTATAGTAGACAAAACCATGCATCATTTGTCTATTCCTACGGTGAAGGGCACACATGGGGCTGCCACGCTCCGTTTTACTGGACATGATGGGCACAGAGGTTCAAATATTACTTGATGGTGGTAGCTTCGATAACTTCTTGCACCCGTGAATCGTAAAACATCTGAACCTGCCAGTGGAATATACGAAATAAATAAAAATCCTAGGGGGAATAGGGCAAGTCATGCGAACCAACCAACAGGTAAGTAATATACCCATTCAAATATGTGGGTACACATTACTACTGACTATGTTAGTTGTGCCTATAGTTGTAGTGGACATGGTGATTGGCGCGGGATGGTTAGAGACGTTGGGGGCCCATGTGGCAGATCACAGCACTTCCACCATTAAATTTCTCAAAGATAACTAGTGGGTGACCTTAAAGGGATTCCGGGGAAACACTACCTCGCAAGCCCAATATCATCACCTAACACGAGTACACCAAACAGAGGCCTGGACTGAATTGTTTTTAATGGAGGCCGTAGAGCCCATCACTCAAGAGCCGGATGAAGTACTAGGGGATTTTGCTCACTTGCCCGAATTATTCGCCTCTGTATTTGAGGCTCTACATGGCTTACCACCCGAGCGAGGTCACGAGCACTCCATTGAGCTCTTTCCAAATTCCGCTCCAATTAAGGTCCCACCCTACCGGTACCCAGTGAGTCAGAAAACCAAGATTGAACGGATAGTTGATGAATTGCTAAGTGAAGGCTTAATTCAACCGAGCATCAGCTCGTTTTCAGCCCCTGTTATACTTGTTAAGAAGAAGGATGGGACATGGCGATTTTGCGTTGATTATCGTGCTCTTAACGCCATTACGGTGGCCTTCCCAATGCCGACAGTGGACGAGCTGTTAGACGAGTTACATGGTTCGAAATTTTATTCCAAGTTCGATCTCCGCTCCGGCTATCACCAAATCCTGATGAAGAACTTAGACCTTAGAGAAGACAGCATTTTGGACACACCACGGCTCCTATGAATGGCTTGTTATGCCATTTGGCCTCACGAATGCGCCGGCAACATTTCAGGCTTTAATGAATTCGATTTTCCGGCCATTCCTTCATAAATTTGTTTTAATCTTCTTCGATGACATTCTCGTCTACAGTCCGACATGGGATGCACATATGGAGCATGTTCGAATAGTACTGCTGAAGCTGAGCGAGCAACAATTATATGCTAAACGTTCAAAATGTTCATTCAGCCAAAGGCGTATAGATTACCTGGGTCACGTTGTGTCAAATAAGGGAGTCGAGATGAATCCGTCCAAAATTTTGGCAATTCAACGTTGGCCTATTCTGCAAACAGTGACACAGTTGAAGGGATTCCTTGGGCTCAGTGGGTACTACAGGAGATTCATACTCGCCCTCAGATATTTTGGCCCCTTCAAAATCATTGAGCGTATTGGTATAGTGGCTTATCGGTTGGATTTACTTGCTTATGCGAAAAAGCATTCAGTATTTCATGTCTCGATCCTTAAGCGTTTCTTTGGCTCTAATTCACCTAGTCCTATGGTGCCACTTCCACTTATGTCAATACCAGAGGGTCCTATCAATACTCCTTCTAAGATTCTCCAGTCTAGGATTGTGCAAGATGGTGAGCAGTGGATTACTCAACTGTTAGTGGAATGGAATGGTTCAACGATTCCAACCTGGGAAAATGCTGCCACTTTATCGTCCTTATATCCTACTTTAGACCTTGCGGTCAAGGTCTCATTCGATGGGAGGGGTAATGTGATGAATGAGGATGAGTTGGGTCAAACTGTAGAAGGCCTAATACCTGCTGCAACAACTGAAGGAGCAAGGCCCATAAGGAAGAGTGGAAGGATCAAGAAGAAGACGTGGAAATTAAGAGAATTGGGAGAGTGAGAAGTATAAATAAGGACAAATGGGTTGTTAGAGGGTGTGAATGATTGTATGGAATATTTCTCTCCTCTCTGTGGTCCCCTATCCTTCCCCTAATTATTATGTTATCTTTTCCCTTTTTGCACTTTCTATTCCTGGTTACAGTACATCGTTTGATAATTGCTAAAATAGCTAGTACGAATCTAATATACTAGAAGTTATATCTTCCAATCATAGAGTTATTTGCATAGTCATAACAACGGGGTTCTGGTAGGGGCAGGGAGAGCGGCTGATTGAGCATGAATGGCGGAGGGCATGACGAGAGCGGGGAGGTGGCGAGAACACCAAAGGAAGGCATGGAAGAAGCCATTTGAATTTATGGAGTGTGGGTCTCTCTCTGCAACTCCTCTCACAGAGAAATTGAGAAATGTCGTGCGGTGCTAGAGGGGGAAAGGCAAGGGCGATTTGATAATTTCACCACTAGAATATTTTACACCAAGGTCTCATGGGACTTCTTGGCTATTTGGAGATTACCGGGGTGCTTTTTGTGGTTATTTGTCTTGCTTGGCACTCAACAGTAATTTTCCCTTACAGAAGGGAAGCAATGGATCAGGAAGTGTGATAAATCAGCTGAAGCAGGTATTGTGAGTGATATTGGGCTCAGTCTGGGGAAAAAGTTATGGATCATGTTACCAACCCATTAAAGACACAAGGCAACGAGGAAGTGGATACTAGACGTAAGCAAAAACTTGAGCCCACATCTAAAGCATGTAGAAGATTAGTGTTTAATAATGGGCCGTTAAAGATTAACGAACCAGTTAAGTCCAATGGGTCTGGAAATATTGTCAACTAAATGGGATAATCAAGGCACCTCTTATTACTAGGCCAGAATTCTGTGATAACCAGATTAAGAATCAGGAAAATGACAAACAACTTAGCGCCAGTTTGGATTGAAGAAAAGGTAAGAATGAAAAGGAATATAAATGAAAAGAATGAAATGTGACGGAAAATATTTTGCCTCAATGCGTTTGGTTCGTTTGGTTCGTGCTGGAAAAGAAAATAGGTTAATGGAAAAAAAAATTGTTTGGTTAGAAGAAAATAAGGTAAGAAAAATGGCAAAAAATCATTTTACCCCTAAAGATAAAATATTATTTTAAACCATACGCAGTGGAGACTCAAAGTGCACACTCACTTCTTCTCCCTCATCAGTAACTCCTCTGCCTTTGTCGCCATGGGGTCTCGCATTGAAAAATCTTCATCAGCAATGATTGAAAAGAAGTAGGAGGTGTTTGGGGTCTGGGTCTAAAAAAGCTTTACCGCCATGGGGTCATGGTTTGCATCTGAAATTAGCTACAAAAAACCTTCATCAGCAACAATTACAGCGGCGACGATTGAAAAAGAAAAAGAGGTGTTATTTGGGAATTTACTATCGTCGGAAAATGGGTTCCCACCAACAATGAAAGGAAAAGATATTCACATAGATGAAGGAAAATTGGCCGCCGCCGTAAAATATTCTCCTAGGAAAATGGTGAACCAAACGGCCACCGCTGGCAGAAAATCCGATTTTCCTTTTCTCACCCTTGATTTGCAGCAATCCAAACGGGCCAATATTGTCAAGATGCCTGATGAATGCGAGGAAAAAGGCCTATGATACCAACAAAGGGCTTACTACAAATTACATATCATTCGAAGGTTCTTTGACCAATAAATTAGAGTTTTTTTTCTGAGATAAAATTCCTCTTACATATATACCTCATAAATTTTAAAAGTTATTCTCCAAAAACTAATTCAAATAAGCTACTAAAAAAGAGCTCCAGATTATTATTGGGAATTATCACGGACAAAAAAAGTAAGAGCTGAACACGAGTCCAAGACAAGGAAGGTTTAAGGGGCATATATGATATGCGCCTCTGCTTGCTATCAGCTTTTGGCATAATTGTTAGTGCCTCATAAGAAGGTTAAGTGTACTCAGAAATCTCAGGATGGATCACATCCTAAGAAGTTACACGTGCTAAGGGTGGGAGAGTTCGTCACGGTAGTGTTGCGCCTTTGCTAGCTCGAGGCCTCACAAGTTGAAACGTGCTTGGACAAGGAAAATCGATGAGTGACCTCCTAAGTTTCACATACTGAGGAGCTTCGGTAGTTAATGAAGCTGATGCAGTATTCAAGGCCAGGAAATATCTCCTAACAAGGAAAATAGGAAACCTTCCACACTCAACACTGCTTCTCTATATTTTATCTTATCTTGTAATTTTTGCTTGATTTCCAGTTGTACTCCTCTGATCATTCTTTAATGAATTCTCCATTTTCATTCCAAAAAAAAAAAAAGGAAACCTTCTACCATAGGGAAGAAGTCACCATTACAGAAGAGGAAAAGAAAAGGTAAAAATGTTAAAGTGTTCAAGGAAAGTAATCTGGTAGAGGTTCCTATTTTGGGGTTTTGTCGAATATTTTGTAGGAGTGGAGAAGAATGATTCATGATGCGTTTCTACTGCTGAAGGGCTTTGTGGTCAGCCTCCAATGACCACCAAGTCGCCATGAGCATATTAAGCTGGAACTGTCAAGGGTTGGGGTCTCCCCTGACAGGTCTGGAACCCACGGTTCTTGTGTCTCAAATATAGACCTACCTTAGTCTTTCTAATGGAAACTAGGTTAACACGGAAACAGTAGAAAGATGGCGTAGAAGGCTCAATTCTCAGAACAAAACGTATGTAGAACCAGTTGGCATTGGGGGTGGTCTGGCAGTTTGGTGGAATGATGACGTTCAATTACAATTTATTATGGCAGATAGGAATTTTGTGCATCTCAAAATACTTAAGGGGTTGGAGATGGAGTCTGGTTTCTTGGCACTAGTTTATGGTCCTCCTTTGAAAAAAGACAGAAGTGATTGGTGGAAAAAGCTGAGAAATCTGGACCCTGGAGAAACTGTGCCGTGGTTTTTCTGTGGAGATTTTAATGACCTAATGTTTGGTTGTGAAAAGGAAGGGGAAACGTGAGGAGCCTAAACTCTCTGGCAGACTTTCAGAATTTTATGCTACATTGCAATATGGTTGATTTGGGAGCTAAGGGTTTGGAGTTCACATGGTCGAATAGGCGTTTTGCTGAGGCTCACGTAAAAGAAAGGCTGGACCGTGCAATCTGTAATACATCATGGAGAGAAGTACATCAAAATGCTCAGGCATGTAATCTGGAACCGAAGGTTCTGATTATTCTCATATTATTGTATACCCAAACTTCTCTAGTATTAAATGCCCTAAAGATTTTCAGTTTGAGCTTAATTGGGTAGAACATAAAGATTATGGAGAAATCATTAGTCATAATTGGGATAGGGATGTAGGAGAGACTGGGAGTATGGTTGCTGCTTTTAATACTAACCTCAGGAAAGTTAAGCACATTCTTGTTAAATGGAGTAAATTGAATTTCCAAATAACCAGAAATTAATGGCATCTCTAATGGGGGGATGGGGGATGGGCTTTAAAAAAAATGTTTTTTTTGTAGTGGTGGAGCTTTAAAAAAAACAGCATTTTGTTTTTTTTGTGACTTTTGCTTTTAAAAAAAAATATCATCTAAACACATAAATTAATAAAAAAAAGTTTTTTTTTTTTTGCATTAAAAAAGTGCTTTTTAAAAAAAAAAAAAAAAAGCCCATCCAAACGAGCTCGAAGAATCTGCCAAAAAAGCGAGTGATATAGCTTCAAAAATAGAAGAAGCATGGGTGAGAGAAGAAAAATACTGGTACCAAAGATCAAGGATCAACTGGCTAAGTTGGGGAGATGAAAACTCTCGATTTTTTTCATAATATTACTGCACAACATAGGAGAAAAAATAGAGTGGTTTGTTTGAGAAATAGCAGCGGCGATTGGATTGGTGGCCAACATGATATAAGTGCTTGCTTCTCCAATTTTTATGCTAACCTGTTTGCTGGCTCTGGTCCTCGAAATTTTGGTTCTGTTTTGTCGTATGTGGATGCTATAATATCTGAAGCTGATAATCTGAGTTTAATGGCTCCAATTTTGGATGAGGGAATAAAGAGGGCATCCTTTGATTTAGGCAGCCTAAAAGCCCCCGGCCCTGATGATTTCCTAGGACTTTTTTACCATCACTCATGGGACATAGTAGGACCTCAAATCTGTAGGATCTAAGAGAGTTGTTTGAAAATGATGATGCTTTGTTGAATCTGAACTCTACTAATCTGATTTTAATTCCTAAGGTAGATTCTCCTGAAACTGTAGACTAGGTTAGACCTATTAGTCTTTGCAATTTCAGTACAAAGTTTTCTCTAAATTTCTTGCTAATAGAGTTAAACCTATTTTGAAGAAGGTGATATCTGAACAACAACGTACTTTTTTGCCTGGTAGATTGATTCAAGATAATAAGATCTTTGTTGTTCATGAGGCTTTTCACTTTCTAAAAAATAGGACAGGTAAGATTTTTGAAATTGCTATAAAACTTGACATGGATAAAGCTTATGATAGGGTTGAATGAGATATTTTTTGAAGCGGTGCTTCATAAAATGAACTTTCACCCTATTTGGATTACGCAAGTTATGAAGTCTATGTCCTTAGTCAGTTTTGATTTGAAATTGTAAGGTAGGACAATTAGTAAATTGGTAACTAAATGTGGCCTAAGACAGGGAGATCCGATTTCTCCCTATCTTTTCATCATTGTTGCTGATGTTTTATCCAAAATGGTCACTGAACATGTTAATAGAGGAGATCTATAAGGTATTAAACTTGCAAATGCTTGCCCTGTTTTGTCTCACTGCCTCTTGCAGATGATTCAATGTTTTTCTTCAGAGCTACCAAAAAGAATTGTGATGTATTCACTAGTATCCTTGATTATTACTGTTTGGCCTCAGGACAACGTGTTAATTTGGATAAATCTTGTCCAAATACTCCTGATGATGCGAGTGAAATGGTCAGCCAAACGTTGGGAATTTCTGTTACCAACTCTCCGGGGCGTTATTTGGGGTTACCTATCCTTTGGCGCAGATCTAAAGTGGAGGCTTTGGCTTGGCATTTTTACCAAAATAATAATTTTAAAAAAAAAATTACCAATGCGAGGCATTAAAACTATTTCTCGATATAAGATTGTGCAAGAAGGCGGTCGTCGGACGACGCACTAGCAATGCCGTCGGGACCACGACGGCACCGGAGAGTGCCGTCACGGCCTAACAAGAAGACGGGCTGGTGCTCGATCCGTCGAGTCCCCGACGGCACTACAGGCGCCGTCGACGCTCCGACAAGACCGCCCTTAAACAACCTTATATTGAGAAATAGTTTCAGAAGTGTCCCAGATTGGTAAATTTTTTTAAAAAAATTATTATTTTGGTCAAAATGCCCTTTGGCTTTTGTCAGAGACAGGGTTAGTAAGAAAGTGCTAGGGTGGAATAAAAATATTTTATCTCAAGCGGGAAGGGAAGTTTTGATTAAATCCGTTGCTAATGCTATTCCTACCTACTCCATGTCTTGTTTTCTTTATCCAAAAAAGACTTGCTTAGAGTTAAATAGAAATCTCCCGTTTTTGGTGGGGTGGGGATGAGTCAAATCGAAAAAATCATTGGAAAGCATGGAGAATCCGTTGCTAATGCTATTCCTACCTACTCCATGTCTTGTTTTCTTTATCCAAAAAAGACTTGCTTAGAGTTAAATAGAAATTTCCAGTTTTTGGTGGGGTGGGGATGAGTCAAATTGAAAAATTCATTGGAAAGCATGGAGTCATTTGAGTAAAACAAAGCAAGATGGGGGGATGGGCTTTAAAGAATTCCAGAATTTCAATCTAGCTCTTCTTGGTAATCAGTGTTGGCGTATTCTAACTGAACCTAATGAATTCTGGGTTAAAATCTTAAAAGGAATATATTTCCTTGACTCCTCTTTTTGGAAAGCTGGACAAGGTTCTAGAGCTTCTTGGGCATGGACTAGTCTTTTAGAAGGAAGGAAAGTGTTGCAAGGAAATACCTTATGGGCAGGTAAGGGATGGACAGTTGGTAAATGTATGGGAAGATCATTGGGTCCCATATTTACCATATTTTTGCTTCCCAGAGATGCAAGTGCCTGAAGAACTGAGAAACCTTACTATCTCTACATTAGTCGAAAATGGCAACTGGATGTTTAACAATATTGATCTCCCTGATCATATTGTAGCTGCCATGAAAGAAATAAATTTGCCTCGCCTCTGTTGTAGTGACAATTTAGTATGGATTAGGAATCCTGGGGGAAAATACTCAGTAAAATATAGATATCATTGATTGCAGGAAAATCAATTAAAGATAGGAAAAGGGCCTAGTACTTCTACACTTTTAGACAAACACCTCTGGTCAAAGATTTGGTCGTTGAAAGTACAGTCGAACATCAAGTATTTTCTCTGGAATGCTTGTTCTAAAGCTATACAAACAAGAGAAGCTCTCTGGAAGAGACGTTGTGGTGTTATACCCCTTTGTGCCATTGTGATTCCCACCCTGAAACAGTAGAACATTGTCTATTATGGTGTGATTGGGTTAAATATGTATGGTTTGCTTCCCCACTTTGCTTAAAAGTGCATGAATGCTCCAAATTTTAGATAGGCTCAAACAGGATGAATTGGCTCAATCCTTCATTGGTTATTTGTGCTGGTTTATTTGTAAAGCAAGGTGCAAAGAATTTTTTGATTTCCAAGCACCTGATCTTATCTGGCTTATTGATACTGCTGTGAATAGTGTCAATGATTTCTGGACAGCAAGGAAATTTTTTTAGGAAAAGGAGTCATGTAGTCATCAATCTGAATCTGGACCTGACCCTTTTAAAGTCAATACTGATGGTGCTTATAATGCAGGTTCTGATAAAGGAGGCACAGAATATGTCATGCGTGATTTTGATGGGAAGATTGTGGACTTGTTTTGTAAACCTTGTATGGCCTCTTCGGCTTTCCATGCTGAAGCACAAGCACTTCATGATGCTACTTTTAAAATGAAGGATAGGGACCTGGGACAAGTGGCATTTGAATCTGATTGCCTATCTCTAGTTAATGCTGTTAAAAATCACTCTCAATGTCCAGACTTTATAGTAAGGCAGTTTCAATGCAAATGATTTAAGATGATATTTTAGGAAATCGAACACACATGTTTTACAAATAACTAATTTAATTTATTTATTTAATCTACTCAAATTAATTGAGTAGATCTTATACTAAAGGCCAAATGAGTATCGTGCAATGTGTCCACTAGTTCATGGCGTTATAAGATATTTTATTTATAGGTTATGATTATTTGTATAAGTTTATATATGATAAGTATTATAATATAAAAAGTAATAAATAAGGGATTGAGTTATATGCGAGAGACTAAGTTGCGCTAACCATTCAGTCATAATTGAGGGATTGAGTTAGAAATTAAGACCAAAGATTAATTTTCCGTATATTTTTATTTTTTGATAGGCACAAGAGTATTCTCCACTAATTCTGTCTAAGGTATTGTTAGACACTAAATGTTGACACTTCTCCCAACAGATGTTCGAATACTAGTTTGACGTGTTATGAGGAATTGACCCTTTTCGCTAGGTTAAAATTAATTAAGATAAAGGCTAGGGCAAAATTGCTCACTCTTCGACACTTTCAAAACAAAATTGCCCCATGGAAAACTGTCGAAGCAAAATTATCCCTCAGTGAAAACTTCCCACACATAATTACAAAACATTTTAAAAACAATAAAAAGCGAGTTTGCTCGAGCTTGCTCCTAATAAAAAAACACAAGGTTTTATTTAAATGCAAAACAATAAAAAAAAGTATTGAAATTGTAAAAACAATAGGATTAATGTGCAAATTTGCCCTGAAATTTTTTTGAGGTTCAGTGTCAGCTAATGTAACAATGTTGCCCCATACCATTGAAAAACTAACATTAACTGTTAAAAAATTGACATTGACTATTAACTTTTTAACGAAAAAGAGTAATATTGCTCCATTTTAATACTTTGAAGGCTTCCATCATTGTTCCAAACAATTTAGAGCCTCTTATTCTGGTTATAAGTTTGTCTTAAAAGAAATTTTTATCCAAAGTACTACATTCAGTCTTAGGACAAAGTTTGTAATACAATTTACACTACAAACTTTGTCCTATAATTAAGACCGGAGGGAGTATAAAGTCACTTAGATGGTTACCTTATTTAATTTAGGTTGGAAAAATTGAAAAATGAGAGAGTTGTGTGAATGATTTGTAAAAATATATAGAGAGGATTTTAATAAAGGTAAATTTAGAAAATTTTATCAAATTTTTTTCCAACAAAAAATTTATCAATTCAAGATATATTTAATGACTTAATTATCACATGTAAAAAATTAGTTAAAATTCACTTATATAATAAGAACCATAATTTTAAAGTATTTGTGAGCTCAATCGATATTAGGACAAATCGTGGAGGGCATGGATTAAAGAAAATTATTATATGGTCATCGCATGTCTCGCACGCTCCTTAGCGCCACTCTCGTTTTCTTAATTTAAAATTTTGGGGTTGCGACTTGCGATGGTTTTGGTCACGTTTCTTATGTAAATAGTACTCCATCCAGTACGACCAGACCAAGCGGGGAGTTAAGCTAAGTGGAAGGGGCTTGGTAGCCGCTTAAACAAGGTTCCGAGTTCAGATCCTTGTGGACGAAAAACTCCAGGAGAGGCCCCCGTATCTTGCACTGACATAACCTCGATCCAGCCCAATGACGAAAAGCTACAGTGAATTTAACTAAGTGCGAAAAAAAAAAAAAGTACTCAATCCAGTACTAATTATAGGACATATTTAATTGATTTTGGAGGGATTAAAGATAGAGGTTAAATTAGTTAATTTTACTTAGTTTCCTAAAATGCCCCTATATAAATTTTACACTTTAATTATCTTATTGATTTCACATAATCCCTCATTCATATTAATAGAGGTATTTTAGGAAGAAATAGACAAAAAATAGAATGTTGTCTTATAATTAAGACCAAAACAAACTCTCAAATATTGTCTTATAATTAGGACCGGAGGGAGTATTAAAAAAGCATATAAAAGTTTTTTTTATTCTAAAATGGCTCATGGTCCTCTTTGTCATGAAATATTAAAAGTGAAAATGACCAATAAAGAACAGAGAATATACTCAAATTATATTACTTTTATTTTTTTGCTTTTTCTTATTTTTCTTGTTAAACCGAATTTGGGTTGAAGTAAAGAAAAATCTCTCGACCCCTTGTCTTTAGGCTCAACTAGTAAAGGGGTCGGATACTCTCACCAAAGAGAGGGAGTTCGATCCTGGAGTTGGTTAATGGCGGCGGGAGACATCCTAACTCCAGGAGTGCGCTGCAGTAAACACCGAGGTAATAGGACGGCCGCCTACCTAACATCGATATCACCTAAGAGGAAGGGAGATTTCGCCCTGCCCTTGGATCGGGGTGAACCCAACCCCTTTCCTAAAATTCTTTTATAAAAAAAATAATAAAATCTCTCAACATATCATTTTTATATTTAAGAAAACACCAGACTTAATTCAAGACCCTATGGAATTGGAAAGATATTTTCTTAAATTGCTCAACTTGTTTTGTTCTCTTTATGAGAAAATTAATTTTTTTTTCAAGGAAAAAAATCATTAATTTTTAATTGGTACTATATAGTTATTGCTCATTTTTCTTCTTTAAATTTTTGGGGCCACCTATGATTTAATTATTGACATCCTTGCAATGCGTGGAGCTTCTTCTAGTTTCATTTTACACATATTGGGATAACTGCTCACCTTAACTAATAATAATATAAGTGATTTGATCTTCCTAAAATAATCATGCAGAACATTAAATTATATAACAGTTTGTAAGTTAGATATATTAGTTTTAAAAAAATGATACGTATGGGAAACAAAATAGATTGAGATATTTTATTATGAACCAAATTCAACCCCAACTATATATAGCTCTTATATATTAGGGTGCAAGGTGGCACTAAAAATTAAAATGAGTAGACAAGATTATGGTCAGGAAATTAATTTCCAACAACTTTTTATATATATATATATATATATATATATAGTCATCTTAATGAGTTAAATTCGAGTGTTACGGTGCCTAATTATGAATAATTTTTTTAAAAGTATTTTCTATATCTTCATATGGATTCAAAATCGACCTCTACATTTAAATTGCAAAAAACCTTCCACTACGATCAATGAATGTTGGTATAGCAACTTCTTTTCAACCAATGAGCGTTAAATCAGCAAAGTAATTGAAATGCAAAATTAATATAAGGACATTTTAGGAAAATGGTTAAATATGTCATATAATTAGGACCAGAGGCATTATTATGCATGATGTGTGTGTGTGTGTGTGTGTGTGTGTGTGTGTGTGTGTGTGTGTGTGTGTGTGTGTGTGTGTGTGTGTGTGTGTGTGTGTGTGTGTGTGTGTGTGTGTGTGTGTGTGTGTGTGTGTGTGTGTGTGTGTGTGTGTGTGTGTGTGTGTGTGTGTGTGTGTGTGTGTTTGTTTTATAGCAAGCTCCATCATTGCTTGCATGTTTCATTCATAGACTTCAGCAACACAACAAAAAAATACGTACATGCATAGTTTAGTAGCAACTATGATATTTTAAAGATAATGAGGCTTTTAAATTATATAGAGTGTCTTATAGTAAATTCATACTAACATGGATAGATAACTATTTTTTATAAATTGAAAAATAGTTAAGTTAATTAGTGTGAAAATTATTTTTGGTGGGACTAATTTTTACGAGGAGTACAAGAAGAAAGATAAAGAAATTGAAGTAGTGCACAATATCATCCAAATGTGAGCAGTATTTTCCTTAGCTTAGTTCGCCCTTACCTATTCTTATTTTATCAGACACAATTTGGGTTGACGAGTGAATTTCGTGTAGGATATAATGAAGACCCTTGATTATGGATTGTACTCCCAACATTTAAGTCAAAACAACAATGGCTTTTACAAATCGATAATTTGACTTTATCTCTGTGTCCACTCAAAGATAAAAGCAACGAGTTTGATCTTGTTGTATATGGTGTATTGTCTTATCTTATGTGTAAATGGATTATGGATTGATGGTGATGAGCAGAGACTGAACTTTGTTATGACAAAAAATAAATTTAGTTTAGATTTTTTAAAAAGAAATTTTATATAATGTAAAATTTAATCCCCCCAATTTTTTTAAATATATTTTTCCCTCTCTTTTTTTCTTTTTTTGGTTCCCTTCCCGAGATGTTGATAACTTAAAATTTTGGAGCTTTTGACACTTAAATTTCTCATTTGATTCTTAAGGATGCTTCTAAAGCTTTCAACATTGATAATATTTACCCTCTTATTGCAAAATATTATCCTATTGATTTTACTAAGCAAGAGAAAATAATTTTGAAGCCTCAACTTCAACATTTTGTTATTGATGCTTCTAGTCATCCAGATTTGAATAATTTATGAACTCTACCCGAATTATGTTGTGCTTTGATGAAAAAACAGGAAATCTAAGATGTATTACTTGATTGATCGATTGATTTGCCTTTTATTAACTCTTCCGGTTTCAATAGATAGGCATGTTATCTTATACATTAGAATTGTTAAAATAATTTTATTATAAATCTGAATATTTTAAAAATGTTGTATAATCTTAAAAATTTTAATTATTTAATGATCATAACACACATTTGACCCCAAATTTTTTGTCCCAAACTTCGCCCCTGGTGATGAGTATTCATAGACAATGAAGTGATGCTTAAAGCAACACCTCTTCAATTAAAAATTATAACTATATATATGTTAGATTTATGAACTCTCAATAAAATTGACATAACTTAAATAACATAACTCTTCCATGCATGAAGAATTACACATTTATAGCATATGTAAGCTTTTCTTTAAAAACCAACACAACATTTTGCCAAGAATTTTGGTTATAATTTTTCACATATGTCTTTAGGAACTAAAAAGACATAACTTCTGGTGACATTTAATATTATAACTCACTACACAATTCTTCACACAAATTCTTTAATTTATAAAATACGTCTTTTCCTTTTAAAATATTCCAACAAAAAATATGCGTTGGCTTTTCTTAAGTAACTCTTCAGTTATTGCATTAGGAACTACTCCTTAATACATGTAATCAATATGAAGATTTTTTTTTAAAAAAATAAAATGAATTGAAATATTGTATTTACAATAAAAATAATTTTCTAACAAAAAAAAAATTAGGGGTAGACGAAGTAATATAAAAGCTTATTACTTTTTACAACATAAGTAATCGATAGGCACTAACTCGTATACATTTAAAAATTAAAGAACATGAAAAAAATGTTAATTTTTTTTAATGAAATCTAGTTAAAATGTCAAAATTTAAATTCAAAGCTATATTTTTAACAAAATCTTAATCTCAGGTTAAAAAACAAAGTCCTAATAAGGTCAATAAGTCTATCTAGAGATTTATGAATGTTATTAAAACATCAAAATGCCCTTTTATAGAGAAAAAATTGAAGGTAGGTGTATGTTAGATTTCATTTTTTATTATTTCAACTGAATTTAATTAAAAAGATTTCCTTTATTTTTAATTTATTTATTTTCATGTTTTTATTTTTATTTTTCAAAAAAAAAAATTGTTATAGACTTATTGAGTTGATTAACGACGGGCAAGCCAGCCAGCAAGAAAGGGCAAGTTTGCATTGTAATAGAAATTAGAAAGACCGTGATTAGAAATTTGTTAAAAATATAAGTCTAAATTTAAATTTTAGCATTTCACTAAGATTTAATAGAGATCTTTTTTAAACCAGCTAATTGACGTATTCATTAGTGTTGGTCATGGAATTAATCGAAGGGTGGTGGTTTTTAGAACACGCCCCATTTTTACATACTTTAAACTACTTTTTTTTTCCCTTGAAAGAATTAACTATTCTTAGTATAAATCATGAAATGGGATATTAATTTTACTTTTTTAAGATTCCCCTCTATTTAGAATTTAATGCAATGTTCTTCACTTTTTTAAATTTTGATTTTTTTATTTTTAAATAAATTTAATCACTTAATCATCTCTCCTTAATTTTAGTAATGTGGTTGAGGACATCTTACTATCTTATGACGGGTTCGATAGTAACAAGGTTCTGACGTGGTTGTACTGGAGTTGGTGGGTCAGTCGGAGCTAATCGAGGTTAAATCGGTGAGAAATTAAAGATTTTAGGGTAATTAATATGAAATTCTAAAGAAAATTTTTACAAAAGCAATTTAAGGAAGGGAAAAAAAACTGAACTGTGTTGATGTCTAGACCAAACCGATTTACTAACTAGGTCGCCGGTTTCCGATCCAATTCGACTAGTTTGGTCTGGGTTTTAGAACCTAAGATAGTAGTAACTCGCTTTTATATTGTATGGAGTCTTATAATAGGCAGACTATTATTTATTTATTTTATTTTTTTGCCAATAATAAGTTAAGACTATCCAAGGTAAATATCATGGCTTTCCAATATATCAATATAAAATATGGTAAAAACATGTAATAGGAAACAAAAAACATTTCAGGCATGCCTTTCTTCTCAAAATATTTAATACTACTCCCTCCGGTCCTAATTATAAGACAACATTTAAGAGTTGGTTTTGGTCTTAATTATAAGACAACATTTTAATTTTTGTCAATTTCTTCCTAAAATACCCATATTTTATTCTCTCAAGTGCATTTGGTTTTTGGTGAGTATATGTATGTTGATGCGTAGACTCTTACCGTAAGTAAAACTTTTAAATTGTTGGATTTTAATTTATTTATCAATCAACTGATATTAATTTTTCAATACAATATATATATACATATATATAAACACACATTTACACACACACAGATATATGTGTGTGTCTACACACAAATATATAAAGACACACACACACACATATATATGTGTGTGTTTATACATATATGTATATTTATGTATCTATGTGTGTATGCATATATGTATATCTTTGTGTGTGTTTGTCAATGTGTGTGTGTATACAGATATATATAAATATGTGTGTGTGTTTATACATATATGTATATTTGTGTATCTATGTGTGTGTACATATATGTATATCTTTGTGTGTGTCTATACATATATATATATATATATATATATATATATATATATATGTTGCGTGTGTTTATACATATATGTATATTTGTGTATATATGTGTGTGTACATATATGTATATTTTTGTGTGTTTGTCAATATATATATGTATGTGTATACCGATATATATAAATATGTGTGTATTTATGTGTGTGTCTATATATATGTGTGTGTAAATATATGTACACACATATATGTGTTTGTATAATATACATATATATATGCACATATATGTATATATAACAAAATAATTATTTCAATTAGAAAGCGTGTAGAAAGAAAAAATTTAGGTTGGAGAAGTATGTAATAGGAGTTGTTGATTTACTTATACTTATGTCATTTTAAATTTATATGAGGACATTTTAGGAAAATGAGTAAAATTAACTAATTTAACTCCTCTCCTTAATCTCCCAAAATTGGTTAAATATGCCCATAATTAGGGACCGGAGGGAGGGAGTACCTCTTATCCTAATTATAAAATCTAATTGACTTTTTTTTGGAGAGATTAAGGAAGCTAAATGTGTTATTTAATCATTTCATATGTTGTGTATTATTAGATTATATATTAATTTATTAGTTAAACTAATTAGTTTGGAGAAAAAATAAAAATAAAAATACTCTAAAGTAATTTAATTAGCTTCCTTAATCTTTCCAAAAAAATCAACTAGATTTTATAATTAGAATCAGAGGGAGTAGTTGCTTCTCCTATTCATCTCTAATCATATCAACTATGGTCAATCACACAATAAATTAACAATCACCTCTGTTAAGAAAGGATTCATCCTCCTGGACCTCATCTTGCCAGCAATGTTACATGCGAAAAAAATTTTGCTTTATTGAAGAATTTCACTCCTCAAAATTTTCAAGTCATTTCGGCTTCTACCTGTAACTGTTATGTAGTACTACATCCGATCTTAATTATAAGGTTTAATTGACTTTTTTTGGAGAGATTAAAGAAACTAAATAAATTACTTAATCATTTCATATGTTGTGTTTTCTTAAATTATATATTAGTTTATTGATCAAATTATTTAGTTTAAAGAAAAAAATAAAAATAAAAATACTCTAAGGCAATGTAATTAGCTTCCTTAATCTCTCCAAAAAAGTCAACTAAATCTTATAATTAGAACCGGAAGGAATATTATGTTTGTCCTATAACTTTAATTCTCTGTAAAATATTTTACACCTTTTAATATCATTTTGTCTTTTATAATAAAAAAAAGTTAGATTTGGAAAGTGAATCAACATCAAGGATCCCAGTCATTTACTGTTTTTGTCAAAAAAAAAAAAATGTTCTTATCTTTTACTAGATAAAAGCAAAATTGTCCATGTGTAAAAGTCAATGGGGAAGACTTTTATCTTTCTGGTTAAAATCTGGAAGATCACACCCGTTTTTGCATTTTACTCATTTAAGAGAGAGAATATATGAGACCAATATGGTGGGAACTGGTTTCGAGCTCGTCCGTATGGACGAGATCTGAACGGTCTAAATATGGGTTTTTTTTTTTAACTTTTATATTTTTTATCAAAAATAATTTTAATGGGTAGAGAATAAAAAATAAAAATATTCTTTCAACTAACATTTTTTGAAAAAAAATGATTTTTCATATAAAAAAAATAAAAATGGAAATTTAAAAAAAAATCCAAACCCCCCGATCTAGATCAGGCGGTCATCCGTATGGACGAGTTCCCCCAGCTCGTGGCTGGGAAGCCTGATCCAATATGGTGAGGTAGCACCATTTGAAACGAATTTTGTAATAAAAAAGGAAAAGAAATAAAGGATGAATCTCATGTCGGCACTTAAAAACTTGGAATGAATGATCCTGTGCATTTCACCAGTTACATTCATCACCCCCTAAAATTGTCATACTTCTATCTTATAAAAAAGTTCGTTTTACTACCTCTCATTTTTTAGTAGTAGTTATACTAAATTAATTTGAGTATATTAAGTAAATTAATTAAATTAGTCATTTATTTAAAACCGTGTGTTAATTATCCTAAAATATCTTCTTAAGTCATTAGCATGGAAACTACAGATTGAAGAAAACTTTCTTAACACATGTGCAATCAATAGGAATAGTTTAAAAAATTGACTAAGATACAAATTTGTCTTGGAAGATTTCGCCGATGAGTAATGTTGCTTTGAAAGATTTTTTTTAAAGTTCAATATTACATTAGAAATTTCAAAATATAGCAATGTTACCACATACTGTTAAAAAATCGATGACGATTGTTAAAAAATTGATGTTAAAGGACAATATTGCTTGTTTTTAACACTTTCAAGGTAACATTAAGCCAAAAAAAAAAATCAGGTAACATTGGTCATGAATAAAAACTTTCAAAACAAATTTGCTAATAAACATTGGTCATGAATTGAGATTATATATAAGACCAAATTCAAACCCCCTAAGTACTAATTGTTATATTGTAATTAGAACTAGCTCTTATCTTAAGCCGTGGGGTGGGATTGGAAAAACAACTTTGCAATCAATTTCATGTTCAAACCAGTCAATTATATGACCTTCTTGGTGTTTAATGATATAATGAAAATAACAAATAAACAAAAAAAGAACTCATCAAGCCACATCCCATTATTGAGTAATATTTTTTAGACACCCCACAGGCACAATCTAAAACCCAAAAGGAATATATAATACTACGTTTGGTCCCTAATTATAAGATTTACTTTTTTTTAGAGAGATTAAGGAAAATTTAAATAAGTTACTTAATTATTTCATATATGTTGTTTTCTTAAATTATATATTAGTTTATTAGTTAAACTATTTAATTTGAAGAAAAAAATAAAAATAAAAATACTCAGCCTAATTTAATTTAACCTTCCTTAATTTTTCCAAAAAAATCAATTCAATTTCTTATAATTAGGATCGGAGGAAAGATTTATTTTGAGCAAAAACAAGGCAATCAGTTTATGCATTCTGATTTGTCGTAGCATGAAACATATAACTTCCCAATCCATTTAGAGAATTTGTTTAATTTCTTCAGTAATATTATATATCCTCATCAGTCTAAGAGAAAGTATTTGAATTATCAATGAGAAAGAGCACGTAATCAAAAAGTTTGAAACTTTACTTTCCTGACCATTTTCGCAAACTCTTTTTGATTCCTGTTTTGAATTCTAAACATAAGAATATGATCCAGCTGACCCCTACCATTTTTGAAGATCCCTATAAATAAAAGTTTGACTGTTTACCTTTGTGTAAAATCCTCCAATTTTGGCCATTTCATTTGTCAAAGGGTGAATTTTCGAATGAAGCCAAATGATGAAGCTAAACGACTAAAAAAATAGCCACTTTTCAAAATTAAACCTCCCAACATAACTTCATGCGTATTTCCTAGCAACTTCACATAAGTATAGATTTAAGAATCCCACTTTATATCAGCCAATAAACCAAGATCTTCAGTCTTACAGTCTGATCTCTAGTGGCTCATAACAGTGAAATCCGTTTGACCAAATTTTCCCAAGGAACATGGTTCAAAAACCGCTAAATTTAAAGGTGCTCAGATTACATGAGGGCCGGCACTCGGCACGTGCGAAATGATCCGTGAAAGATGCCCAAAAGACTAAACTTGGCGTGGTAAAGGCCCATACGTGTAAGCACGCAGCCCGGGTTCTCTCACACGTGTCCATCCTCCTCTATAATATCGCGCTTTCATTTCTCCAATTTCTTCGCTGTCCTTCAAACGTTTTTCCTGCATCCCTTCTCTCTTAACTTTCCCTCGTCGACGGAATCCGCCATGGATTCGCATCGTCGCCGCCGCCCCTCTCCGTCCATCCCTCACGAAGGCGCCGCCGCTTCTTCCCCAAAGCTCTTGAAGAAGCCTTCCTCCGCCGTCGCCAACGGCGGCCATCGAGCCTCGTCTCCGACTCCTAAAGCTTCCGATGCCTTGCCTCTGCCGCTGTACCTTACCAATGCTGTTTTCTTCACGCTCTTCTTCGCCGTCGCGTACTATCTCCTCCACCGGTGGCGTGACAAGATCCGGAACTCTACCCCTCTTCACGTTGTTACCTTGTCTGAGATTGCGGCCATTGTGTCCCTCATCGCGTCTTTCATTTACCTTCTCGGGTTTTTCGGCATTGACTTTGTACAGTCTTTCATCTCGCGTGCTTCTCATGATGTCTGGGACCTTGAGGACGACGCCGGCGAGGCTGATGCTGTTGCTGAGTCTCGCTCCAACAACCACCGCCCCCGCCGTGATTTCGTCATCGAGCAACCGGTTCCTAGATTGATGGTGCAACCCGATCCCTTGGTTTCGTCTCTTTCATCTGAGGATGATGAGAAGATCGTGCAGTCTGTGGTAGATGGTGCGATTCCATCGTACTCACTCGAGTCCAAGCTCGGAGACTGTACGCGGGCGGCGGCCATTCGACGTGAGGCCTTGCAGAGGATGTCTGGGAGATCTCTTCAGGGATTACCGTTGGATGGGTTCGATTACGATTCAATTTTGGGGCAGTGCTGCGAAATGCCGGTAGGTTACGTGCAAATTCCGGTGGGAGTTGCTGGCCCGTTGTTGCTTGATGGATTTGAGTATACTATACCAATGGCAACCACTGAGGGGTGCTTGGTGGCGAGCACGAACAGAGGCTGTAAAGCTATTTATGCCTCCGGCGGAGCTACCAGCGTAGTGCTGAGGGATGGGATGACCAGAGCGCCTGTTGTAAGGTTCGCTACGGCCAAAAGGTCTGCGGAGTTGAAGTTCTATCTGGAGGATCCTCTCAATTTTGATACCTTGGCCGTCATTTTCAATAGGTTCGTTTCGAAGCTTTTGTTCTTAGCATAACTTACTTTTGTGGGGATTATTACTGTGTTGGAATTATTTTGGTTTAAGTCCCTTTACTAAATCTAAAGGGCACCCCAAATAGTCCCATCGCATCTAGGAGTTTTCTTACGAAAGTTTGGCTTTTGACAGATTTAATCATTTTGTCTTGTAGAGACGATTTTTTCTCCTTTTTTTGGTGGTAATGTTTGGTGAGTTCTAATGCTGTCTGTTTCGCGATCCTCTAAATGTCTCAACATCAGGAAAAGTGATGTATATGGGGTATAAAAAAAACAAGAATCTGGGTTTAGTTGAGACAAACAATCAAAATCGTTCTTAAGAATTGAATGGATGCAAGTTTTAGATATTTTTCCAAATTATATTATATTAAATTTAGATATATCATTTGTTGGTGCAGGTCGAGTAGATTTGCTAGGCTTCAAAGTATTCATTGTTCTATGGCCGGAAGGAACCTTTACATGAGATTCAGCTGTGGCACAGGTGATGCCATGGGGATGAACATGGTTTCCAAGGGCGTGCAGAATGTTCTTGATTTCCTTCAAAATGATTTCCCGGACATGGATGTTATTGGCATCTCTGGTAAACAACTTGCCCCTTCTCACTTCTGTTGCTACTTGCTAGAACCTCCAGATTGATCTTTTGCAATCATGCATGATGTCATTGATTCAACTTTATTCAAATATAAAATTTCTTATGGACTAACTTTCTTGAATAGTGTCGTTATATCTGTCGTGGCAGTGGTCCAGTTCCTTCCATGTCATTCTTCAATTATTTGTCTCGTCAGGCTGTAGTATTTAGCTGGAATCAAGCAATTATTTGTGCTAGGCTATATTATGGTGTTATTCTGGAGGTGTCTTATGTTATCTATGACCAAACATTTATCATTCACTTTTCTAATCGTCACGTAGTTGAACTTGGTATGAGCTTGATTTCTTTTATTTTAATGTTCAATCTGACTTATCTCCATTACTTTCTGAGAATAAAATAATGTTTCGGTAGATTTAGTTACATGTATGAAATCTGTTTCTGTTTCTTCTGTTTCCAGAAACTATACTTTATTTATCTGCTGATTGACTGCGAATATGAATGCAGCAACTCAATACTGCCCCCACATCATTCTTATAGTCATAATTATCTTCTCTGTATATATTGTAGTTCTCCTTTTTGTACATGTATTGGCAGTTAGTTTTTCTTTCTTACTGTCTTTCCTTCTTTGATTTTGAAATCATATATCCACTACTCTCAGTTATTTTATTAATGTAATCATGGACTTCACCAAGTACAAATTATTATAATAGAAACATAACGGTTATGCATTACCTATATTTTCTAGGTAATTATTGTTCGGACAAGAAGCCTTCTGCTGTAAATTGGATTGAGGGGCGCGGAAAGTCAGTTGTTTGCGAAGCAATTATTAAAGAAGAAGTGGTTAAGAAGGTATTGAAGACCAACGTGGCTGCCTTAGTGGAACTTAACATGCTTAAAAACCTTGCTGGTTCTGCTGTTGCTGGGGCTCTCGGTGGATATAATGCTCATGCCAGTAATATTGTCTCTGCCATTTTTATAGCCACTGGTCAAGATCCAGCGCAAAATATCGAGAGCTCTCATTGCATAACCATGATGGAAGCCGTCAATGATGGGAGAGACCTTCATATCTCAGTGTCCATGCCTTCCATTGAGGTGATTGAGCATCCTGTAAATGTAGCTTTAATCTGTATAGGTGATTAGTTGGTTGACATATAATTGCTAAGAGCCTAAGAGTTCTATACTATTTGTTGTCCATTCAGGTGGGTACAGTTGGAGGTGGTACTCAGCTAGCATCTCAGTCTGCTTGCTTGAATTTATTGGGTGTGAAGGGCGCGAGCAAGGAGTCACCAGGATCGAACGCCAGACTCTTGGCCGCCATTGTTGCTGGTTCAGTTTTGGCAGGAGAGCTATCTCTGATGTCTGCCATTGCTGCAGGTCAGCTTGTAAGGAGTCACATGAAGTACAATAGATCAAGCAAGGATGTCTGTAACATGGCAAGTTGAAGGGAGAAACGATGGGGTCCCAGCCATGAGTTGTGAAGCCTAAAATAAAAGCTAGAAAGGGTATTTAAGCAAAGTACACAAGAATTTGGAGAAGAAAGAAAAAATTATCAAGGTTGTGCCTGTGGGTGGCCATGTGAGATTGCCTGGCTCTTTGGCGTTTGTGAATGTAAAGTCTAATTAAATTGTATGGAGGAGATAGGAGTTGTTTCTGTTAGTGGGGCCCCTTCTAGTTCATTCGCTGCACAACTTTGATAGCTTTCCCTTTTCTGGCAATCGGAGGCACGTTAGCTTTTCTCACAGCTAGGAAGTCGTTTGATGTGTTGTATTATACCTTTTTTTTTTCTTATTATGTTCAGCATCCTTGTGTTTTGGGGGGGACCAGGCAGCTGAGTGGGTTTTCTGATTTTTCTTTGTGTCGCTTTGTTCATTTGAGCCAAATGAATTGAATTGGACCATGCTCTTTTCATTGATGACCTTGCATATTACTACAATACTCCCCTTTTGTCTTAAATATAGGCCACTAACTTGATGGACATTCTAGTTTGGCTCTACATTTATAGTACGATCTTAAACTTTAATAAATTTTTTTCACATCATCTTCATTATTCATAAACTTGTTCCATTCTTTTTCTCACACATTTAATGCCCTCATTAAAAGGATACTTCAGAAAAAATGAGGGAGAATTTTCTTATAATAACGACATATATTTGTGAATTAGTTAATTAGGTTGAATAAGTGGGAATACCATTATTGTCGTTGGAAAGACAAAATGTGAACATAATTTTTTTTTTCCCCAATAAATTGTAAACAGATTTGAAGGTTAATAATATCCCATGCTATCGTGGACAAATGGAATCTTGGTCACATGAATAGGCACGTGAACAAGATGCCTTGTCTTGGTCACATGAATAGGCACATGAATAAGAGGCCTCTTATCACAAGCCGCCTGCATGTTACATTGTTACCAGATTTTTATATTGGCAAATTTATAGGAGGGTGCTCCCCCGAAATTTATTTTTGAGCTAAGGAAGCATATGAATCTTTTTTTTTTTTTAATCAATTTTTGCAGTTGGGTGTTTCCGTAGTAGTACTTCTAAAATTATGCTTTTAAAAAAAAAAAAAAAGCACTATTTCTACAATGAAAACGACAAAATGAGGTCACCATCATCCATAATATAAACATAATCTTTATAGCAAAATGAACTGTTCATAAATCATGAAAGTGTCCAAACTATGTACAATGTGGTAGATGAGATCTACATCCAATAAATTTTCTATACAATTTCACTTTTTTTAGCAACCTCCTTTTAATTTTGGATAAATTTTAATTTTAGAAGATTTAAAAATACATTAAGAGTTGTGCCATCCCCATCTTGGAAGAATAGTCTCTTTTATATATATATATATATATATATATATATATTTTTATATATATATTTTGTTGAACTTAATAGTAACACTTCCAACGAATTGAAAAATTGTAGTTAGAGGTAAATTCTGCTACAATATGGCAATGTTCAATGATTTTTGGTAGGGGAAAAATTTGGAAAAATAGAAAATGACATAAGTAATACTCACTCAACCCTAATATATAAGACATATTTGAAGAGATAATTTTGATTCTAAATATAAGACATACTTTTTCTTATTTATCAATATTTTCCTATTTTACCCCTATTGACGCTCCTTTAATAATAATCAAGAAGAAGAAAGAAGAAGGGAATAAAAAAAATAACTAGGGTGTTTTAGAAAATACATACCATATTAATTACCTAAATATATCCAAAGTTTTTTCTAGGAAAATGGATTAGATTTTGGAGGGGAATTAGAGGTGAGGATTGATTTGACCTATTCCTCATGAGGCCTAAGTCTTGTGTTCCCTCTTTGTCCTCTATCAACACTCCAAATTGCCTCATTAACAAACTCCCCCTTGGCTTTTGGTTTGAATGCTCCATGTTGGGTCAACTAGTTAGCTCTAACTACTCTTGATAAGGACGTGGTGTTTAATGATATGACCTTCTTGTTGCGTGTGGGGAAACTTTTTGTTGTTGGTGGTACAGTACACATAGAAAATAAGCTGGTTCAATTCATGTCTTGAAACATTACCCTTAAGAGTCATTTTGCTACAAAATGTATATCATAATATTGCACTCTTCATGATTGAACGAATTCTTAGCAGCAAAATTTAGCAGAAAGTAGAAACCATCATAAACTAATGCCCTTTACAGGATTAGACTAGTCTCTTTTATAAGCTACGTTCACAAAAACGTTAGGGAATTAAGTGTAGTGTAAAGGTTAATGGAAGGACGAAACCGCTCCATTCATAAACCTCCAAACAACAAAATCAAAACTAACGAAAAAAACTTTGTTGTACTCATGATTAATTTTGGATTTTCACAAAATTATCTTTGGTAAAATGTACACACATGACGACATTTAACTTGTGGATAAGGGGAAATCATAGAATCTCAAATGCATTGTCTTATGTGACTCAATGTCATGTTCTCTAAGTCCACTCTTTCTTTTAACTCATTCATTAACCCAAGACTTTCTATAGCGGAGATGTCATAGTTTGAATGCTACATGTTTCTTAACATTAACTACAAGTTTTGTATAGTCTTATTCAAATTCAAAGCATTGCTTCATTTATTACTCACAATAATGTTGATTATAAAGAAAGTGACCAAATTTCACTTGAGCCCGTTTGAATTAGTTTTTGGAAAATAGCATCTAGAGAAATAGTGATAAAAATGTTTTTTCAGAATAGATTATGTGAAAAAAGTGATTTTTAGTAAAATGATAGTGTTTGGATAGTCATACGAATAGGCACATGAATAAGAGGCCTCTCATAACGCCTGCATGTTAACAAATTATTGGCAAATTTTATAGGAGGGCGCTTGATAATTGAATATTATTTCACTTATTTGTATCTCTTGGTTAATAATTTAGGAATGTTTAATTAATAAATAATGGGTTTTATTACTTAATTGGGTTTTGAGCTTTTAATTGGATTTAATTCATTTTTATTATTAAATTCCAGATTTACAGTGATTTAATATTTTCGTCATAGTTTTTGATCTAGATATCCGATTAGCCTTATTCTTCTTTCGTTTTTTAGATGATTTAGAGAGTTACAATTGTTATGAAGACTTGGAAGGCTAATTCAAAAGAGAAGATGGACGAAATTAGAGCTAAAGACAAACACATTTTTCTGGATTTTTATTTTGCTCGAATTTTGTAATAAAAGACCAATTATTATAGGTTTCCTATTTTGAGAGGTTTCCTATTTATTAGAGGTTTCCTATTTTAAGAGGTTTCCTATTCTTAGAGGTTTCCAATTTATTAGAGGTTTCCTATTTATTAGAGGTTTCCTATTTTTAGGCCAATCTTGTAGCCCTAGTGTTTCTTATTTATAGGTAAAACTAGATGGCTGAAAATCATATTCTCAATTACGTTATATGAGACTTTCGAATTAAATTAGAAGCATATTATTTTCTCTGAATTGTTCATCATGTTCATGTTCTTCTTCATCTTTTGTTCTGCGTTTTGCTTAGCCATGCTTGGCTAAGCTTCTGTTGTTGACCCATGGATTGAGGATTCGCGAATCCAGAGGACCCGCGCTTAAATCGGTAACGTAATTCGTTTCTGTTTATTTTAATTGGATCCGATTATAATTGCGGATTAGGTATTAGATTTGATATCCTCAATGAAAACGTGTCCATTGAGGATATATATATTAGGCACTCCTCCAATGAAAACGACAAAATGAGTCAGAGTCCCCATCATCAATAATATAAATATAAACTTTACAGTAAAATGAACTGTTCAGAAATCATGAAAGTGTCCAAACTTTGTACAATGTGGTAGATGAGATCTACATCCAATAATTTTTCTATACAATTTCACTTTTTTTAGCAACCTCTTTTTAATTTTGGATAAATTTTAATTTTAGAAGATTTAAAAATACATTAAGAGTTGTGCCATCCCCATCTTGGAAGAATTGTCTCTTTTTTATATATATTTTGTTGAACTTAGTTACACTACCAACGAATTGAAAAATTGTAGTTAGAGGTAAATTCTGCTACAATATGGCAATGTTCAACGATTTTTGTTTTTGGTAGGGGAAAAATTTGGAAAAATAGAAAATGACATAAGTAATACTTCATCCGGTCCTTAATATAAGACATATTCAGGGAGATAATTTTGGTCCTAAATATAAGATACAATTTTCTTATTTGTTAAATTTTTCCTAATTTACCCATATTAATGTTCCTTCAATAATAATTAAGAAGAAGAGGGAAGAAGGGAATAAAGGGAAATGATTAGAATGTTTTAGAAAATACAACTAACTAAAATAACTTTTTTAATCTAATAAAATTTAATAAATATGCCTTATATTAAGGATCAGAACGAGTAGCTTGAAGAATGAAACAAAAAGAGAACTATATTTGGAGATATGAAAGTTGTTTCTAGGATAATGGATTAGATTTTGGAGGGGAATTAGAGGTGAGGATTAATTTGACCTATTCCTCATTTGGCCTAAGTCTTGTGTTCCCTCTTTGTCCTCTACTCACACTCCAAATTGCCTCCTCATTAACAAACTCCCCCTTGGCTTTTGGTTTGAATGCTCTACGTAGAGTCAACTAGTTAGCTCTAACTACCCATGATAAGGACGTGGTGTTTAATGTTATGACTTTCTTGTTGCGTGTGGGAATTTTTTGTTGTTGGTGGTACTGATAGAATAATTTTGATGTAAAAGATATACCCATAATGTTGCACTTTCCAGGATTGAACGAATTCTTAGCAGCAAAATTTAGCAGAAAGCAGAAACTATATCATAAACTAATGCCCTTTACATGATTAGACAAGTCTCTTTTATTGGCTATGTTTACAAAAAACGTTAGGCAATTAACTGTGGTGTAATCGGTTAATGGAAGGACAAAACTGCTCCATTTATAAACCTCCAAACTCATGAATAATTTTGGATTTTCACAAAATTATCTCTGGTAAAATGTACACACAGGACCACATTTAACTTGTGCACAAAGGGGAATCGTTGAATCTCAACTGCATTATCTCATGTGACTCAGTGTCTTGCTCTCAAGTCCACTCTTTCTTTTAGCTCATTCATTAGCCTAAGACTTTTTATAGTGGTGATGTTATACTTGGGATGCTACATGTTTGTTAACATTAACTACAAGACTTGTATAGTCTTATTCAAAGCATTGTTTTATTTATTAGTCACAGTATTGCTGACTATAATGAAAGTGACCAAATTTCACTTAGCAAGAAGCTATGACCAAATAATATCAATGAGTGGCCCCTTGTAATGTGAGGTAGTAACATAAGCAATTATGACTTAACCTAACTTAAATGGTTGAAGCCTTTAAAAGGCTCATGGATTGTCTGGAAAAATATGTTTCCCTTCTCTGCCGTCATCTAAAAACTACCCTGATTTTTGTATGTGCATGGAAATTTAAACTTTTTAACTCACTTATATGAAATAAAAACAACTTAAGAATTGTATCAATAAACAAAGAAGATAATGACACTTATTCATTTTTTTGGTTATATACATTGGCGGACCCAAGTTATAGGTTAGGGGGCAAGTGCCCCCCTTGATTTTTTTTTTTTTTTTTTTTGAATTGGGAAAATCCCAAAAAATATCATTGAATTTCAAAATTTGTATTATGCCGAATTAAACAAATAGGTAAATGTCACTAATCACTATACATCTCTCTGACTATATCAGCTCTAAAATAAAATACACATTATTTGAGATATCACCTTATTTGTGGACCATAGTTTTGCACGACGCATGCATCACTTGGTTTATCTTATGTCTACATCTGCATTATATTTTAAATGCTGCACGATTTGAATGTTGAACCAAGTGTATAAAACGAGTTTTGAATTTTTCCTTTTACTTTTTATGATTTAGGAATAGTACTGTTTATTTTAATCCGGGAGCACATAAGGTGTTTCTCATCTTATGTGCTTTTATGGATGAGACGCTCATTTTTATATATTATATTTATTTAGATTTTTTTTTTTTATTTTTTTATATATTATATTTATTTAGATTTAAATTATACGCTTTTTGGAATGTTTTTTTGGAAAAGATCTCAAATTAATTAATTTCTAGGATACCTCAGTATTATAGGAGAAACATTTCGAACGCAGTGACTGTAAATTAATTAATTTGAGATTTTGAGTGTAAAAAAATTCCAGAAAGCCATATATAATTTAAATCTAAATAAATATATTATATAAAAAATAAAAAATAAATAAAAATAAAAATGTGTTCATCCCTCTAGTAGAGGGACAAGCACATAAGGATGCAACTAATGTGAACCCTTTTAATACACGATAAAAATACATTCCTTTGTCCAACTGCAAAACCTTCATTTGGTGTGCTAAGGGCTTTGAAGTTTTTGTACTCTATTCGCATTACTTCATCTTGACAAATTTGGCACGCAAGTTTTCAAACGCAAGGATATTCATTTTTGTACTTGGGGCACTATTCCCCCTTTTTGCTTGCGTTTTCGAATTCCAAAGCTATGAGAAGTATCTGTATTTAATGTTCAACTGTGTTTCGAACAAGATTGTCTCTCAAAAGAAAATATATACTTATAAAAAGAACTACTTAGTGGTGCTGGTCATTGTGGAAGGGACTATCGGCTTAACTCAAAATTTTAATTTCAAGTTTATGTAAATAAAAAATACACTTTTGAAGAAGTTACTTTAAATTGGACTATACCCATTTGGAAACCTTAGAAAACTTAGGTTTTGCGTAAGCCGAGATAAAACTCTTCTTACATATTTACCTCGATTTGCACAAAACCTAGGTTTTGAAAGGTTTTCAAACGGTGATAATACATGAATCTAACAAATTATAGCAGATATTAGATATTGACATATAAAAAGATATATCGAAAAAACTAACAAGCATTGGTTGGTTCTAATGAAAAGGAGCTTTAACCGCTTAAATATGAGTTTTCAAGTTTGAGTATACATGAACACAAATCTTTAATTGGATCGACAATGTTTAAATCTAACCATATAAAAACCAAAGAAATATCATGAACATTATCTAAACCTAACAGTTGTTGCTTGGCTAAGTAATCAAGGCTTTCAATTTAATCCAAATTCATCTAGTACAATTTATCTTGATGGGAACGTACCATTTAGGTAAGAAAATGTCAATAAATTTGACTATGGGAAAACTTCATTTCAACAAATATAATTTAGGCGTACATGCTTTTTAAAAAAGCAAATAAATAAGTATGTAATGTATACAGCTGTTAGTGTTAAATTTTTATACGCCACTTTCATATACTAGTTGGGTACAAAAATTCATATACCATATTCACACATCAACTTTGTCATTGCTTGGTTAAAAATATTGAGACATTGGTACATCCTCATCGCTTGTTACTACTTGAATGTTCACCCCAAAACTCATCTAGTGTTCATCTTGAAACAACTATTGAGCTCTATATTTATTCACAGTAAACCAAAATTTGAATTTTCGTTGAGAGGGGTATTCACATTATCTCGAATACAATTACTTCCAATAAAAAAAACGGGGATGCGAATTTAGGATCTGTCTAATATATATTACTCCCTCCGGTCATAATTATAAGACAAAGTTGATTTTGTTTGGGAAAATTAAGGAAGTTAAGTAAGTTACTTAATCCTATAATATGTTGTATATCTTAAGATTATATATTAGTTTATTAGTCAAACTAGTTAGCCCAGAGAAAAAAAACACAAATACAAATACTCTAAAATGATTTAATTAGCTTCCTTAATATCTCCAAAAAAGTCAACTTTATCTTATAATTAGGACCGGAGGTAGTATATTGTTGCGTAATGTAACTTATCATATTCATAGGTTACACGTAATTAAGCAAGACTCCTTGACCAAGAAGAGAAATCAAGACGATATTTTGATGTTGGCTTAGTACCTAAACGAACAATTATTTTAGGCTTGACTTGTATGAAAATCTAAATGGGATTGATCAAAGTTTATTAAAATAAGCTCCTATGTCTAGACTTGACTTTCCAAAGCATAACATGAATGACTTTGAAAAATGAAAACACGCAATTTAAGAGGAAAATCTTTAGTCACAAGTCAAAGTAAATCGTCAAATAGATATAACCAAGCACACAATCTGAAAATGGAAGAATTCTATTCATTTTCATTATCCATCATGATATTTGAATCTTGGTTTGACAAAACATCAACTTTTGAAGTCTATCTCTGATATTATTTCCGTCATTTGAAAAAAAAAAAAAAAAAAAGACCCAAATTATAAAGTTGAGAAGAAAGGGAAGTAAGATTTTAATTTTAAAACTTTAACATTTAAAAAAGAAAGAAAAATAAAAGCAGATTGGGCTAGGCTAAGTGGGCCAAGCCCAAGGCCTAATTCTTTAGCCTTGCCTGCTTTTTTATTTGTGGGCTTTGTAGATAAGTTTAACAGGGTAAACTAATTATAGAAATTAGAGGGAAGCACACATGGGGAAGCAAAAACAATATTTATTGGGAAGGATGATAAAAATTGCAACCATAATCATTACGCACTAAATGGGGTTACTTTTCGACTTCAACTTTGGCACATATATTTTTCTAGTAAAAACAATTATATTAAGTTATCGTATGATACTAAATGTTGATAAATGGTGATGGGATCTAACTACGAGACCCAAGGAGTATGGTGGCTTAGGCTTTAAAAGACTAAGCTCAGTGAATCAAACTTGTGGAGCAAAGTTGGCATGGAGTTTAATAAATGGTGAAAAGGGTTTATGGATCGAGGTTTTTTCGCAGCGGTATATGTTGAGAGATGACGAGTCTCTTATCCTATAGGCCAAGGGACTCTAGGTTATGAAGATTTATCTGTTCTCAGAAAGAGGTAGTCGATCAAGGCACGAAATGGCATGTTTTGTAATGAGAATGTGGTGAATTTCTTTAATGATTGTTGGGTTGATGTGGGTATAAGGCTTCAAGATTTCTGTCTAAGATCATTGCCTGAGGAGGAAGAAAACTCGTTTGCTGTAGATTGGGTGGGGGGGGGATTTGGAATGTTGAGAAGCTCAAGGATATTATTAGTACAACAGGATTACAAAAACTTGCAACTGTTTTACCACCCAGAGCAGAAGCCGAGAATGACTGTTTAATCTAGGTGCATCTGGGGATGACAAATTTTCTCTTAAGAATGCCTACTTCCTCATTGAGCCCAACCCTTTACCGTTAAGGGATAAACTGTATAAGGATATATGGAAATGGAGAGGAGTTGAAAGAGTCCGAGTATTTATATGGAAAGCTTCCTTAAATAAGTTACCAACTAATTTATGGCGCAGTACATGGTCGAATTCATAAGCTTTGTGTGGTATATGTAATGCTGGGGTAGAGGACATTTTGCGTATTTTGAGAGATTGTTTGTATGCCAAAACCTTGTGGACAGGGCTGATTAAAATTAGCTATGTCTCCTCTTTCTTCTCTCTGAATTTACGTGACTGGTTGGTATTCAATCTAAATAACCAGGTAGGCCGCAAGTGGGAAGGGCATTGGAGTTTATTCTTTGGGGTAGCTATTTGAAAGCTCTAGGAATGGAGAAACCAATGTATTTTCAATTGTCATTTTATTAAACCATGTAATCCATCTGTTACTATTTCAATGGTCTGGTCTAGATTTATTTTTCTTGCTGATGATGAGAATGTTTCGGTCAACCAGTACAGTGGACAAATTCGGAGTTGGGAAAAACCTCCCCAGGGCTGGTTCAAATTGAATATGGATGGCGTGATTGTTTTACAAACTTCTAAAGCAGGTTTGTGGTAGAGTGGTGAGAGACCATTTGGGTAGTTGGTTTGTGGGGTTCACTAGGTTGATTGGTGATTGTTGATCTCATTCCGCAGAAGAATGGGCGGTAGTTGAAGGGCTACAATTGGCTTGGGATCTAGGTCTTAAGAAGATAATTTTAGAGTCTGATGCCGAAGAGGTCATTAATCTTATTTTAGATAATGCTTGTATCACAAGAATCAATCTTGTAGTGAGAGCTATGGAGATGCTCCATATGGATTGGCATGTTGATGTTCAAGTCATTCCAAGAGAATTCAACAGAGTAAAAGATACTTTGGATAAGATGGGCATATTTAATTCTACTATTTTAGATATGTGTCCTAGCAATTTAAGGTCTCGGATTGATCAAGAGTATTTGAGATTAATTTCCCTTTATGTGTAATTTCTTTTCTTTTATAATGTAGGCGTTTTGCCGTCTTATGTATAAAAAAAAAAACTTCATACATTAATTTGCCATGTTCTAACTCTCCATTCCAACTTAGTTGGCTTTTGTGAGGAAATAGGAACTACCACTTTAGTTAAACTAGAGCTGGGAATTAGGGCTGGCCTTTGAAGGGCTAGGGCCTAACAGACTCGAGGTGAGAAAAACATTTGTTTTTCAAAGCCTAGCCTGAGAGCACCGGGGCCAGGGCCGGTCCTACAAGGCCCAGAAGTTACTATTCCAAATTTTAATTATTTTTCCTCCTTGTTTTTTCAAAGAAATATAATTAGTAAATTACAACAATTAAAATTTTAATTTATTAAATAAATGTTGCCAGCATTAATATCCAAACAACAAGAATCATCCAACAAATAAATACATTCACTATTCATAATCAAAAGCAATTATTGTCCACAAATAACTTACGTAAAACATAAGAAGCATACCTAGGTTTTAAATTTAAACTATTATGCAATATTTCTATGGCAAGATTGACTCTATGATGTGTGATAAGAAGGTTGTCAATATAAGGAGCAAGTTGACTTTCACTTTCAATGAATATTCAAATGTGGGGACATCACTTCCAATTCCTTATTAAATTTAAAAAAAAAATTAATAGGGCTTAACGGAACGGCCCTACATAGCCAATTTCATTTAAATCATCTAATTTTTAAGCCCAGCCCTTGAAAGACCTGGGCTTAAAAGAGCCAGCCTCCGATTTTCCGGCTCTAAGTTAAACCCAGTATGTTGATATTGCCCGATTTCAAGAGTAAAATAAAAAAATCAAAGGCCTTTTAGCTTAGTAGTATGCGTAGGAGGTTATAGGTTCAATCTCGTTTGTAATCTCAGGCCGTTAGTGCCTGCTAGAGGTGGAAATAGTTAAGGGCCTACGACCTAGCCTACATAAAGTCTTGTCATGTCTATTTAGAGAACACGTTGAATCTATCTTCATAAGGCCTTGCCTAAAAGCCTACAAACTTGTGCTATTTAACTTTTTTAATTTGTACTATTATATGATTACATATAATCACATAAATAATTTTATAAATAATTTAAAAATTTACTAACTTAGCTTTAATCTTAAGTTAAAAATTTCATATCTCATCGTCATTCACGCATTCAATCCTTATATTCACATCAGTCATTCACGCATTCAACCCTTATATTCACCTTTACCTTTCTTCTCTTCGATCGCTCGAGATGATAATGCTAACTTATTTCCTCTCCCCTGGTGTTATGGAATAAAATATTAGGCCCACTCAAGTGTGTGGCTTCAACAAGAGAACCAATATCGGATGTGATGGATTACAGAACATTTGTTTGGAGGCAAAAGAAGCCCAACAAATTCAAACCCTAACCCTACAGATCCACTATAAATAGAATAAACCCTAAAGGTATTACGACTCTAAGCCTCTCTCTCGATTTACATATCGCTTACACCGCGCACACACACACCACCCTCTGGCGAAAGCTTCATATCTGTGTACAGACGTTGATCTTCTATTATCAAAGGTATCCCATCCATGATATCTAAGAGGAACTATTTGATCCTATATCAACATACTACCACCAAGAAATTTGAAGACATCTCGTGTTTTACGACAGAACATTGGCGCGACGTGGGGATCGTTAAAATTTGATTCCTGTGACCAGCGATGGTTCGACCAAGAAGCTGCAATAACCGGTAAATTGTTGATTCCCGCGATCAGTGAGGGTCAATGATTTTAATTTTCAATTGCCAAACGAAGAATAATGGAGTTGGACGGTTAAGGTTCGTGATATTAGAATGAGAAGGGGATATCACCTCTGTCAATACTCTACTGCCTGATTCCCCTGTGAATACGATGACCACCCCTCCTTCGCTGCTTCGACTCTCCTTCAAGATGTACCGAGATGATGATAACAACAGCGAAATTGGGAAGGAGCGTGCGATTGTCGTTACGAGATGGCAGTGGCAGGAGAATGAGATGAATCATACATTGAACATGTAACGTGAATAAAAGAGTGGGGACTACCCCGAGTTGCTTTTCTTCTACCACCTCGTAGTGTTTATCTTCATCTTTTGTCAATTTCTCTGAGCTTGTCACCAGCACCCATAATAATTTAAGGGCACAAGGGTAAGTATCCGCCGGACCAGAGAGTGCTGGTGAAAAGGGTGTATGCCGAGATGTCTTGCGTATGTGCATGTCTGGGGTACAATGCCGGGGAACCTTCATCTATACTGAGTTGCCTAGTGGCCGGGATGGAGATTTAGAAGAAAAGATGATTCAGAGAACGCTGGGATTATGCTTTGAGACTATCCTGGTGGAAATCCGACATACATCCATTGGTGAAGCCGGCAGCTGGGGATGGAGATTTTGCCAGAGTGTCTGAGTTGTTGAGAAGCCGTCGGCTGAGATTCATGCCGAGGTTACAAGGGCGCTGAGACTCCGAGGTTCATGACGGGATGAGTAAGTGCCGAGATGAGTTGCGTAAGCTTGTAACCGATGTGGCGCCATCAAAACGGTGGCCCAGTAAATTGCAGTTCTCAGCGGTGGGTTTCAACCAATTACCCGCTACGTCATGAGCTACCTCCAAGCGGCTGGTCGATCTTGCCAAAACTTGGAGCATATTCTTGAAGAGAGCTGAAGCCACCCCGGGAATGTAGCTGAGATAAATAAAGTCGACACAGCAACCAGGCTGAGATAACTGACTCCGACATAGAAACGGAGTCGAGATCCGTTCCATATGCCGACTATGTAATATCACCAGAAGATTTTCATGAGAAGGCCAAAGTATATCCGGCTTCATGAGAATGACGAGTATGAACCACCTCATGAGAATGCCGAGTTTGAACCATTTTGAGTATCAGATCATGATTCTTATTTAATCCATCTGAGTTCCAAGTGTGAAGGCTTAGACCTGCTTGAACTGGGATACAAAGGTTGGAATGACGAGATGCAAATGTTGGAGTTTCGAGATGCTTCTTTATATTCAAATCCGAAGTGCTAATTTATTTAGCCTCTGACCTGCTTGAGCCGACATACTGAAAGTCGGCATGCAGAGTATAGGAGCCGAGGTAACTAAAGTCGATTTGCAACTGCCTTTTTATTTTGCATGAGTGGTTGCGGTGGTCCGGCATTACTGCGAGTGCTTGCGGTGGATCCCATTCACGCCGAAGAAGGCTGAGCCGAGATGCTGAAGTGCCGGGGTTGCAGTAGTTATCTCGGCTTATGATCGGACTTGAACTGAGATACAGTGCCGAGATGCTGGGCTGCCTCATTGCAATCAATGCCGAGGTGCCCATGGTGCCGAGATGTTCAAGGTGCCGAGATTGTGAGGTGCCGACAATGATGAAGTAAAGCCGAAAGTGGAGTTACCGAGTCCAAGATGCTTGTGATCACCAAAGCGTGTCACTCTGAGACGTCATTTGGATTTATTTTGCATGAGGTTGGCGTGCAATAGTTTCAAAGCAAAATTCCCTTAAAGAGCATGATACTTTGCAGGCAAGACGTCAAAATCAGGGTAGAAGACTTGCTACTCTTCCTTGGGTGGCGGGTACCAGTTTCTTCACGTCCCTTGGAATTCAAATTTGATTTCTAAGTGGATGAAGGATTGGTTCATATTTTTCCAAGCGACTTCACGTTACCATTTCCAGATGTCACTTCAGAATCAACTGAAGTGGGCGATTCTGATTTGTAACGGTCACAGGGTTGTTCAATCTTTCAGGACATGAGCGAGAATTCAGATGCTAAACTGCTGCAACTAATATCACCCTTCACTTCTTGTTTAATATCCAAGGAAAAGCACTGCACTCAGCAGGATGCTATTAGCCTCAACACAGTTTAGTGCGATTAAAATTTGGCTATGTTAGAAGCACACTCTCAAATTTTGAAAAAGTTTTGAGGTGTACCCGGATAACTGTGAGACATAAAAATCAGTTGGGCATATATGTGTTCAGCTCGGTCAGATTGATAAAGGAAAAGAGGCAATTTATTTGCATTTGAAGAAATTGATCCATGGCACTCGTTCTACCTATAAGGTTTTTCTAAATAAATCTTGCTGAGAAGTATCAACAAGGGAATGTAGCATGTTATGAAAAAGCTTAAGGCAGAGCCAGGCCTTTAATAATCCAGAGTTGACATGGAAAGAATGAAAATGCTTGGCATATCTATGTGCCCTGCTCACTTCTAATATTTCCAAAAGAAGCCGAGACTAGACGAGTGTGTCAAAGAATATATTCACTGATTGTAGTGTACTTCATTGTGGGTGCAGCTCTGTACCCTCCATACCAGACCTCGAATCCATATCGAAGTAAGTATGATCTCCAAGTATGAAAGCAGAATATATAAGTAGCTTCTCAAATTTGTTTGGGAAAGTAGTCTCTTTAATGTTCTGGAGCAACTTTTCTTCCAACACAAGATTTCTCAAGCTTCTTCCCAATTTTGGCCTCCTGCAAGTCTATTACCTCATGAAAGGAATAAACATTTCCTGGAGGTCTTAAGTGCAAAACTTTACATGATGTGCAAGGGTCATCAAGGCCCAATACTCTAGTTGTGAAATCGTGGCTAAACCAATTCCATGATAGACAAGGCATATTTTTGATTACGCCATTGAGCTTATTCAAGGTGGAAGTATCTTGAACTCTTGCCGGAGAGAGGTGTATCTAAAATAATTAACTTAGCCACTGTAGCATATAGTGTTTTTATCAGTGCTTTGAGAGAAGAAGAAGTGGTGCAACACTACAACCACAAGTCCACGCTTCTGAGAACACACACACACATATATATATATATATAAAGGGTGGAGTATCTGTACCATGATTGCAATGAGGTGCCGAGATGGGAATTGACGGGATCCAATGTCGGGTTCCTCTTCATGAGGTGCCGAGATCGGAGTTGCCGGTCTCTGAAATGCTGAGACCCCGAATATGCCAGGATGCCACAGAGCTGACGTTGAGATTCCAATGCCGAGATTCCGACGTAACTGACAGCTAGAACTTTGGGGGAGACTTACATATATTTCCGAGATAAACTTTGGAGAGGGGTAAACTGAGATAGTTGAACTAGAGCCATGCATAAACCTCTCCATATTTCCACTACCGGGATGAGTTTTCCAACCTCTGTTATGATGAAGGGCGAGATGAGGAAGCGCCATGACGTTGAAAGCCGAGATAAGGAAGACCGAGGTGGAGGATGTCTCAATTTCATTTTCTATTGACAATCATCCGAGGTAGAGGAGCCTCATTTATTTCATCCGAGATGGAAGAAGTACCCGGTAGAGGAGCGAAAAATTCTCAAACGGCTATAATTGACGTGGCAAAGTCAGAGATTCTCTTTCTTTGCCCATGAAAATTAAGGAAGTGAGTTTCCAGAGCTGATTCCAGATACACTTCTGCGCATGATTCATTTCTGTACGAGATGTGATGGCGGGTTTGTCCGAGTTGCTTGGTGTGTGTCCGAGATTCCGACAGGCCTGACGCCGAGATTGTATGCCGTGATACAGAGACACCAGCGTATGCCGAGGTGGTTAGATGCATGATTCTGAGTTGCATGCCGAGATGCATGATTTTGAGTTGCATCCCGGGACGTGCCGTGACAGGTTAGTATTTTGTCTGAGATAATGACATGCCAACATTGGAATATGCAAAACCGAGATACCAGTGTACCTGCTCGACGTAGACTTGGAGAGTTCAAGGAGTAGCCGGTGTCCAAGATACTTGAGATGCTGAGACGCCCGCGCATGCCGTGGTGGTTAGATGCATGATTCTGAATTGCATCCCGAGATGTTGGGGTACCGAGATGATGATGTGCCAACATGGTGGTAAGCCGAGATTGAACCAGACCCATGGCGTCTTGACTCATTGTGATAGCCGGGGTTGGTGAGGCCCTACTGTTAGGTGCCGAGATGATGATATTACAATGATAAATGATCATCTCAGTATAAGATTCTGGCGATCCCTGACCGTCGAATCTTTGCTTCGTTGGATTCGTTAGCATCGAATAATCCCGGGTCATTCTGTCATCGTTTCATCTCGGTGGACTTTGGTTTTTGCTAGTCTGGATTCTCGCCACTGTTAAAGACATTTATAACCGAATGAGTGGTCGAAATATTGACATGAAGCACTTCAAATGAAGTCCATACCCAAGTGGTCACGTGTGGACTTGAAAATGATAGCTTTGCTATTGACGATCACCAACCCAAGTTGAATGCATTCATCAATTTGCATCAGTCACAGCAAGAGGATGCACTCAATGCCGAATTGACATTTCAGTAAGAAGTTTCCAGTGCTCTATATGCGTCATCGGAAGAAGCAGAAGCAGCAAAGGAAGCTGAGGTTCTTAGCGTTGGAATGAATGAACTGCTGGAAGCTGCAAGGGTTGATATTAGATTCATGGTGTTGCAAGTTTACTTCATTACTTTAATTCCATGGAGTTTGAATGTCGCTTCTTCTGATTTCTATGCTCATCATCTCCCAATCTGGATTCAAATTCATGGCTAGCTCGATACAAGAAAACCAAAAATCCATAAAGCCGCTCAAGGATGGTGGTGTAAGAGACGTCACCATTACGTTATTGAAAAAGGAAATGGAGAGTGCTCTGGGTAGCGTGAAAGAAGTGCAGGATGAGACGGCCAAACTCCATGAGAAGAAAAAGGAGCTGTCAATGCCTAAAAAGCAGAAGTTGCAAAGCATCAAGTGCTTCACAATTAATGCCTCGCAAAAATTTCGTGAGCTATGGCCCACCTTATGCGGCTCTGATGGTTTACAGGAAGATAATAGAACTGCTTCAAGTGGTTCATTTATTGATGATTCACATGATGGGTCTTCAACTTCTGAATTAGATGGCAAAGCACATCTCGAGGAATCTTTGAATGAATTAGATGAAGGATCTCCGTCTCTTCAGATAATTCATAGGCAAAGATTAATGCTACAATCAGGTGCATTGGTTTAATTATTTAATTTGTGTAGCTGTTGTGCTGATGATTGTTTCTTAGCCTCTTCATATTTTTATCTGCTAAGCATTGGCTCCTTTATGTCTCTCAACATTTAATCCATAGTAGTGAAATGTTGTAACTCACGGGATGAATGAAGGTTTGCTTTGAGAAGCTATGTTTGCAATGACAACTTTTCTTAAGAATGAATTTGAAGAGGTTTTAACCGAAGAATGAGATCTTAAGTTAAGATTTTTCCACCGCCTACCCCCAGTAGTAGGACTGATTTGGAAGATCAAAAGTTGTACAGCTAATTTCATTGGAGTTCAAATGGTGTTATTTTTGACATCCATTGGTTGAATTAATACGATTATGAGCCATGCTTATTTACGTCCAAGCCAAAGGCAGCAAAAACGCAAGAGCAGATAGGATGTTGTTGGTATAAGATGATTAGAAATAGAGTCTTACCAAAATAAAGTTGAAGAGACGCTGCACTATTCAAGCATTCAATATGCTAAGAATGAATTTGTATATCCAGATGTGGCGGTGACATGGATAATGTGAACAAGGATTTAGTGAGCATTTATCACTAAATCTACCCAAGGACATATTTAATTACCAAAGTCAAGGAAGAGAGAATGACAACTATTCATTTGATTTTTCTGCTGATCAAACTTCTAAACAATGTTTCAACGATTGTGCTTCTAGTGCTAGCAATGATGAAAGTACTTGTTTTGTTAACCAACATGCTGATCTATCAGGAATAGAAAAAACAGGAAGAAAGCCAAGAAAAGGTTTATTTCAATCTTAGAAGATAGTTCAGATAACAATGCGTGTGGTTATGGAAGTGGGTCTGAACAGGTGCAAAGAAAGCTAATTTCTCATGGAGGTGCCTCTGAAATTGTGGGAAAGGAGCAAGCATATGCAAATTTCAAGAGAATAATTCATGCTGAATTATTCCTTTGCATTCTTTTAGATTCACATTTTGCTCTCCCAAGGTTGATACCTTCAAGCATCGTTTTGAACTCATGGTTTAGAAGAATGTTACTTGGCTTTATATTGCCAAGAATTATGTCATTATCATCTTTCAAATTTGCTTCTTTGCTGGTTTCAATTATAATACGTGAAGGGTGTTATCCAAGCACTCCAACATATACAGCTCTCATCAAGGTTCCGTTGGAAGATGAGAATTTCAATGAAGCCTTTAATCTTTTGGGTCATATGAGATTAGATTACGTGAACTGGGTAATCTTTGAGAATGTTCAAAGAAAAATTTCCAGCTTGTCCCATTGCAGCAAAAAAGCACTTAAAGAAGCCGAACCCGGTTATACCAAATCTGGTTAAATTCCAGGCTCCGTGACAATTTTCGAAGGCGGACCCGGTTATACCAAATCTGGTTAAATTCCGATTTCGTGTGAATTTTTGAAGGCGGACCCCGGTTAAATTGAATCTAATTTAAATCGGGGATCTGTGCGAATTGTTGAAGGCGGCCTCGGTTAACTTAATCAGGTTAAAATCCAGGCTCTGTGTAAAGACGGCAATGCCGCCAAGTCTATAAACATGTAGGAATCAGAGGTACGAAAACCCGTTTCCCAAAATCATGTAGGAATCAGAGGTAAATAAACCCGCTTCCGAAAATCATGTTGAAGTTAAACATGTAGGAATCAGAGGTACAAAAACCCGTTTCCGAAAATCATGTAGGAATCAGAGGTAAATAAACCTGTTTTCGAAAATCATGATGAAGTTAAACATGTAGGAATCAGAGGTAAATAAACCCGTTTCCAAAAATCATGTCGAAATTAAACATGTAGAAATCTGAGGTATATAAACCCGTTTCCAAAAATCATGTTCGAGCTAAACATGTAGGAATCGAGGTACAAAAACCCGCTTCCGAAGATCATGTTGAAATTAAACATGTAGGAATCTAAGGTACATAAACCCGTTTCCAAAAATCATGTCGAAATTAAACATGTAGGAATCCGAGGTACATAAACCCGGTTCCAAAAATCATATCGAAATTAAACATGTAGGAATCCGAGGTACATAAACCCGGTTCCAAAAATCATGTCGGAGTTAAACATGTAGGAATCTGAGGTACATAAACACATTTCTGAAAATCATGTGAAAAGCGTCCAAGTTATACATGCATGAATCCGAGGTACACAAACTCGTTTTCATGAATCATGTTAATTTTAACTTGGCCCGGATTGGAGGACGTTTTGCTCAAAAATCAATCCGTTCTTGAGGGCGGTTAATTTTAACTTAGTCCGGATTGGAGGGCGTTTTGCTAAAAAAATCAATCCGTTCTTGAGAGCGGTTAATTTTAACTTAGCCCTAGCTTGAGGGCGTTTTGCTAAAAAATCAATCCGTTTTGAGGGCGGTTAATTTTAACTTAGCCCGGATTTGAGGGCGTTTTTGCTCAAAATTCAATCCGTTCGAGGGCGGTTAATTTTAACTTAGCCCGGATTTGAGGGCGTTTTGCTCAAAATTCAATCCGTTCGAGGGCGGTTAATTTTAACTTAGCCCGGATTGGAGGGCGTTTCGCTCAAAAATCAATCCGTTCTTGAGGGTCGTTAATTTTAACTTAGCCGGATTGGGGGCGATTAATTTTAAGGTCAACCCGGATTGAGGGGCGATTAATTTTAACGCCAACCCGGATTGGGGGGCGATTAATTTTAATGTCAACCCGGATTGGAGGGCGATTCATTTTAATGTCAACCCGGATTGGAGGGCGATTCATTTTAATGATAACCCGGATGGGGGGGCCAGTTCAGAAATGCATATACATGCATGAATCCGAGGTACACAAACCCGTTTTCATGAATCACGTTGTGACGGCAATGCCGCCGAGTCTATCTCAAACTCCTGTAAAGGAAAAGAAGGTGAACCCGATTTAAACCGAATCTAGTTTAAATCGGGATTCGTACGGAGTCTGTTTATTTCCTACAAAGGACGATGACGGCCACGGTTACACCGAATATGGTTAAAATCCCGACTCGTATAAAGTATCTCAATTTGGACCCGATTTGAACCGAATCTAGTTTAAATTAGGGATCCGTGCAAATTTTTGAAGCCAGGACTACGGTTAAAATCCGGCTTCGTGTAAAGTTAAAACCCGAGCTCGTGTGGAGAGCCAGGTTAAACTATCAATGCATCCCGCAGCTCGAGACCCGACCCACCGTGCTGGGGGGCAACATGGGTTGTTAGTGGAAAAGCATGATTATCAATAGCCGAGATTGAAGCAAACCAGAACACAACAGTAAGTATTTTCCATTCAAGGTGATTTGCTTACATGTTATTAAATGCAGGAATATAAATCGGATAATTATCATGGGAAAAATCGCTACAAAAGCAAGCAAGGGATCTTATTTGATCTCAAACAAACTTTGAGATAAGTTTGGATATATCTCGGCCAAGTCGCGTTCCATATCAAGCAAATAATACATCCCTGCAGCCTCGAGACTCGAACTACCGGCCGGGGGCAAATCGTTATGGAATAAAATATTAGGCCCACTCAAGGTGTGGCCCAACAAGAAAGCAACCAATATCAGATGTGATGGCGGAACATTTGGGCTTGAGGCACATAACACCGGTTTTTGCAATTCACTTAAACTTAATAATTGCTACGAGTTTATTGTAGTGACAAATGAAATATATAATCTTAGTAGGAAGAATTTGTTTCAATTTATATGGGAAAAGTAAAAAAGGTAAAATCCGACTTTACATGCTGCTTGTTATACTTGATCAATTTTAGAAAATTCATCTCATTAGTTAATAAGAGATTGATTTTTCTTATTCCTACTTGCTCGAACAATTATTGTCACTAGGCATTCTTTTATTTTCCTTACTAAACCCTTATGTTACGACGAGAATAAATGTTAGGCTTTTAATACATAATGTAGGATTGTAAATACTTTTAAATGGTTATATATGAATTTAGATGTATATGTTTTAAAGACTATTTAAAGGCTTATATATTAAATAGGTTTAAACAGGCTTCATGCCTTTTGAAAGTCTATGTTCAGACCTAATAAAAAGCCTACATATAGGCCTTGACTTTAAATCTTTGTTGCAAGCTCAAACCAATTTAGGTAAAGTATAGCCTATTTCCACTGTGCCTTTGTTTCCCAAAAAAAAATAAAAATTAAAAAGCCATTGGACTGAACCGGATCATAAATTCATAAGGATGATTCGAACCGGATTGAAGGACAAAACAAAGTGCCCCTGAAGACAAAATCCAGATTTTCAATTTCTTCGGCACACACGACCCTATTCGCCGTAACTATTCAAGTTTTGCCGTTTCCAACCTTAACTTGGCGCCAGAATGCTTCGGGCAGTTGAATACATTTGAATGTGTACCAGAAATGTCTAGGCTTCTCGCAAGGATTGCTGGGTTTTTCAGCAATCGAACGCAAGTTGGAGTTGACAAAGCGGGGAACAGATACTTTGCCAGAAAAGAAGAGATCGATGGTGTCAGTAAGTGGGTTTCTATCCTTTCTCTCGTACCATCCATATTTTTTCTATGGCTATGGCTAATCGGCTATTATTGTGAATATGTAGTGATGCATTCGCACTTACCAATTGTACTTCCTAAAACCTATGTATTCTTGTCTAGCAATTGAACTCTATTATTTACTTGAGAGCTCGATTTTATTGATTTATCTATTTATTTTTGAATCTTCGGATTTTGAGTTCAAATATGTCCCTGGGACACGTAGCTATCAGCTCAGAAAGAAATTCATGCTATTAGCTTGGACTCATGAAATCTGAAATCTTTACTTAGATCTCTTCTAGAATTCCCTGGGAACATTTGTCTTACTATACTGAAGGTGTAATAGCATAACTGGCGTGTATCAAAAAAAAAGAAAAAAGAAAAAGAAGCATAAGTGGCCTCCCTTGTTTGTCTTCGTTTGGTGGATCTTGCAATTGGCATAGCTTCTTATAATGGAAAAAACTGACGTTTTTGATTACAAGGTCACTCCTTTACCATTTGTTTGAACTTTCAAAGAGGAGAGATTTACGAAATCTTTTAAGAGGGGAATATTTATCAAAATTAGAAGATCTCAAAATTAGCACATTTGTCTCTGGCTTGGAAAACTGACCATAAATTACTTAACTCTTCGATGAAGCACGTGTGCATGATGTTGGAATTTTAAAATTCTTGTCCTCTGCAATTTGTGTTGTCTTTAATAATTTAATTTGCTTAATAAACGAAGTATATTTTACAGAAAATCTGTCTCATTCTTTGTTCCCCCTTTCCTTGGCTTGGTTTACTAGTGAAAGAGAAAAGATGGGTGATGTTTAAGGGAGAGGTGGATTCTACTACTCCTCCAGGTAAGGTGCTATCATTCAACTGTATCACTGGATTAACTATTGGATATAATATGTATCTTCTAAAACACTACAATAGGTTGAACAATAATTCTTTTTATCAACTTATTTTCATGCCTTTTGTTGCAAAGGCTGATTGCTTAACCCTCAACATTAGATAGGCATGATATTTTTGTAGAAATTATACCTGACTTTGGCAGCCTTATGTTATTTCTATTCTTATGAATGGTTTCTGCTTAATTGTTATAGTTGAATGGATATGTTGGTTGAATGGGCAGCGTAAACAGGCTCCAACCCCAGAGGTAAATTCAAGCAAATTCGTTCCTCTACAATTTTTATTCTGTTCCCTTCCAGCACAGTAAAGTGTTCTACAGAAAATGCTGTTTATGTTTCTTTAACATCTAATTTCATGATTTTGCTAATTGACACTATTATATACAAGTAACTTTGAATTAAATTCAGACTTGGATTATCTAAAATTGAAAGCTGTAAAGTGCCTCTAAATAAGGAACAGATAGATCAGAGGACACACTATTTAATCAAGCACTTTATTTTCATTGGATCCAATTTCATTAAATTGGTATGTGATTCCTATGATGTTAGGAGCTATTAATGTTTTTCTGAAGTAAGAGTAGAGAGAAAAGAGAAAGTGGGTGGACGTGGATCCCATACAGACATCGACTTGTGTCATAATTTCATGTACTTTGGCTTAGAGGCAGTTGAACTTAGAAGGATCCAAATTTATCTAATTGGATTATCTAAAATTAGAAGTTTCAATTTTTTATTTTTTATTGGGTTAAATAAGGGAGATATAGAAAGAAAAGAGAGGGTGGCTGTGAAAAGAGGAAAAAGAGCCCTCTTACACTCTTCCTTTTGTGTCCCTTTTATTTCAGAGGCATTTCAACTTGGGATGATTCGTTAAATTCTGATTTTGATATCTGAAATAAGAAGATTGTAAAGTGCCTATGAAGTAAAAGAAAGATAGAAAGTGAGAAAAGAAGGGATCGGTGGAAAGAGAGGAAGTGAAGCCACACACACTTCCATTTGTTGTGCCACTTCACTAACCCTAGAAAGATTTGTTTATTGTTATAATAAGAGTGATTATCTAGAATGAAACAATGTTTCACTAGGAGACCTCTTCATTTATTGAAATGTAATCTATATATATTGGAATAATTTGGGCAAAAGCTATTGCTCTATCTGAATGCAAATTATTTTAAGTGAATCTAAATCAATCAATTTATTATAAGAGTTGGGTTTTCTCCTCTGAAGAACAAAGGCATAATATCCCCCCCCCCCCAAATTTTTTTTTTTTTTGATCCTCTAGGTCAGTGTTTCTTTCTTAGTGGATGGGTTTTGTTGAACTATGTGATTAACTGTGCAATTTTGGCTACTTTGAATTTAGACTTTAGAGCTGCATCTGAGATTAATTCTTATTAAAGGTTCTTGTTGTTCATTTAGGTGTGCATGGTTGGGTGGAAGGGGAGGGGAGGGGAGGGGAGGGGAGAGAAAAGAAAAGAGGGGGAGGGGAAAATGGGGTCCAAATTTAGTGTAGTGGGGCCCACAAACTTTTCCTCTCATTTAAATTTTTTCCCTCCCCTCCCCTCCCCTTCCCTTCCCTCAAACCAAACATACCCTTAAGAAGTGAAGACTTTGCAATAGCTCATTATTAAAGTAATTTTTGCTATTGGTTGACAATGTTTCGTTTAATTCCTCCTAGGAAATGGCAGAGTTGGAAGCAAGGCGTGAACGTGTTAGACAGAATGTTGCCCGTATGTGGCATACTTTTTCCCTTAACTGATATTTATAATTTTTTTCAATGCTTTGCTGTTTTCTTATTGTCTGTTTTGTGCATAATAATTCTATTGTGATGAAATTTATTAATATATATTAATTATTTGTCTATATATTTGATATATGATTGTGATGAGATACTGATTATGGTACTGATGGGTATGGTGATGAGAAGGTTATATGGGAATCTAAGTTGAGAAGAATATATACTCTGATCTAAAGAGGAAGCAAGTATCTCGCTAGCTCTTTAAGAACAACCTCTGTTGTTAGTAGAATAAGCAAATAATCTCACTTATTCTATAAGAACAGCCCAGGAGAATCTCCGATAAGTAATTTACTCTCTGAATAGTCGATGCTTTATTCAATAGGCGAAAACCCAATAAATAGACGTAGCTTACAGAGAGGGACTCTAATTCAAATATGAAGTTCAAATAAGTAACTACCCCTAAATCTAGCAACTAATCCCTAATATTGTGGATATTCCACTTATTTCTCAACTACTCAAAACCAATACTCAAAACAAAATAATAAATAATTCCTAATTCATCCTAAGACATTTATTTTTCCTAGAATAATTCAAACCATAAATTTGAGTTGCTATCAGATTGACATAAAAGCAAGAGAGTTTTTAGAGTTATTCAAATGGAACTTTTGGCTCATAAATAGGAGGGGTTGGGTAGACTGCAATTAGGTTATTAGAATAATAATAAGTTGAATGGAATAGAATTTCTATCCTAGTTCCCTCGTCATCCTCTCTGTTTTATCTTTCTCTCATTCTCCTCCTTTCTCCCTCTTTCCCTCTCATTCGCAACATTTATTCTACATCAGTGGTATCCAGAGCCAAGCTATCCTCTACACCATGGATATGAAGCAACTTCAAATAGAACTTGAAAAGATGAGGGCAATTAGAATATTATCTCATTAATGTAACTAGCATATAATTTGTATCATTAGTATAGAATTGGATTGTGGAAATATCTTGCTTTTATTCTAACTAGTTGTATAACTTTATTAGTATTTATTAGCTTGCATTTATTACGTTTGATTGGCTTTTATTTCCTAGAGGTCTGCTTTGTGTGTATATGGTATTGTATGATGTAATATTCTCTTAAAAATTGATAAATTAGAATCTTTTCCTCCCAAGTCAGCATGGTATCAGAGCATGCACATTGGGAGGCAGGTTCTTCATTTTTCTTCGTTACTCTAAAATTATGTCTGTGTGTACGTGGAGGGTGGTGAGGGTGAGAGTTGAGTCTCACTGTCTACTTTTTGAACTGTTCATCAGCTTTATTGAGGAGCTTGGTGTACCCAATGTCACCCATCAGTTTATATTGCTTCTGATTTACTTCACGGGGAAAGGACTCTTTATTATTCCTATGGTTTAATAATATTAATTCTGGAAGTGGTATATCCATCATCGTACCTTCACTTCTGTCTTAATTATATTCAGAGCCCTTAACAAACACCTTTTGTTTTAAATTTCACATAGGGCTTAGAAAGGAAGAGGAGGAAAGGAAAGCCAAAGAAGGAAGTACAGGCAAACCCTTAAGAGCTGGTAGGTGTTTGAAGTATTATTGGTTTCCAATCTTCTGCATTGCTTACATTTTGCATTTATTGACGGATTTGTGTTTCGTTCAGGAAAAGTTAGTGGCGCAGACTTAAAAAGTTTTATTCGCCAATTTCCTTCCAAAGGTTATCTTCGTTTTCCTTAATGTTTTTTTCCCCATAATACTGGGTTCCATCAATGAGAATGTTGCTCCCTGCCCCTTGAAACAAATGAAGATATCTGTTATTCTATGTATATGATTATGTTTACTTTTAGTACCTGTCTGTGAAAATTAGATAGTCTTCTGAAATGTACAAGTATGACCTCAAAGCCTGCCTCTACACACCAAAAATAAAAATCCTTTTACGAAGACACTGTTATGGTATATTTGCTGGTTCTTTGCTCTAAGTGTTGAACATGTTCCCTGTGTTAGGTAATGGGGGTGAAGAATCATCTGCCACAATTAGTGACTTGAGGTGAGCCTTTGGAGGATGGATTTATGTTCACGCCATTTACTGTCTGCATAACTATGAATTTTATAATGCGTTAATTCACCAGAATTTAGATAAAAAATAACGTTTACTTTTCCTTCCCTCTTCTCTTTTTTTTTTTTTTTGGTAAATCTTTTTCAATAGATTATTTGGACTTTCACTTTCCTATAGCAATATTCTTGTTTAGCACACTAAGGACTATATAACTGTTAGAGTTAAAAAATGAATAACATTTAATCTTTGATTTGGTTTTTTGAAAGATCTTTAGTGCTTTGATCTGGACAGCCCTTTTCCTGGCCTTATTTTTAAACTTCCTTTGAACTTTTCAAGTACGGGCAATTATTTTGGTTGACTATTTTTCCCATTGTTCCCAATGGTATTTTCTTTTAAGTAGTCTTCTGCTACTTTCTTGTTTGATTTATCTTCTTTTAACAAATAGTATCGTATGATCTTTCTGTAGGAATTCTCAAGAGAAGGCTTTTGATAAGGCCAAAGTGGAGCCTGAGTAAGTTTACATCTCTAAATTGATTCATTGGACCATGTTTAATGCACAGAGCTCCTGAAAGTCTAGGGCATTAGGTGAAAGAGACTGTGTTGATGATCTTGTGCATGAAGCTGAGGACACAACAAAATTAAAAATCATTTAAAATGTTTGATGACTTGGTTATCTATATTGGTTCCAAGATTTATCTCACAAATCATCACTTGTTTAATGATCTGTTTGCAAAATCTGATTTCAGGTCAATAGAGCCAACAGGATCTGGTCCAACATTCAAACCGGGAACATGGCAACCTCCAACTTGAATAAAGCCTTGCTTGCACCAGCACCATTCGTGTCTCTGCCCCTTGCTTTGTTTAAAAGTGAAAATGTATGATGATTTAATCAGAAAAAAATGACTTATTTCTTCATTAAGAAATTTTGGGTAGGAAATTCTTGTGAGTGCAAAATTGTTTGTTGATTTATGAACAATTTTGTCAAAGGAATCTGCTGGAAAACCAGGTTAAAATGACGTAAAATGCTCTTGTAATTCTTTTGAATTGATGGAAAATAAAATCAAAAGATCATATCACGTTCATTGGAAGAATGGATTTGGTTTTGGTTAAGATGAAGTCGCAATATGTTTCAAAGCTTTTCTCCCCATCCCTGGACAGGTCGCGTGTTAAATTCTTATTCCAAAATCAGTGATGCCATATAATCTCTACACCAGTTGCCACCCCACGGCTTTAATTCTTTGGCTCTTATCTTTGTGGAACATGGATGCTAGTGTTAGTTTTATATTTTACTCCCAGTTTTAAATACAAGACTTTTAGTTGATTTTTTTCTGGAGATGTTAAAGAAACTCAATAAATTACTTAAGGGTAAAGGTGTAAAAATGTACATGTGTTTTACCTTTAGGAGTGCCCAACATCAAATATATTTTTTGTGTGTAAAAGTACCTATGTGGTTAAGAAAGTGGAGTAAAAATCCCACTTGCCGTTAATATATCAAATGTCCGTTAATACCCAAGCCGTTAGTCAATCTCTCTCTCCTCGCATCTTCTTCTGTTGAATCCGTTTGTGCACTTGATGGAGAACAATGATCAAATGTAGAGAAATAAGGGGGCAAAATGATCAAAGAAAAACAAAATAGCATATCTAAGAAAAAAGGATGTCTTCAAACTCTTGGGTCTGACAATGATGAGAAGCATCCCAGTTAGGGAAAAAAAGGAAATAGCCAAACTTAGAAATGAAGCCTTCCAACCCTCTCAAGTACCCGCTGGAGCTGATCTCGCCGTCGCAAAACCCCTATTCTTCTTCTTTGATCAATCTCTCCCTCGACTGATGATTACTACAAAATAGGAATTCAACGTCCCCCAATTAACCCCTATGTTATAATGTCTAAATTTTTTAAAACGGTCGTTAATTGGGGGACGTTGAATTCCTATTTTGTAGTAATCATCAGTCGATGGAGAGATTGATCAAATTAAGAAGAAGAACAGGGATTTTGCGACGGCGAGATCGCCAAACGGATACTTGAGAGGGTTGGAAGGCTTCATTTTCGAGTTCGGCCATTTCCCTTTTCTCCCTAACTGGGATGTTTCTCATCATCATCATCAGACCCAAGAGTTTGAAAACACCCTTCTTTCATAGATATGCTATTTTGTTTTTCTTTGATCATTTTGCTCCCTTATTTCTCTACATTTTGTATGTTGGTAGCTTCAGTGTTTGATCATTGCGCTCCGTCAACGCGCACAAACAGACTCAGCAGAAGATGTGAGGAGAGAGAGGTTGACTAACGGCTTGGGTCAAGGACAGATCTTGGATGAATATTTGGGGAGGGGGCAAAACCAAAAGAGGAAGATGAAGATGAAGTTCCAAAATCAGAAGAAAAAGAGTCATTAAATGCAATTTAAAGTGGACATGTGGCGCATCACTGTTTGGTCATCTAGTTTTTGTCTCATTTACTGTCGTTTCTGCATAAACATAACATACATACATATATTTAGAAATTAACAATTTGTTAATGAGGAAAAGTTTAAGATAATTATTAAAGTCATTTTTAGATCTTAAAAATTTAGGAAAAAAATATATTTAAAGAGGAATAAGGAGGATTAAATGGATTATTTGGAATGGATCCACACTTCTCTTCTTATTATTTGGACTTCATCTTCCTAATCTTCAATTATTGGACACTATTCGCACGTCACACTCTATTATTATTTTAGGCATAACATAGTAGCACTTGCGTCACTTTGTCTCTTTCACTTTAATAAGGGACAACTCACTCCTTCATTGATGATTTCCCATTTTCACGTTGGGCTCAGCTCAAATACATTTTGGTCAAACACTCTCTCCCAATTATTTATTTATCATTCCTGCGGCCAAGGCAAAAAGCAGAAGCGCACTCCCTCATTTATCCAAATGAACAATTCAGTTTATCATTTCCCACTCCTCATTGTTGTCGACCAGAGAAATAAAAGGAACTGAGAGAAAGATCAGTGCACTTTCTTAATTTATTATTCCTCTCGGCCAGAGAACAGAGACAGCAAGAGACCATTATGTTTCGGCCAACAAACTTGTTTTATGCGATTAATGACACCTCATCATCCATGCAGCAAACCATGCTCCACTATTCTATGCATTCTCGGCATTACAGTAGCCCATTACTCCTCTGGTTTCAGCAGCCATGCTCCATTGTCTTCTGCAACTACAGCTGACACCACCGTGCCTCTCGAATGAAACAAAGAATGAAGGTGGAGGCATCATCGTGGGTAGGGAAGGAGACGACAACAAGGAGCAAGATGAAAGACTGGCTATCACCCAAGAGGGGGGATGAATTAGGTGTCAGATAAAACTTTCGAAAACTTAGAAAATCTTTTCGTAACTTACTGAAGAAGGTTTGGATGACAATAATAATTTATAAACCGATAGACAGTCATTCAAAACATATATGCTGAAATATAAGAGTTTAGGGAAGAGACTATCCAAACAGAGATTTATATTGGTTCGCCCAATCTCGACCTACGTCCAAATTCTCAAGCTCCACTTGAGATTTTCAACTATCTCCTTGTTTAACCAGGCACAAGAGAAAAGCCTTTACAACCTCACAAGGTTAGTCGGCAAGCACTTGTGCAAGCCTTTTTTTACAATCTCTTTCCGAGATACTCCCCTTACACACCGTAAGGATACAATTACACACTCTGTACTCAGGATGATCCTTTCACACTAAGACTCACTCCCCCTTATAAGTTGTAACTGTACACCCACTCTCAAAGGTTCCACAACCTTGAGATTTGATCACTAAACAAATAATCAAATAAGGGTTTAGACTCTCTCACAGAGTAGATGAATAATAATCACTGAAGTACATAATCGATCATCTCACTCTCTACGGTAAACTAAGTAAGCATTGAGAACAGAGAGTAAGTGAATATCAGAGTATTGCCATTTTGAAGATGTAAGCTCGTGTCTCTGTGTTCGCCGTTTTGAATATGTCTCTACTTATAGACAATTGATATTAATCCGTTGAAGCATTCGTCCATTGTAGAGTATCACGTTGTGAATAATAGTCGCTACTTATTTGAATATCGGTTCGTTGGAGAAATAGCCGTTGTGAGCCAATTTGAATATTGGTCCGTTGAGAAATATTACCGTTGGGATATTCAAGTCGTAGCATTTGAAGCCGATGATCACGTTGAGCATTGAAGAGCATTACAGTAAGCATTCAACTTCATTTCTACAAGTTCCTCGTTGTATTCTGTCTTCTTTGCCATTGGTGAATGTCTGTAGCAAACTTCGTCAAATTCTTCAACATCAAAAATCTTTCGGCCCATTCACTTGTTGAATAATTCGTTAGTGATCTGTAACTCACTCAAATAGATGATTAATAATAGCATAAATAAGATAGAGTGATGTAGAAGAAGAATTAATTGAGTAATCAAAAGATTCATATAATATTGCAGAGAAGATTTGCGGCAGCTGATAGTTCATACTCAAGTATGCTTCCTGAATACTTCTAGAATACTTACTGAATACTCGAGTATCCCCTTGCAGAATCACTTCACAGAAGTTCATTTCTCGTCAATACTCGAGTAGCCTATACTCAATACTCGAGTATCTATGTAGTTCAGTTATACCAGAGGCTTTGATCTTGATCATACTCAAGTATTCAATCTTCATACTCGAGTATCCTTCAAGAAGTACTTCACATAAGCTCAATCCTCGACATTACTTGAGTAGTCCAATTCTCATACTTGAGTACCATACTCAAGTATCTATATCCAATACTCAAGTATCGTTGCGGCAAGATCATATCAGAGACTTCACACTGTCAATACTCGAGTATACCTCAACCCGAAAGCAAGTATCACATTCAACAATTAACATACTCGAGTAGCTCCTTCCCAATACTCGAGTATCACCATTTTCCAACATCTGATTCCTGATATTACTCGAGTATCTAAGTGACATTCTCGAGTATTATTGATAGGTTGCTTCAGCGATGGTTCTGTCTCGACATTACTTAAGTATTGATGTTCTCTACTCAAGTATTAGTACCATACTCGAGTATTGAAGTGCCATACTCGAGTATTGCTGGGATTTTTGCCTGGATAGGATCTGTTTATGTACCACACTCGAGAATTAAGTTGTGGTACTCGAGTATTGCTTCAAGAATGCATCTGTAGCCTATTTGAACTCCGCCATATCAACTTCCATTTGATCATAGAGATTTTCATATTGATATTCTCCTTTCTTCAATCTCCTCTCTTGATCATTCTTCATTGTTTAAACTTCATATCTACATTAATATATAAGGGTTAATCAAAGTAGAAGATAAATGTAGTATGCAAGCTTTTTGCTCTGAATAATGGCATCTATATAAGACATCATCAAAACTAATCATAACTAACACAAGATGATAACTCCATGTTCACCCTCAAGAGCTTGCTCTAGCGCGGTGGCTCTGTTTGGGACGCCTGGTTCAGCTGGGCCTCAAAGAGACTTTGTAAAGACGAAGAAGAAGCAGAAGGATGACAAAGGAAAATTGCAAACGTGGTTCAGACTGCACACGTCCCTTCATTATTTTCTAAACATTTTTTTAGGGGGGCCATTTATCTTCTAAGGTCTTTTCTTGGCTTGGGTATTTACAAAACGTCTAGTATATTAACGGCAAGTGGGATTTTTACTCCACTTTCTTAACCACGTAGGCACTTTTACACAAAAAAAAAAAAACATTTGGTGTTGGGCACTCCTGAGGGTAAATCACATGTGCATTTTTGCACCTTTACCCATTACTTAATCATAGTATATGTTGCGTATCATTGAATTATATATTAATTTATAAGTCACACAATTTAGTTTGAAGAAAAAAACAAAAAAAATATAAATACTCTAAAGTAATTTATTTAGTTTCATTAATCTATCTAAAAAAGTTAACTGAGTCTTATATTTAGGACTGGAGGTAGTAATATTTTTAAATTTAAATATTAAGTTTTGATAATTAACTCTTACCTATCCTAGAGCCAGGAAATTGGGCCGAACCCGTCAGACTAGCCCTTTTAAGCCCTGGTTCTTCAAGGGCCGAGCTTAAAAATTAGAGGAGTTAAATGAAATTATTGCCCCTGTAGGGCCTCGAGCTTAAAAGGCCCGGCCCTTTTGATTTTTTTTTTTTTAAAATTACCTAGGATGCCTAGACTTGAGAGTTAAAAACCCTAAAAATTTCAATCTCGATCTCTTTTTCCTTTTTCTTCGAAAATCTCACTCACTCAATCTCAATCTCAGTTTCACAGCTCAATCTTGTTCCTCGCTCCGTCGCTACTCGCACCGTCAAGGCACCTCACATTGTAGCTAAGGCATAATGTAATGGTTGTCAAGGTGTATTTGCAATGGGAGGGGATAAAGGCACCTCACATTTGAATTAGTGAATGTATTTATTTGTTGGATGATTCGTGTTGTTTGGATATTAATGTTGACGACATTTATTTGATAAATTAAAATTTTAATTATTGTAATTTACTAATTATATTTATTTGAAAAAACGGAGGAAAAATAGTTAAAATTTGGAATAGTAACTTAGGGCCCCGTAGGGCCGACCTTGGTTCTAGTGCTCTCGGGCCAAACTTTGAAAAAAAGATGTTTTTTTACCCCAGCCCCTGTTAGGCCCTAGCCCTTCAAGGGCCGGCCCTGATTCTCAGCTCTAACATGTCCTAACCAATAATTTATTACCTTTAAAGATAAAATAATACTACCTTGCGTCCTAAATATATGACCTTGCTGACTTTGTTTAGATAGATTAAGGAAGTTAAATAAGTTATCTAATAATATTATACATTGGGTATAATTAAATTATATATCGTCTATAAGTCATAAAAATTAGTTTGGAGAAAAGATAATAAATATAAATATTTTAAAGTTATTTAATTAGTTTCTTTTATCTTAAAAAAATCAATTGAATTTTATATTTAGGATCGGATGTTGTATTTCATTAAGGAAGGTGCACTTGGACTTGGCTTCCCTCCTATATTATTCCCATCCACTATTCATCCCAAAGATTGAAAATTGAGTAGTTCAAATTTAATGTTTACTAATGAAATATCAGATTATTAATAAAGAAATAAATTCAAAAACTGCTAAATTTTAGTCATACTAATTTAAATTGCAATAAAAAATAATTTAAATTTTTTTATAGTAGGGGAAATATAGAGAAGTCAAGTCCGTTCACTTTTAGTCCTTTTCATTTTACAAAAAGTTTAATATAGATATCTTAATTTTATAAAATACTTTCTTAGTGGTCTAACACCATTAGTTTCATTAACAAAAAAATGTTCACATTATCTTTGGGTGCTTGCTAAACCGAAAAGGGACTTGTTTTAGTTTAATTAGAGATTTTGTGTTTAAATTTGGGACGGATTGAATACAAATTAGTTTGGGCTCATAAGCTGGGAAAACGGGCCCAGCCCGATAGGCCCTTTTATCATGAGTGCCGGGCTTGCAAATTTGCCTCTCCAATTGCAACCGGACCTATAAGGGCGTAAAAGGGCCAGCCTTTTTATTTTTATTTTTTTAAAAGTGTTAATTTAATATTAGAATTTTTATATTATTAATGATGTTACAAATATTTAGTTTTTTTTTTTTTTTTTTTTAAAATTTATTAAATAGTTTGGTTAATTTAGTTTTCGACAATAGTTTATTCATTTAAACTTTTAAAAAATAGGCTAATTTGGACATTAGATAATAATTTTAACTAGAAATTTATGAGTTTTAAAAATAATGTATCTCAATTTAAAGCAAAATAATAATTAGATTGTAAAATTTGAAAGTGAATTTTATTTAAATGAGCATCAAAATGAAGATTGCAATTTACAAAACTTAAATGAGCATGTAGTATAAATATCTGTGCTAAAAAAGAGTTAAGTTTTGCTTAAATTATTACATTGCAGCTTCGCTCATTACCTTAAACAAATTTTTATGTATAGATACCTATAAAGATTGTTTTTTCATAAAAAAGGGTGAAGGGTCAAAAATACACATAACCTTTTCCCCAAGGATCGCCCAGCACCACGACCTTTTTAGGGGATCAAAAATACACACGACGTTACGTTTTGGGTGCAAAAATACCACGGCCGTTAGTTGACCGTTAATGATGATGTGGACGCTGACGTGACGATGATTGACCGAAACGCCGACGTGGATGATGACGTGACGCCGACGTGGAATATAAAATTTAAAAAATAAAATAAAATACTTAAAAAAATTTAAAAAAAAAATTAAAATAATTAGAAAAAAATTCAAAAAATTAGGGAAAAAAATAATTAGAAAAAAATTCAAAAAATAGGGAAAAATTGAAATAATTATAAAAAAATGAGGGAAAAATTCAAATAATTAGAAAAAAAAATCAAAAAATTAGGAAAAATTTCAAAAAATTAGGAAAAAAATAAAATAATTAGAAAAAAATTAAAATACCTCTGCCAAAGTGGGCCCCACCACCGGCCGGCATAATCGGATAACAAAAAATACTAGGGTAAGTCTGTTGAAGATGCACTAGGTAAGCTATTAGAGGAGAAGTTGTATATACACAGTGCCGATACAAATTGTGTTGAAGATGCACTAGGTTAAGTTGTTCATTGAAAAAAATATTAATTAATTAATTAAAATAAAGGCTACGCCGACGGTTTCCGGTGGTGGGGCATAACCGGGCGGAGGTATTTTTTTTTTTTTTCTAATTATTTTAATTTTTCCCTAATTATTTGAATTTTTTCCTAATTTTTTGAATTTTTTTCTTTTTTCTAATTATTTTAGTTTTTCCCTAATTATTTGATTTTTTTTCCTAATTTTTGAAATTTTTCCTATTTTTTTGATTTTTTTAATAATTATTTCAATTTTTTTCAAATTTTTTTGAATTTTTAAAATAATTTTTTTAATTTTTTTTGATTTTTTATTCCACGCGCCTTTTCATCCAATCATGCCACGCGCGTCCACGTCATCGTTAATCTGGCCAACTAACGCCGTGCAGTATTTTTGCACCCAAAACGTAACGTCGCAGTATTTTTGATCTCTAAAAAAGGTCAGAAATCTTAAGTGATCCTGGCAGAAAGTCATGTAAAATTGACCCTTCACCCCATAAAAAAATATAAGTCTACTGTTATGTGGCTACCAGTAACCGTTTTCATGTGTGATTGTGTAAGCATATATGTGTAAAGTGTTGAAATATTCATTTGTAGTACCTTGTTATTTTAACTTTATTTCTTTTTAATTTAATTTTTATAATATTTATGTTCTAAATTAGGATTTATTGTTGACCAACAAATTAGAAATTTATTGTTTCGACTTTGTTTCTATAAAAATATTAAAAAAAAATAGTGTTTTTAGTTAAACATGCCTAAAGCTTGTGGGCCTAACCTAATAGTATAAGGGCCAGGCTTCGTAAATTGGGTGTTTTATTGAAGTCAGGCCTAAACAGGCCGACTCTTATTCTCAGCGCAACTTGTAAAGTTCTAAGGAAAGAGGCTGGTTTGTGGATTTAACCAAAAAAAAGTTTGACATTAAAATTTTATTTTTGAAAAAATATCCTCAAATATTGATTTATTAATTTTAAAATTTAAAATAATAATGATTGGCATATAAAATTATTGTTTTAAACTAGCGATAGATATCATTACTACCAATTTTACGTCACTACAACTTTTTCACGTTAGATCAATCTCAATAGAAAGAGAAATGATAAAGGTAAATGAGATTCTGATCTAATAAAAAAAAAGTTAAGTGAATGACTTCAGAAATGACATAAAATTCCAGAATGACAATATCTTATCCCTTCAAACTAATAGTATTAGGATTAGGGAAAAAAAGGACTTTATAAAATTAAAGAACCAAACTGAAATATTATATAAAATTAGAGTGAAAAATGTAAACTTTTACCTACTTTATTATATACCTGGTCTCATGTTAAACAACATTATTTACTTTTAATGATGATCATTTTTCTTTCTGTCCAGATTTTCTCGTTCATATATGTATTCATTTACGTTTCAAATTAGGACCGAAAATTATTTTTATCGGTGATTGTCTGATACTCTGATTGATATGTTACCGCCAACATAAGTCTACAATTGACAAGCTCTTCCCAAATGATGATTTAAATAGGAGGTTACAAATTCACACTCGCGTAAGTAAGGGTGACAGATTTTATTTATTATTTTTTTTTTTTTGAATTTTTGGAGTTTACGAAGTTTATATGCGAATATTACAGAATCTGGGTGTTTTGCTGTCATTTTCCCACGATCTCTGTCATCATCTGAATGTGCCACCAGAACCAGAACTCAGCGACATCGCCTTCCCTTCACACTGCGAGGTGCTTCGCGCGCCGAACTGAAAAGCCTAACTATGTGAATAAAAGCTTTTCAAAATCCATACAATTTTTATTCTTCGATTAGGCATGGATTTACAAAAAAATCTGCAGTCGAGGCCGTCTTCTTCTTCTTCTTCTAGTGCCTACATTCCGCCACACCGAACCCAACTTCACCCTCGCATGATCTCAGTCTATTCTTCTCCCCCGCATCCGAACCTTCAACCAAATTCTAACAGGAAATCAACCAAATGGCTCATCCTTGTCTCCTCTCTCTGCACCGTCCCCTTCTTGTTCTACCTCTTCACCACCGCCCAAAAAATCCACACCTCTTCCAAGTTCGCTGAGCCCAAGTCTACATTCTTCGGCCTTGTTATCAATGCGGGTTCCTCGTATTCTAAAATCAACATCTTCGAGTTTCTCGGGGAGGGCCGGATTCCCTTCCTTGACGAGGCTGGGTCGAGCTCCATGAAGATTGGGGTTGGATTGATGGGATTCGCAGGGGACCCCGATGGGGCCGGAGCCTCCATTGTGCAGTTAGTCGAGTTTGCTAAGCAGCAAGTCCCGAAGAAGGAGTGGGGAAGGACTAAGGTTCAGTTGATAGCCACGCAGGAGTTGGAGAATTTGAGTGTTGAGGTCAGGGAGAAGATTTTGGACTCTTGTAGACAGTTTCTGAGGTCGTCTGGGTTTTTGTTCAAGGATGAATGGGCACGTGTAGTTCAAGGTATGTTGTTGTTGGTTCTTCCGTGATTTGAATCCGATGCCCAATATTGACGTGATTCTGTGATGATTTGAAAGGAACCGCAGTAGTATTTGAGATAATGATATCAGGCATGTAGGAAGTTAGCTATAAATTGATAATTTTGGTGCATTTTAAAGATGACTAACAGGTGACTAACTGATAAAACTGCCGCACTCTGATTAGCTACTGGCTTCTAATCCCATGATATGGATGGCAAGACACTTGATCAGTGACTTTTGCATTACCCAATAGCTCGTGTTCTGTGATGTTTGGCGTTTCCTCTTGACTGTGTGCATTGGGTAATGCAATTGTCTTACTGTCTTATGCGTCTTGGTTATTTTAAGGATTTCTACTTTTCAGAGTTCACTTTTGAAGTGTTTGTTTCATTGCTGCTCCACTTTACTTTCTTTGTCATTTTTGGACCTTTTTGATGCTTACGGTTATAGGGTATAAATAATGGCGTTTTTTTTCCCACCTACGTGATTAAACCTCATGCGCTACTACATCTGGAAAAGAAAATGAAGTAGAATGGATTCATCGGATTGAATTGATTCATGGTCTTTATTCATGCCACCCATTTGTATAATTTTTAGTCCGTTGTCCTACTAGGGAAAATATTACTCTAGATCAATCGATTTAAAATATCAAAGCTGCCTCCGAGGTAAAGTTATTTGTTTGGGTATACTTCTAGAGAAAAGAACAACTGGAGTTTTTCTGCATTCAAGTGGTATTGTTATATTCTTAATCAAATCAACTAAATCCAAAAGTTTCTGATCTTTATTATTCATATCACTCATACAACAATAAAATTAGGAAAGAACTTTTATTATATTATCAAGAAGGATTTTCTAGTATTTCATTCTGCCTATTATTTTCATGCACTTCCCCCAGCTTTCAGGTCATTTGTGCTCAAGCCATGTTTTGCTCCATTCTGAGCTGTGTTGGTGTGTGCCTAAAACCTAATTTTCTCCCTATCCTTACTTTCTTTTATGTATGTTAGATGCATGCCAAAGTGTCATGGCAATGCCAGTATTGGATGTATAACTTACCTGTTGGTAGGTAAAATGGACATTTTGGTGTTCTTGGAGAACATTGAGTGTGTGTTTGGTCTTTGTATATTTTTCTTGTGGTTAGGTTCCAATTGTTTGAAAAGTAAAATGGAGGCTAAAATAAACTGTGGGAATTTTTTTAGGTGTTATGGCATCTTTGGTTGAAGAGGAAGTGTGAAACTCTCTCCTTTTTAAGGATCTATATTTGCATTCTGAGGAGTTGTGGTAAAGGATAGTGTATATGTCCTTAGTTTAATATTTTTCTCTTGATCTTTTCAAGGGGTTAGACTTCTTGATTGCAAAGATATTGGGCTGTTTTTCTTGCTTTTTGTAGTTAACAAGTTTAAGTCACTCTTTTATTATTGCGCTTCTTTGATTTTGATTTCTTTCAAGCTCTCCTGTTTTGCGACTTTGTTCTTACTTGATGGCATTTTCTTTTCTTCTCTTTTTGCCACTTTTCTATTAGAAAAACCTCAAGTTTCTTTGAGTATTGGTTCCAGAAACATTTAATTATCATTCTTAACGTTTCTTATGATTAATCTTTAAAAATTAGAAAAGAGTAGGCTATGCTAAATCCCCATCTACACGAATCTGTATCTGAAAATTCCACTGTGGTCAGCAATGTGCAACTTCAAACTTAAGTTAATATTATTAAGTGGTAATAGGAAGTTATACTTTTGGAACCAGCATCCTTGGTCAAATTATTTAACCAGACTCTGCTCCTTGTCTCACGTGTTTTATTTAACTGTTTATCTTTTATAGAAGAGCTAACAGGGAAAATGGAAAAATTGGTTATTGAGGGGTTAATGTCCATGCAACAGTGGTGGAGGTCAAAAGAGAGTAGAGACCCAATATGTATACCTGGCCATGATGATTTTGCACATATTATAACAATTTAATTTATTATTTTTTGAATTTGTGTTGATTGCTGTTGCCTTTTGTAGTGGGCTTGAACTTTTCTTTTCTTTTTCTTTTTGATGTTAACGAGAAACTATATACTCATAACCCAGGTGAAGAACAAGGTGTCTCTTCTTGGGTTTCTGCAAATTATGCTCTTGGAAACTTGGGACGTAAGCCTCAAGAAACTGCTGGAATCGTTCAACTTGGTGGGGATTCCTTGCAGGTTTTCTCATTCACTAATTTACAGTTTAATTCATGTATACATGAATCTAAATTTGGGCATTATTACTCATTTCTCCTTAAATACTTGTATGACTAGATTGTGGGCTTGTGATTTGCGTGGAGTTTGAGATAAGTCACATTGTTCATAATTTATGAATAGTGTTGTTTCCTATCGATTTTGTATCATATATAGATTTATCCATACATGCTTTACATCTGTTTGTAACGTGTTATAGAATATCAACTTGTTGGACTAGATTCTGTTTCTTAGGAATGCTAAGGTCAAAGCCTTTCTGCCTTGGAAGGTCATGATCGGATGGTTAGATGTCAAGCTAATCATTTGCCTGAAGTTTCTTCTTACTTGAGATTATTTGAAGGTTATTTCGCTATTTGTTGATGTGTAGATTTCATGTCATGATTGAAGACATGGATCTTGTAAATTTTTGTATTTAATTTTATATTTTTTTGGTTTGTTGAACTGTCAAAGTTTTTGCCGTTTATTTTTTAAATTCTTGACATAGGAAAGCAAAGCCTCAATAAAAAATAACTCATTTATGAAGTTACGAACTGGGCTAATCTAGCAATTTGCAGTTTCTCTGACTGCGATGTTTGCAGACAACCAGCTTCTAGGAGAAATCCTCAACCTGCATCGCATGAGCAGCCCTTTCAACATTCTCTTACTGTATATCAATGGTTGTATCATTTAACACAATGACAGATCCCCACAAGTCTTTGATCTACTTCCCACGGGGTTCCCAATTTCCCCCTTGACCTTTTCTCAACTGGTTGCCGCTACTTGAATGGTGCTTCTGGGCACCCATGAGACCTAACTCGATTGCTATTGCCAGAGTAATTAATTTGCAACTATTATGGTTTGCAGTCCTTATGTCTCCCTTCATTACATCAAGAGCTTTGATGCATCCTGGAAAGTAAAACGCTAAAACTAAAACTACTAAAACCAATAAATCAGGACTTGAACACTGACCCATACAACCAAAAGACTATTGTTGCTGTAGTGGAGCTCAACTTCAACTACTCCATAACAATATGTATATATCTGTGGGTTGAAACCCATCAAAGAATGACTAACCTCTGTAAAATTATGACAAAACAAATCTTATATTGGGAATTTAAAACCATCAATTTTTTTATGTAGGGAGACAAACTTTAAGATACCCTTTTCTTGTTGATGAGTATCTTGATAATATACTGGGACGTGGCATTTGTGCATTATTAACAGGTTTAATTTGATGAGGCCTAGGGGCTAGTGTTACATAAGTGGAACTTACTGATAATTTTTTATTAAATTTGAGGGATTTATTGTTTTTGGGGAAACAAAAAGTAGAGATTCCATTGGTTTTGACACGTATATGTTCCTTGTATTTTTTTTCCCTCCAAATTGGATCTCTTAGAAGCTGCATAGGTATGGGAGTAGTTGTCCTTTTTTGTTTTTCTCACCTATTTTTTGTTTACTAAGTTATAATCAAGCGCATCCAGCTATTTGTGATTTCATAATATTGCTGCCTTTATGTTTCTGATTTTGATTATCGAAATTGTTTGTTCTGGCATGTTCTTGTTTTCAAGTCATTTAGGTCTTAAACTTGATATTAAGAAGACAGATTTTGGCATGGCTTCAATGTGATTTAGAAAGGAGGGAGCGTCTTTGAAGCAATGTCCGGGTTCATTTTGTAGGCTTGTTGCCTCTATTAGAGATGTAATTGGTTTAAGAAATTCACACTTTCTGGTTTTCTTCCTTGTTTTAACTTTTTTTTTTTTTCAAACTAATACATGACAAATTTGTTGGGATGAAGTGTGAAGTATTGTTGGTTGACATTTTTGGGCACAAAGTGTTTTCATTTTGTATAAAAAGTTTGTTCTTTTAAAGATGCTGAATACATATATGAAGTACACTGGTATTTGTAGGTTACATTGGCGTTGGTAAATTCAAAGTCAGTACAGCCTTCCCAGACTATTAAATGGTCTGGAGTTACCTACAATCTCTATACTCAGAGTTGGCCCGAACTTGGCCAGGTATCTCCCTGCTCTTCCCTGGTTTATAAGGTTCTATGCCTGTTTCGAAGTGTTGGATGATGTGTTATATTTATTGTTTACTTGCTGTCAATTAATGTCCTAGAGAAATTGAAGTTCTGTATTTCCTTTATACTCCCACATTAAGCTTCCAAGAAACCAAGGTCACTGGGATGGCTATAAGGCTATTGTTGGAAGGCTGAAAGAGCTCTCACATAATGGTTTGTCAGGGTACCTGTGGATACCACAAGAACCCACCTGAGCTATACCCCACATTCCTGTCCTCTACTGAGAAGCTAAGAAGCACCTATACGGTATACGACAAATTTTAACCATGAACTAAGAAAAACATGGATTAAACGGTATAAATATGATAAGGCTATAGCTTAAAAACATGAATTAAAATTTAAAAAATGAAACAAAAATTGTGACTAGTTCAACCAGTTGAACCACTGGTTTTATCAGTTCTAGCTGGTCCGAGACCAGTTTGACCCATTCTCCACCAGTTCTTTGACCCTCCAGTTCCCTCACATCTGCAGACTGGATGTGTGACCAGTTCCTGTTCCAACCGGCCTGTCTGGTACAGTTCTCATAACAGTGGGTTTTGGAACAGTGAATAGGTGTATACTAGAAAGCCGCCACCACCATCATTATATGTGTGTTGGCTTTTGCATGCATTGCCTTCATTGATTGATATAAAATATTTATCCCCATTGAAGCTTTAGTTTAATGTTATCTTTTAATCAACATTCTTGGACAGGATGTATCATTGAAATCATTGGAGGAGATGCTGAATCACAGGGAATCAAAATTTTGTAAGTAATGAGGTGGAAAACTACAATCTTAACTTTTTGTAGTACTAAAATAAAGTTAATTTGTTAAATGTTTTTGTAGTTGCTATTCCTATAACTTTATTAGAGTCTTGCAATATCAACTGGGATGCTGATGGCCCTTTGATATATCTGAACATGTTTGATCAGGTGCTTTAAAGAAATCATGACCTCATTCTTGCTGAACATGCTTGATAAGTGGTTTAAAGAAACTGAGAGAAGATTTTGCAGTAATGAGTACTAGCAAGGAAGTTTTTATATGGTCATTTGAAAAAGTATAACGCTAAAATAGCAGCAGTAGTAGTCACATGATCCTTTTTCAGATTAGTAGCAGTACTTTAATACTGCTACATATGTTATGAACGTTATAACATGCTGGGGTTCTTTCTGTTTATAGGGAAATGTTTTGTGATTTAAAGTTCAAACAAGACTTTTTAGTTTTTACAAGATCTAGTGAAAAATGCCATATGTGAACTTTCACTTGGAATCAAATGATATAATCTGATGATGTCCATTCATTTATGTTTATTTATGTGCAGCTTCAAGATCTATCAGAAACAATATTGGTAACCCTTGCTTTCCAAAAGGGTATTCTTGGGACTTTAAGTCAAGTAATGTAGATCGCCCAATTGTCCAAGCTACTGGTAATTATTCTGCATGCAAATCTGAAACCGGGACATTTTTGAAGAGAAGAAAAGGTTTCTTCCTATTTTGATATTTTACTATGATCAGTATCTAAGCTATACTTTTGGACAAATTATAATCATTTATGCTGGTGGCTAACTTTTGATTTTGGGTTAATACTGTCTTTGGTCCCTGTAGTTTATAGTCATTTTGATTTTTGTCTTTGAAGTTTCAAACAAGTGGTTTTGGTCCCTCAAGTTTACTCTGTTTCAAACTGTTAGTCTTGTAGTTTGAAAAGGACGTTGACGGTGTTAATTTTGATGACGTGGCATTAATGCTGTCAAAATTGCTTATGTGGGTAGCTGACTAGGCAAGATGACTGGGTGATTTTGCTAACTAGGTAATGACACGGACACATGATTAAAAAACATGCAAACATAAAATACAAAACAAATGCATGAGAGGAGTAGAGGACCAGGAAAGCATTCGAAGAGGACCAGGAATATTGAACGCTTAAACCATATTTGAAGTATATGGAAGAAGCAGGTTGAGAAGTCCATACCATAAGTGGAGATGGTGACTTTCTTATTGGAGCTGTAGTCTTTGGTCAAAAGTCTGAGTAAGAACAAATACATTCCATTCCCTCTACTTTGATTGGAGCTGCAGATTGGAAAGGACATACCCCTCCCTCTGCTTTGATTTTTTTTCCTGATTTTTTCCTCTTTTCATGGGTTTACCTCTGTTTTTTCGTTATTAAAATAGAGGCAAACAGAGCATTGTGTCCAAAAGTCTAGCAAATAATAAAGTGTGCGTGAGTAACATGAAGTGTGTTAGATGAATTAGAGATTGGTCGGTGAGAGAAAGATGGGTTTAATGAGAGAAGAAGAAGAGGAGTCAAACTGGTAAAGGGCTTTCATTGCTGGTGTGGCTGATGACAAAGGATATCATTGGGCTATAGCAAATTCTCTCACAACAGTTGGAGCTGAAATTCTTGCTGGCACTTGGGTACCAGTTAGTAAATCTGCAGAATTTCAGGGTTGTATGTCTGCGCCCCAAGTGTTCTTATCCATGTAGAATGTTGCAGGAACTAACTATGAATGCTTCTGTCTAGGCTCTAAATTCTTGGAATTCAGCCTTCAACGGGGAAAATTTGATGAGTCACGAATGTATAATTTGATGTGCTGCTATTTATTTTATTTGAGTGGTTATGTTATCTGTATTTACTTTGCTTAGTCAGCCTCATACATAAGTGATTTTAATGGCGTTAATGCCACATCATTAAAATTAACACTGTCAACGTCCTTTTCAAACTACAAGGACTAACAGTTTGAAACGGAGTAAACTTGAGGTATCAAAACCACCTGTTTGAAACTTCAGGGGCTAAAACCAAAATGACTATAAACTATAGAGACCAAAGATGGTATTAACCCTTTGATTTTTTATGATGTGTTTCTTTAGAGAGCTTTGTATATTGTGCTGTTTTTTATTGGATGTTTTTCGTATTTGTTCATCCTTCAAGACTAAATTGCTCCATGATATAATCTTCTATTTTATAAATAGCCATGTATAATTCCATACGCTTGCTTTCATATTTTTTGCAAAAAAGTTACATTGATTTGTTGTGACTGATCGATAGACATGCTACTTAATGACAAAAAAAAACGAGATTTACTAATTGCCTATGACAAGACTACTATTCCCTGTAAGTCTGGTTGTTCATTAATCATTACTATATTGTTTTGCATTTTTGCCAACTGCAACCAGCTAGGAAGTGTTAGGATGCAACAGATGGATGAGGGGTAGTTTCATGTATTTAGTTATTTTATGAAAGGGTGGTTTTATGCAGTAGTTATTTTATGAACCAGTTACTGTTAAATCTTATCTTGCACATAAGTAGTTATTTCTAGTAAGGCTATATAAGCTTGTTATGTGTTGTATTGATATTAGGAATGAATGACGTATTTTGCAGTGAAATTATCCTCGCTTAGTACAGAGTTACAAAGTCTGGCTCTAGTCTTTTCTCTTCTTCTCCCCTTATTTTCTTTATTTCTTTCTCTTCTCAATTCTCTTATTCTTCTTCTATTATTCCCTATAACTTAACAATTTAATGATAGATTCTAGGATTTAGAATAAGAGAAGAGAGGAAGGAGAATTAAAGAGAGGAAGAGAGAAGGGAAGAGGTCTAGAACCAATATATGAAATTCTAGAGGAAAGGAGAGTCTCAGGCGACAATACAATTTTTCATTCATTCCTAATGTCAATACAACACATAACAAGCTTATATAGCCTTGTTAGAAATAACTAGCAATAACTACTTATGTCCTAGATAAGATTTAACAATAACTGGTTCATAAAGTAACTATGGCATAAAACCACCCTTTCATAAAATAACTAACACATGAAACTACCCCTTGTCCATCTGTTGCATCCTAACAAGAAGCAACATGCACTTCATGTTGCCATAAGAAAATAAGGCTTCAGTCTTCATTTTCTTATTGTTCTGAACATTAGAAATCATGAAAATAATTTTTTATCAAAGCAAATACAGCCATGATGCCTATGGTTGATAGAAATTGCTCGTACCCAGGAAGTATTATCGTTTTACTTTCAGTTCAACTTACTTTAGGACAGCTAATCTGTGTTTTATTCCCAGGGAAGCTTCCTTAACTGTTGGTAAATAGGATTGGGGAGCTTGTCTGTGTCACTTTTTCCAGAGACGATATTCACTTATAATTGTTTCTCTAAATGCAGAGAGATGCCAACACCCACCATGTAAAGTTACCTCATCTTTACTTGAGTTATCAGGCGTGCAAATTTCTTCCAGAAACTTCTTGTACACCTCTGAGGTTTGTGATTGGTCACCTTTGTTTTTCATCATCATTGATTCCGTTTGTTTGAATTTTACCCCCTCTGTCCCTATATATAAGATCATTTGTTTTTGAATGGGCTTGTCCCTTTTTTTAAGATCCCATTTGACTTTGTCTCAATAATAAATGCATTTTTACCCATTTTGTCCTCATTCTCTCACCATTATTTACCATAATTCTCTTTCTTCCTTTTCTCATCATTACTCTTTCTATCTTACTCATTCATAAATAGGGGCATCTTTGGAAAAAAATTATATTTCCTACATATTTATTACTTTTAACTATTTTCTAGAATCCCGTGATACGGTTGAGAGGACCTTATTTATAGGGATGGAGGGAGTATTAGCTCATGTATAAGAGGTTTTACTGGGGGGGACTTAGTTGCCCATTCTTGACCCCATAATTGCCTATGGATGAAGCTCTTAGAAACAACAAAAAGACTCTAAGCCTTGTTAGTATGAAGGGTTGTACCTAACCTATCATCACTATTTCTGGCTTGGTTGCCGGCTTGAAGCTGCTTTATTGGACGGTTTGATTATAACCTAATAAATATAATTGGGTTAATACCATTATTGATCTTTATAGTTTGATCAAATTTTGGTTTTGATTACTGTAGTTTCAAATCGTGGTTTTTAGTCCCTATAGGTTTACAAGGACTTGGTCTTAGTTTAATGGCGTTAACTATTAACGTTGTAAAATATAGGAACCAAAACAAAAACTTGTTAGAAGTATAGGGACTAAAACCAGTACTAGGTTAAAACTATTCATGTCCTTGTACTTTTAACGAGTTTTGGTTTTGATCCCTATACTTAACAGCTTTAACTAAAGTTGACATTGTTAAACTCAAACCAGATCCTCATAAAACCCTAGGGATTAAAAACAACGATTCGAAACTATAGGGATCAAAATCAAAATTCAATCAAATTGTAAGGACCAATAATGATATTAGCCCATTATAACCTGACCCAACCATTTAAGATACAAATAAATAACTAATAGTGACAACTGCTAAAATATGGGGGCAAAGTTTTGAGTGAATTGTGACTCTTGCTTCTAAAGCATATAAATGCTGATGATCAATATTCACCCTCCCCTTTATGGAAAAATTAACCTTTTTTTATTTTTGACCGAGAATATTAAATATAAAGAATATCTTAAGGACGTATGTTGGCTTAAATTTCTCTCATATAACATAAGGACTGACTCCATTACTCTGATTTCCTCCTCTAAAGACTTCTAATGGGACCTTATTCTGTTATTTCTAAGCATGTGTGAACATCATACGAGGTGTATGGAAGTGGAGTGTTATGTTTTGAGTTTGCCCCGTTATCAGCCTTGCATATATTCCTGCAATTGCTCTGGCTCATAATTTAATATAACGTCTGAGTGGGAATAAGCTATGGTTAAATTTTTTTTAAAGGTATAAGGAGTGTAGACAGATGAAACAGAATATAAGTAATAGTTGAATCACTTAAATGTATGTAGGTTAACTTATCTTCAACAGCAATCTACATTGGAAGCTCTTATATTTAATACCTTTACACCCTCATTTTAACTGTGCCAAAACGATGCATCTGTTAAATTAATGACACTATTTCCATGTAATTCAATGCCCTTCAGTTTTTTGGGATGTTTCCTAGGGCTTCTTTGTCTGAACTGGAAGCAGCTGGCCAACATTACTGTGAAGATCATTGGGATGCCCTTAGAAGGCAACATAATGAAATTGATGATCTGGATCTATCAAAATATTGCTTCTCTTCTGCTTATATGGTTGCACTTATGAATGATGTTTTTGGGTTATCTATGGAAGAGAAAAGGTATGGCAACTATATTCCCAGATTAGTCATCAAAGTTGAAATTTTTGTTATATTTGTATGTGACATGCAGTTAAAATCGCACTAGTTAATTGCAAACTTTTAAGGTATAATTACTGAAGAGAGATGAAGTAATTAGAATTTGAAATTATTTATTGGCATTTTTTTTATTTGTAGAAAATGCAAGTTTCATATCTTATTGTGGAGCGACTTTGCAAAGAATGAGTTTTAATATACGATTGCAAACATCTGCAGGATTGGATTTGGAAATGGGAAGGGGAGTTTTCACATTGACTGGACCCTTGGATCCTTCATGGTTGAAACAATGGCAGAACCCATTGAATTGGACCGTGTGGACACAGGGCTGATTGTTGGGAATGAATCAGTGACATACTTCTCAATGTTTGCATTTCTTTTTCTAGTTGTACTGGCTGCAATCTTTGTACTTCAATGGAGAAAGCCACAATTAAAGACTGTATATGACCTCGAGAAGGGACACTACATTGTTACTCGTGTACCTTGGTAATACTATCATCTGTGCCTTGAATTTATTCTATTCATTTTAACATGAATTTTTAAGCTGATGTGTATTTCTTGATCAAGCAATATTTTGAAAGAGAAATTCTGGACTTTAAAGCAGGGGAACCGTTTCTATTCAAATTGCAGCTCCACTAACATCTATATTATAGAAACGGAAGCGGCAACTATGTAGGCTATAAGCTGCTCAATTTTCCCTTTTTACTAAAATTCGTGATGTATCTCTGTAACTTCCTTTATTTTCCCTTCTTTTTGTTTTGTTTTTATTTACTTGAAGCTGTAGTGGAAAAACAGGGGCTTGAGATGTGGTCCTGAATTAGACAGCTGGCATAATTAATTTATTCAATTTTCATGGATTAGGTGCTAATACTCTCCAAGTTTACCCCCATCGGTGAATAGTAAGAAATCGCCTAACACCTCTGGTGCCATACACTCCATATAGTTCTTGTTGTTATACTGATAAGTATATTTGATTCTTTTTATAGGGTATTTGCTCGTTTTCAAATAACATTAAATGTTTTTTCATGTATGCTCATAACTAATAAGGGCAGTAGGTGAGAGTAATAATTAATATGATATTATAGTTTAGTGCAATTAGTATTGATAATATTGGAAATTATTTAAATTTTAAGACAAATTTAATTACCTTAAATGTTTTTTATTGGTTTGTGAGAATTGTTACAATTCCTTTATAGTAAAGGAGGAGGAGTACAAGGTACTTCTCATGCGTTTCACATTGGCTAAGAAAAATCTTAAATTTTATTAACTTTTCCATAAAATTCACCAACTTTCTAACTTTACATTTATTTAATGTATTCATGAAAATAAAGTAAATATAATAATAAATGAAAGGTAAAATTTTACAAAATTTTCTTTCTTTGTTTTATAAATAGGATCTGAGGCGTAAATTGGAAAGAAGAATGTAAAAAATCTGTTGACGAAGGTAAATAGTAAAAAAAGGAGATATAAAGAAATAATGAATACCAAATTTCACCATCATCGATTATGCCCAAAGAGTTTTGAAGTTCAACTTTGAAGCAAGGTTTCTACAAATGGGCATTGATCCAACACTATGGGTTAAAGGGTCAAAAGTTAATCCAACACTAAGACTTTTTTAGATGTAAAAGTGTCACACACGTTACATACAAATGAAGTGTAAAAATATTGTTTGACTGTTAAAATTTGACTTTTTTTGCATGGGACGATAACATGGCTTTCAAATACGCAAAAATACACACGTGTGATTTGGAAAAAGAACGCTCAATACCAAGTTTTTTTTTTAAAAAAATTTAATAATTTTATTTCAATTAAAGGAAAATTATTATTTCTCTAGCTATAATTATTTGGGAAGCCTAATTTTTTTTTATGATTTATTATTTTAGGTAAGAAGATTTATTCAATGGGTAAAAATTTTATTTCTATAATTTATTTTCTTTTTTTCAAATCCTTATTAAATTTTTTAATTATAATTGATAAGGGAGTATTTATGCATTTGAAATTTGATACTATAAATAATATATTTATTTTAAAATAATTTTAATTTTTTGAAAAATAAATAGTTAAAGAAATAATTATTAAATTAAATATATTTAATAATATCAAATATAATTTTAATTAAATATAGTATTTGTAATATTAAATTTCAAATGTACAAATACTCATTTATTAATTATTAATTAGAAAATTTAATGAATATTTTTTAAAAAAGAAGAAAATAAATTATAGAAATAAAAAATTTGGCCTTCTAGGAATTATACCTAGAGAAATAATAAATTTTTTTAATTGAAATAAAAGTATTAAATAAAAAAAGAACTTGGTGTTAGACGCTCTTTTTGTTAAATCACTATGTATTTTTTCACATTTGAAAGCTAAGTCATCATCAGTCAGTAAAAAAAAAGTCAAATTTAACAATCAAACGGCATTTTTGCACATAATTTGTAACCATATGTGCATTTTTGTATATAAAAAAAGTATTTGGTGTTTCAAGATAAAAGACATGTACATTTTTTTACCTTAACCCTATTATTAAGTGTGTGTGTGTTTGGATTAGCTTTTGGAGGATAACTTTTACGATTTATGAGATATGTAGGTAAAATGAGTTTTGTCTCAGCTGGTAAAAAATGATTTTTAAAACGACGACTTTAAAGTTAGCTAAACACTCACTAAATATTAGACAATATTTGTATGGATCCAATTTTATGGGATGCCTCGAAGGGTGGCTTCGTCACTTACGCACAAAAGACTGATCTACACGTTAGCTTAATCTTGCATAATGTCTTGGTCCACATCTATGATAATTGATGATATTGTAAGAGCCATTTAATTTATTTGGGTAGATAAATGAATTAGTTAATTATGATATATGTTACTTGATCCTTCTAAAATACTTGTATATATATGATTAGAGGTAGCTTAATTTAAAGAAAAATAATAAATATAAATACTTTTAAAAAAACGAATTTGTATTTGTAATTTATAAATAATAATAAATAATCTAGAATTTTTTATGCGATCACACATGCCACCCTAACAAACCAAAGCCCAGTCAGCCTCCGGCACGCACTAATTCATAAGGCTTTTTTTGATTTTTTTTTTTTTTTTTGATTTTTTAAAGTTTAAAAAACACACTATATACTACGTTCAGCCTTATGCCCTAATTGTGTCTCTCATTTCTCCCTCGCGCTCACTTCTGAAGTTTCTAGCACTTCAACCTCCTCGTCTCTAACAATGTCAGCTATGCTGGTACGCTTTCTTTGCCTCTACGCTTCTCTGTGTTTGTACGCACTTTGTAGATGTTCTATCTAAATCCGTTTTGTTTTTTTTTGGAATGTGGAAACGAACAGCAACCCCAGATCATATTGCTGAAAGAAGGGACCGACACATCGCAAGGAAAGGCGCAGTTGGTGAGCAACATCAATGCGTGTACTGCTGTGGCAGATATGGTGCGAACGACGCTTGGCCCGCGTGGGATGGACAAACTGATCCACGATGATAAGGGAAATGTTACCATTTCCAACGATGGTGCCACTATCATGAAGCTCTTGGATGTCGTTCATCCCGCTGCTAAGATCCTCGTCGATATCGCCAAGTCTCAGGACTCCGAGGTAATTCTGGGGAATGATGTTTTTACAGGCGTATTCTCTATATTTTTCGGGGCATATTGTGCTTGTTGAGGACAAGTTATCAGCTTTGGATTCCTAGGTAACTAGGTGGTATAGTTGCTTATACAGGGCTTTCCGTTCATTTTCATGCGGAATCAGGGATGGGCGCTAATATAGATTTTGTTTGTTGATTTGGATTTATTGTTTTAAGTGAATAATTGTTCTTGGTATTGTTTGGTGAAAATAACATGTCTCTCACTGATTCTTGATGCGAAGAAAACTACCATGCTGTTGGACTTTATAGTTTGCCCTTCTATTCTCCTGCCGGAAGCGTTTAAATATACAAATTTTACGTATCTTTGTATCTAAGCATAGTCATCGAAAGAGGAAGAGATATTTTCTTTGTGCATTTGCTATTAGAGAGACTTCCCTTCATAAGAATCAATTTGTAACTCTAAATCTCCTTCAAAAGTCAAATCTTTTTTCTGGTAACAAAAATTGTGTTCTTAGTAATTAACATGAATTCCATCATGCATATTCAATGATGACAACTTTATCTCCTAATATTTGTATTGTGAGCATGAATAATGCAGAACTGGAGATGATTTATTTTTGCATTGTTGATTGGCGACCATTTTGTGGAATGTGATGTTTGGGTTCTCTTTGTTCGAGTTCAGTTTTCTTACAGACTTTAAAGCTGGTTTTATGACTTTTCTCGCATCAAGGATTCTGGGTGGACATAGGAGGGTGGAATTTTGTGGGTATTCACTGTTATCTGGATTATGTGTGGGCTAGGACAATGTTGGCAGCTCCTATGTGGTGGTTGGCAGGGTTTCTTTCAAGACTGTATTTGTGTTTTATATGCAGAGGAACTGGGAAGCTTTACCTTTAAGTTTTAGTTTCCTGTATTATATTAATTTGATTTTGGTCCTTTATGTTGGTTTGATTCTCTAACCTTTTCACTTGTACCTGTTCTTCCTTCTTGGATAACTTTCTTTTATCAAACAAATATTACTTGTCTTTTTGGATGCCAGTATGCACTGTAGATGTCATGATGATTATCTTACATGAAATGGGTGTTTGAATTTGTGAAACTTTATATTTAACGATAACTGTTATTCATATTTGGTAGGTTGGTGATGGAACAACCACCGTGGTATTGCTTGCGGCTGAGTTGTTAAGGGAGGCCAAGCCTTTTATTGAAGATGGTGTGCACTCTCAGAATTTGATACGGAGCTTTAGGACTGCTTGCTCCTTGGTACAGAATTGAACCTACTCTTCTCTTCCACCTGGACAACTGTATTGTTCTTACATGTTGTCTCATTATATATCATGCATGATTCTTACAGGCAATTGAGAAGATAAAAGAACTAGCTGTCGGTATAGAGGGAAAAAGTCTGGAAGAGAAGAAAAGCTTGCTTGCAAAATGTGCTTCTACAACCCTTTCTTCTAAGCTCATTGGCGGAGAGAAAGAATTCTTTGCACCAATGGTTGTTGATGCTGTGGTTGCAATTGAAAATGAAGACAGGATGAACATGATTGGAATCAAGAAGGTACGCCATTATTTTTGCAAGCTTGTAAAAAATTAATAAGATACTTGTTTATTGAATCCAAAATATGTGAATTGAATAAGCTACAAACCAAGTGGCATGACCTACAAAATTGAAGATGAAAGAGGTATAGGTTGATTTTCTATCTTGAATGTTTAATTATCATCAATAAGTTATGTGAACATTGGACTTTATCCGGAAAATCTTTTTGTATAGCTGTATGATGGAGATTATTCTACAGGTTCCAGGTGGTAATATGAGGGACTCCTTTCTAGTGAATGGTGTTGCCTTCAAAAAGACATTTTCATATGCTGGCTTTGAACAACAACCAAAGAAGTTTCTCAGTCCCAAGATACTCTTACTAAATGTTGAGTTAGAGCTGAAATCTGAGAAAGAGAATGCTGAAATAAGGTATAAATACTAAAAAAATCTTCCTTTCTGATTTTTGTTCATTGATGTAGTCATCGTCTTATTGAATGATTGCTAAGCTTACAATACATATTCCTCTTTCTACTGTATTCTACAGATTATCAGATCCAGCACAATATCAATCAATTGTTGATGCAGAATGGAATATCATATATGACAAGTTAGACAAATGTGTCAAGAGTGGAGCCAAAGTTGTTCTTTCACGATTGGCTATCGGTGATCTCGCTACACAGGTTTTTCTGAGTATTTTTTTCTCACGGCTTTTTTCTATCTTACTCTGGACCTTATGCAGTATTATTGCTCTATGAAGTTTCCACCTGTGATACTTATCTATTGGTTGGATGTGGGCTTCTGACTTTGCAATCTTATGAATATACCTGGACTTTGGTTTCAGTATATTTACTGCAGATTGATATTGTTGTGTAAACTGTCCTTTTCTGGAAAATGACTTTTTCGATCATTTTATTGAGAGGAAGAAGGGATTTATCAATTTTTTTAATTAGATTTCCTTGAAACAGTATTTTGCAGATAGAGATATATTCTGTGCTGGTCGTGTGGCTGAAGAAGATCTTCAACGGGTTGCTGCGGCAACTGGTGGAACTGTACAGACATCTGTCAATAATATAATTGATGAGGTCTCATCACATTTTGCCTTGTAATTTTTTTTAAGTTATGATATTCTCACTTGAACTAGAATAAATGCTATCATTGTATATTTGCTTTGCTATGGTATTTTATGTCACTACTAAAATCGTTTTGATTTATTTGCTTGAAGGTCCTTGGGACTTGTGAGATTTTTGAGGAGAAGCAAGTTGGAAACGAGAGGTTCAATATATTTAATGGTTGTCCATCTGGCCGGACAGCTACAATAGTTCTTCGTGGTGGAGCTGATCAGGTTTGTCAGAGGATGCATTATGGCTGTAGACATCAATCTAAACCAATCTGTCTAATGATTTGTTCTTGGGCTTAGATTTTTTTCTTAAATTGTGTTAATCTCTTGCAGTTCATTGAGGAAGCTGAGCGAAGTCTTCATGATGCAATCATGATTGTTAGGAGGGCTTTAAAGAATTCGAACGTAGTTGCTGGTGGTGGTGCTATAGACGTATGTGTTTCAAATGTATATATCTGGTTATGTTGGTTATGTTAGTAAGTTTTTAAAAGGTTAACATGTGACTCTTTGTGGCAGATGGAAATCAGCAGGTATTTGAGGCAGCATGCTCGTACAATAGCTGGGAAGTCTCAGCTTTTTATCAACTCTTATGCTAAAGCTCTTGAGGTAGGTGTCATTGTCTTTCATTCTGCTATGCATGTTTTTGGTTTGTGTCCCAATGTTTTTTATTGAAATTGAACAAGGAAATGGTAGAAAATGAGTGAAGTACTAGCAGAGGCTTTGGTATCCTCCAAATAGTATGTTTGGTAGACAAACAGAAAGGAAAATTATTGTTAGACAAATAGTTACCCATATCATTGGAAAAAAGGTTTTTTTTTTTCCCCTTTTCTTTTGGGTACTTTTTTAGGATTGTCAATCCCTGTCTTGACCTTCCTCCACAGTAGTTCCATTGTCTCGCTTCTCTATAGGCAAAGTCAGGCCTTGAGAGAACGTGCAAGGTCCAAGAAAAACCATTGACCTCCATTTGAGAACTAGAGGACTGCTTATTGTCTTATAACCTTGGAAACTGTAAGAATTGAGACATGAAGGAATTGACATCCTAGCCATAGCAGCATATGGTCTTCTGTTTAAAGAGTACATTTGCTTGATTGGATATTGATGCAAAAGCTCATGTTTCCATTGCAGGTCATCCCTCGACAGTTATGTGACAATGCTGGATTTGATGCAACTGATGTGCTGAACAAATTAAGACAGAAACACGCGCTTCCTTCTGGTTGGTTGGCTGTTTTATCTCTGCATGCATGTCATGCCAACATAAATGCAATACAGAATTACTTTTATGCAGACCTGTTGAATAGCTAGATTGATTGCAAGCCTAGCCTAGCTGAATACTAGTGTTTTCAAACTTTAATAGAATTGATTGATAGATTGCTTGCAAGCCTAGCCTAGCTGAATACTAGTGTTTTGCCTAGCTGGATACTAGTTCTTTCAAACTTTAATAGAATTGATTGATGATTGATGCCAACCTAAGCCAGTCCTAAGTTAAGTTAAATCTTAGCCTGGCCTAGTTGAGTGTCAGGTTTCCTGCATGCATCTGTGTTGCCTTGCTTGACCGGAGAGCTTTAGCTTTTTCATGTCATGTATATCTTCTAGAGTTATTGAAAATATGTATCCTTCATGCCCTTAACAGGTGAGGGGGCACCATATGGTGTGGACATCACCACTGGTGGAATTGCTGACTCATTTGCAAACTTTGTGTGGGAGCCTGCGGTTGTGAAGGTAGCTGCAATTCTCTGAACAATTGTAGAGTTTGGTTGTCATGTTTTCTTTGGATAGTGATTAAAGCTAAATGATGAATTTGCAGATCAATGCTATAAACGCTGCTACGGAAGCAGCTTGCCTTATCTTAAGTGTGGATGAAACAGTTAAAAATCCCAAGGTAAGATCTTTTAGTGAGTTCTGTTATCTCAGTTACTTCCTCTTCTTTTTTCCTGCAACCTATTTCTTCATGGCTTGCTCAATTAGAAGTTTCTATTTTGTTAAATATACTCAAGCATAAATAAATTTTTTTCTTGTTTGACATTATTTTTCCAATTTATGTTTCTGGGGGTGTAGCTATTATAATCTGGCATTTCAGCTTTTACTTTGCTAACGCTATTCTTAGTTTGTCATTTTTTGGGGGACTTAAATATGAAAATTAGAATCCCGTTTAGTTGATCAGTCTGTCAGAGAGTAATGAACTGGTATCAAACCTAAAGGATGGCCTTACTTAAGAAAGCATTATTTACTATCTTATGGAAGTTACATTGTCATTTGAGTTTGTTTTAGGTAATATTTTAGGCTAATAAATAAATGTTCTCCTTTTCCATATGTAGTCTGAGAGTGCACAAGGAGAGGCTGCTGCTAGTGCCATGGGGGGCAGAGGCCGTGGAGGTGGCTTCCCTGGTCGAGGGGGACGAGGTATGAGAAGGCGATGAGAGGGAAGTTCGAAGATGTATATCTCATATCTCAGGCAAAAATGAACTTGATGTTGCCTTCTCTCTTCAAGGAATTCGCCCGCATGATTCGTGCATTTCAGCAGATTAGTGATGGTAGGGGAATCGTCCTGTATTTTGATCTTAGAGCAGAAATTTTGAAGCCTGTCCCTCTGGTCACTTTTAATTTATTGTTTTTCTTCTTGTCTTCAAAGTGTTGGCCTGGCCACTTCTATATCTGTTTTTCATCGGAGGGTTGAAACTATTGTGCGATTGTCGATAAAACTTGTTATTGCATGCAAAGTTTTGCAGCAGTCTTTTCTTTTACTTTAAAAATTATGTATTTTTGTTTATTCTGATATAATACTAGTAGTAAAATCATATTGAAGCATTACCCAGTATTTATACTGCTTGACCGATAATTCAGTACTTTCCCCACAGGTATTAAAACAATTTTCTTAAAAAATGACTCAGACTCTTCGCCGGTCTAGGTAGGGTTATGATCTAGCACCTAATTTCTCATTTAATTTAAAAATATTAATTTGTGATTTTTAAAATGATAAATTAATTTTTATGAGAAGTGATATTTATAAGATTATCTTTATTTTTTAACCTTACATAGGGTTAAGGTTAAAAATTACATGAGATTTTTTTTTTTTTGAATGGAATGGGATTTCATTCATTAAGAATAACTACAAATACAAGGGCATTAAAACAAACTGTAAAAGACTATTGAGATACAGGAATCATGAAGATGTGAACTTTACAATATAGATCTTGTTAGTGAATTTTTCTTTTTTTTGAGTATGGTTAGCTATAGAGCCAACTTGTATGATAATCCCTGTGGTTGTAAAAGTTTCCTGTCTAAACAATTATGGTTTCTTGCTTCCCATAATTTCCAAGCTGTGATGCATAAACCAACCTTCCAAGAGCTGTCGGCCTTTGGAGATTTCAGATTTAGGAGTTGACTTAACCATTGGATAAAATACCTTCCAAAGAAATCTATGCTCATATCTGAGGGTAGTATTTTGCTCCATACCGATGGTGCTAAGGGCAATCCTTAAAAACATGATTAATGTTCTCTATGCCACCTTGACAGAGTGCAATTTTGGTCTTGTGTCATTCCTCTTCTATGGCATTCTGCATTGGTCAATAATCAACCTTTTAGGAGCCATGTGACGGTCTTCACCCTTTATGCCATAGGAAGCTTCCACAATCTTACCCACTTTTCTTCTGCATTATTCCAGTTTAGAGACTCCGATGCATGATATGCAGACTTGGCTGTGAATTGCCAGATGATGTCAAATTTCAAAAGCAAGGTGGTTCAATCCGTGTAGGCTTAATAGAAGTGGCTTGGATAGCATGAAGTACAATTGGAGGTAGTAAGTGCTGAAAATTATCCCACTTCTAGACACCATTATCATCAATAAACTCCAAGATAGGTTTTGATGCTTCTGATTCAGTCACATAAGGGTAAGAAATATTCTTTAGAGGTCCATAATCACCTATCCAGTAATCATACTAAAATCTAACTTCACGGCCATCACCTGAATTCCATTTGATGTTTAATGTTGTATCCTGCCACACTTAAGCAATATTCTTCCAAAAGGGGAAGATTTTATTCGTGAAATATCAACCGAGGATTTTTGAAAATCATATTTACCTTTAAGAACCTGTACCCACAAATTTTGAGGTTGGGAGTGCATGTTATAGATAAGCTTTGAGGGAAAAGCTTTGTTCTGAGCTTCGAGTCGTAATAATCCACCTCCCCCATTTTTCAAAGGTTGACAAAGTTCACTCCATCTAAGGAGATTAATACCACGATGATCATCAATGTATCCCTATATAAACTTTCGTATAATCTTTTCAATAGATTTGAGGCAAGCCTGAGGAAGCAAAGTACTCTGCATCACATAAAAAGGCACAAAGGATAGGATAGATTTCACCAAAGTGATTCGGCCGAGTGAAAGTGAACGACTTTTCCACCCAGTAAGTTTGGATTGTATCTTGTCCAGAGTGTAATTATAAGTGGATAAAGATACTCTTCCAGTAATCAGGGGCACGCCCAGATAGTGTGTCTAATATCAAATGTATTTTTTAAGGATAAAAGTAACTATGATTTTCAAAATATGTTTAAAATTACATATTGATTGTTAGTTGACTGTTTATTTGAATTTTTAAAAGTTAAGGTGTAAAATAACAAAAGTTTCTCTAAAACGCGTCTGACACATGCTTTTTGGAGGGACAAAAATAATTATGAACTTCTAAAATAGGTACAAAAATACATATATGACCGATTGTTTGAGTTTTTTTTTTTTATTGAAAATAGTGACATGGAGAATGAAGCCGATGATTATAAAAATATCCTGAAATAAAAATTTGCTGACGGGCAAGGGACCCTTTATCTCTACCTCATCTCTTCTTGAGAGAGAGAGAAGGGGGAGGATGAGATGGAGATAAGGTGACCGATAAAAATGTCTCCATTGATCATTCCTCTCCATTGAATGTCTCCATGGTTAGATTAAGTTTTAATGGTTGTGCTATATATATTAGCCTAACATTAAATCTCAACCATTGAAACTTGATCCAATGGTGGAGACATTCAATGGAGATAAAGGGTTAGGACGAAGTTAATTTCCCTAGCCCAGTCAGCAAATTGTTATTTCAAGTTAGAGAAATACTTACATACTCTAAAAGTATCACGTTATCTGCACTATATCTAATAAAACCGGAACAACTCATCAATTTAATCCTAGTTGGTTGATACTCATGTGAAAAAAAATTCAAGTTTTATCTTATATTTAAGAAAAAATCTTGAATTTAAAAAACGATGAACCAATATTTTTCTTAAAAACAATAAATAATTTGAATTTTTTCAAATGACTCATTAGCTAACTAGGATTAAAATGATCTGAGTTGTTATGTTTTCTTAATCATCCACGTCCTCTTTAATATCACCATTTTCAGTAAAAAAAAATTCAAACAATCAACTTATGCTCAATGTATATTTTTACACTTATTTTGGAAGTTTATAGTTACTTTTGCCTCTAAAAAAACATTTGTGTAGTGCCGTTTTAGAAAAATTTAGTGTATTTTTGTACCTTAATCTTGAAAAAATTTAAACAAGCAGTCAACTAATTGTCAATGTGTATTTTTACACATATTTTAGAAATAGTTACTTTTATCTCTCAAAAAAACATTTGGTGCAGTCAACATTTTAGAAATAGTAACTTTTATCTCAAAAAAACATTTGGTATTAGGCATATTTCTGAGAAAATCTCATATTTTTACACATTAACGCTTTTACATATATTAAAATAAATATTACATTAAAATATACAAATTAAATTAAATGTAGACTATTCAAAATCAATCTAACGATAATAGTAATAGTGATAAGCAGAAAATGTGCTCCCAAAATATGGCAGACATTCCTTCACTCATTTCATGACCGTAAAGGCGTGGAGATTTCTGCTTCCCATTCTTGATTAAACTAATTAAGTTTTTACAGCCCATGTTGTTTCAAAGTGAAAATAATCAAAATGATATTTTTGCCAAATGTTGCAAAGAACCAACATAAAATTTTTGGGTGTCAAGTTCAAGTCCCAAAAAAGACACTTATGTTAGGAAGGGTAGTCAAAAATCTCAAACCGGATGATAATATGAAAAAAAAGGTTGGAAAGAAATATATTGCAGCTTGCTATCCCTACATCATATCAGAGTAAACATGATTGATAGTCATGAAGACGCATAGAGACAATACAATTTAGGATATCCTGAATTCAGTTCTACAACTTTCTAATCTGCCTTGTTGCAATCAGCAGTGAATTATTCTTCACATTTAGTTCTACAACTTTCTAATTTGCCTTGTTAAAATGAGTTACGTATTTCCTAAAAAGCAAAATCAAAAAACGGTCTACGCAGAACTAAAACCGAAACCGCATTTGGGAACTGTATTCAAGCTCTTGAAGATGTGTAGCGATGGCCTTGTTCATTGGAGGTGGTCCACACCTTAACATCTGTAAGTTTCAAAATTTGGTCTTGTTACTCTCGAAATAGGGGGGAAGAAAGGCACAGAGAGAGAGAGAGAGAGAGAGAGAGAGAGAGAGAGAGAGAGAGAGAGAGAGAGAGAGAGAGAGAGAGAGAGAGAGAGAGAGAGAGAGAGAGAGAGAATGAAATTTAGTGTAAAATTGACCTTGATATCAGGAGCTGGTGCAGGGCAGTGTGCTTGGATCATTTCCTTGGATACAAACCCGACCCCGCCATCCCATTCTTCTGGTGGCTGTAATGTGTAAAAAGCATTCATAATAGAATTCAATAACACATCTAAAAGCCAACTTTCCAGGCTAATACATAAGAGAGAACATTATACTTTTTACCTCAATGTTTCAACCCTTTTAATTTGATCTTTATAGTTTAAAAATTTATAATTAGGCATTTAAAATTTAAAAGGATTTTTAATTTTTTCATTGTTATTGTATTTTTCTAATATTTTATGATTTATTCGTGAGTTAATTTAAATTTATTTTCTACACTTTTATCATTTTATTACCATAAATCACACAAATTCAGAATATAGAGAATATAAAAAAAGAAAAGAATATAAAGATAGTCAGCGATCAAATCGAAGGAGAGGCCTAAGGAACCTTAAGGTGTAATGCCCAGGTTTAATTTTTTTTTCCTCATCTATGACTCTACTTCCTTTGATTTTATGTGCTTCTAAGAACAATTCTCCTTGGCACAACGCATAAACAGTTCGTTCAACTACACATCCTTGACTGGTTTTCTCTAAAACCTATCAATTAGTGAAACTGAGCAATCATATTCCATTCGAATCAAACAACCATGCTCATGAAGGTTCATGTTAAGAGAGAATTTAAATACCTCATTCAGAACATAGTAAACACTGAATTGACTTGGGAACTTGAGTGCAAATTCATCCAGCTCTTCCTGAAAAAGAAACAAGCATAATGGATTTAAGTTTCTGGAAAACATGCAAGCCTAGTATGATGAGTCACTTATGAATATCTTCTTACACCCTCAAGAATAGATAACGAAGAAAAAACCCGTAGAAGGCTGCAACTGAGCTTGATCCATGCCACACAAGGGAATATGACAGATGAATTGACGCGATATATATATATATATATAATATATATATATATATATATATATATATATATATATATATATAAAGCTACATGCCAGTGATGCCACGGATGAACATACATCAAAAGAGATGAAGATATATTTACCTTTAAGAGAATGTCATCATTAGTAACATTAGCATAAATCAGATGTATGTTAGTTTTGTCTTCAGGGTTTTCCAGTATGGCTCTCGTAACCTCAAGAAATAGGAAAAATAATTGATTAATTCCCAAAATATAAATTACAAAACATTGAATTGGAAGAACAATAGAAGCCACAAAACTCAAAAATCCTGCACCTGAAACATTGGCGTGATGCCAGTGCCACCAGCAATCATGCCAAAAGCTCTAACTTCATTGGGTTGGTACTTGAAGCGCCCCTGGATACCTCACAATAAATACATCTTAAAAGGTGATGTATGAAGTGCAAAATTGCTCATGCACAACTCACGTTATGAAAGCCCCACTTATGCTATTTATAACAATTCAAATATTAACTACAAGAGAAACTTCGAAGATAATGATAAATGATAATCAAGACTCCTAGACAATAATAACCTTCATGATTCCAACTTCCAAGATAACATGATAAACTCCTAATATTTTGAGTCCTCGTATAAAAGGGCTTCTCGACAGTATGGATGACATTATAAACATTATAAGAGAAAACAATAATAGCAGTAAGCATGATTATGGTGCATATGAAATAATTTTTGAACATTAATATATGTCCATGTGTCGGTGTGAGAGATTCCAACACGCAACTAATAGAACAAAACATAGCATAACAAAGGATAGGACTTCACTTCTAAAATACACTAAACAACAAGGATGCAACGAAAGAACACTGAGATCGATGATGGATTTTAGTTTCAGATAAGTGGCGCACCACTTCAACTCAAAACTCTACTAACAATCGCACAACCAAAAAGCTCCTTACAGATCACAGGGGCAGAAAGGATCTAAACACAAAATAATAGACTAGTAGTGGCTTTTGAGAAGCCAATTCTCTCCCAAGTCATCCTTCCCAAAGTTCTCCCTCCCTCTTATTCCAAGGCTGGTCTTCACTCAGAAAGTTTCCCCTCAAAACTTCCAACCACTCCCTCCTCTTGCAGCACGAAATCCTTTTTCTGCCTCCCTTCTCCTTTGACACTTACAGCGTTGAAAACAGCACAATGAGTTGGTCCCCTGCTCACGGCCTTGGCAACTTTAGTCACAACCCCATCAATCACATTTCTAATTGTTTAGTTACCTACGATAGGCTTCTCCTCTGACATTTTTAGCATTGTCACAGCCTTAGCAACTTTAGTCACAGCTCCATCAATCACATCTCTACTTGTTTAGCTACCTACTATAGGCTTTTATGGTCAGGAGCTGTGATTAGGATGATCATATATTCAAAAGTTTTACTATAGTCACACCTCCATCAATCACATTTCTACTTGTTTAGTTACCTACTATAAACTTTTATGGTCAGGAGCTGTGATTAGGTTGATCATATATTCAAAAAATTTAAGGTGTTGTACAAAAAAAATCCACTATTAAGTAAAAGTTTACTAACAAAATAGAATCATAAGTTACAGACATGAATAACTTTCTCCCAGCACAGGCTTAGTCAACAAATCACAATTAAATCAATTTTACATTCTTCTATAATGGTCAAAGTGGAAGAAGCATGGCATGCAACAAAATCGACCAAGAAAACAATGGATAACAAATGAAATTGCTTTAAATACCTTAGGTCCCTTCACAGCCAAGTAATCACCAACACGCATCTCTCGAAAATGGTGAGACATCCTTCCTTGTGGATACATCTATTAATTGACCAAAAGCAGTGTGAAACAAAAGTAAGCAGTATTCCATTATAAAAAGACCCATATTTAGTTATGCTTAAATATGGAGAAAAGAACGCTAATGGCATGTACCTTTATAACTAAATCAAAGTATCCAACATAAGTATCCAATGTTGTCGGAGTATATGGTTTGACAACTTCTTCACCAAGACTGTCTTTCCCTCTGTATAAAGAAACAAATTATCTCCTGAGCTCAATGTATTATAAAGGACCAATATTTCGTGAGCTAGTATCATGCATTAGGACTGTGGTAAAAGTCGAATAAACTCGAGACTGGTTCCAGCTACTTAACATGAAATGAAATTATGAACTGCTTTCATCCATGAATTGAAAGAGAAAAACAATGAATCCAAACCTGCAGCTTATATGTTGTCCAATGGGAAGTCCTAACACTGAGGTAGGTGTTGGAAGACTAAATCTAAACTCGGCCACATTATGGCTGAGTTGTGTGCGTTGGACAAGTTGAAATTCCTTGAAGTTCTCGGGGTCCAAACAATCTATCAAGACAGGTTGTAACATAATTTAAGAAATACAAAGAAGCAGAATAAGCAAATGCATATTTCACATTTTTTATTTTAGAGAAATAATAACCAAATTTCATACGGAATATTATACCAGTAAGCTAAAATTAAAATGTAACAATGAAAATTTTATATAGAGCATACAAAGATTTGATGAAATTGGCTCCCCAAAATGCCCTTTTTTGTTTTCTTTGGCCCGTTTACTTACAACTATGATGGAATGTTCAGTATTGCAACTTTAAACTGTACAATGCATGTACCATTACAAGAGCGTAAGTACAATATTTGCTGTTTCCTGTTTCCAGTTGCCATGTAATTTGTTACCATATCAAGCCGATTTCAGTCATTTTGATGCAATCGTGCACCAAAACTATGGTAAGTATATGTTCATCTAAGAAATAAAAAGTTTGTTGTCATGATAACTTTTAGACCTTATGTAAATCATGGAATTATGCATTTTCAAATGTTATGGTGCAAAAGCCACCATAAATCAATCTACCTCAGTTAATTTCATGGTTGAATTTAGCCTCACAGCACAACAATGCTGTAAAATACAGTATAGATATAGACTAGCATGGGATGGCTTCGATGACATCAATTTTGGAGAGCCAATTTCATCAAATCTAGGAACCTTTCAACTTGATGACGTCACACATTTTCTCAGCACACTGCGGAAGAAACTGCTATTAGTTTCAGCCACAATATTGTACCGCAATCGCGAACATCTTATTCCTATTATTTTTGGACAATATCAGGACCAATTCGAAACCAAGTCTGGTCAAAAGCAAGCCATCCATCCATTTAGTGAACGCATAATTAACTCAAACTTTGCTCAATGTCCGCGAAATTCGCATTCAAATACAAGCCACGTAAAATAAATATCATCTCCGAGTAATCAACAGGAAAAAGAAACTGCAGATAACTACAACGGGGAAGAAAAAATGAAAACACAAATAAGAGCGATCGAAACACCTTTGGGCTTTTTGGTGACGTAGTAATAGTAAGCGGTACCGCCGATAATAGCAACAAGAGCAACTGCCATGCTAATCATCTCGGTCCTGTGAGTGTGTAGAAACTCCATTTTCGAAAAATCGAGCTTCAAAGTTGAAAGAGCTTGGAGATAGAGTAATGGTGAACTTAGGTCAGAATATATTGCAAGTCGAGATGGAGGGGGAGGGGAAGAAACTTTTGGAGGGAAGACCAAAAATTTTCAAGGGTTCAGAGAGTTAATGACCAATGACAATCAAGGTTGAGCCGCACATCGGGCCTCTGCCTACGTGGCACGTGTAACTGTCCCAATAAAGAGAGGGGGAAAAATAGATTATGTATGGCACTAGTATAATTAGTTAATTACACAGTAATTATTATATATATATATATATGTATATTAAAATATTTAAAAGTCAGTTGGGTTATTACTGAATTTTGTCATAAGGACATTATATAGAAATGATGCCATTGTGGATTCGCCAATAAAGGTGCATGATCTACATTATAGAGGCAGAAGACCCAATTTCAAAATTCATAACTATCAGTTCTAACTTTGATTTAATGGGATAACCAATAGGTTGGGTCTAGCGGAATGAGTTAGTACGACCTAAAGTTTGAATATTCACTAGAAAAAATATCTACATTTACTGTCTGACAGTGCCTCGACAGGTCACTTGTGCCTAGCAAAAAAACTTTGATTTATATTTTTTTTAATTAAAGGGAAGTTAAAAAAATAAGAGAGATGTTTGTTATAGTTTGAAATATAAATGGAAATAATTAAAATGGGAATGTTGATATTATTGACTAAAAACAATAGAAGATGAACATCAAAGTAAAAGCCTAGGTAGTAAGTGAAGGCAGTGTAGAACAATATTAAAGAAGTTGAATCTAAAAAGAAAATGAGGGAGAAGAAGATGATAAGTAATTAATTAATGGAGAAACATTAATGTGAAAATAAGTAAGAGGAAAAGAGATGCCAATCCAAAAATGAAGAGGAGGCAAGAGGGAACAAGGCTTGTGGCTCCACTTCCAGCTGGAGGGCTTGCCACGGATCCTCCTGTCATAATCATCATTAATTAAATTAATATTAATATTAATAAAGATGATGCAGAAAATATTAATTTCTGGAATATTATTTTGTGAAAATGGTGTATTATTTATTACTTACCGGGAGATGCCGTTGGAGAAGAAAGATCTAAAGTACCCATCCGCGGACCCAAGTTTGCCTAGGTGACCGCACGTGTGGTCACAAACTTTGAGGGGGTTTTTTTAAATAATAATAATAATAATAAATGAAAAAAAGGCCACTGACCAGGACCATAAAAATTCTTGACCATGAAAAAAATAATGATCAATATAGTATGATTTGGAAGCATCTTCGAATGAATCTAGAAGCACTATAGAATAAACTACGAGACTCTCATATGCACACCTTGAACCAATGGACATAGACAAATTTGATTCCAAAGTCATGCATAGATAGAATGCTGCATAATTAAAAATTTGCAAACAATTCCTGACCTTGCTTTGAAGATGGTTGAGAAGAAAAAGGATATTGTTTATCCACTGGTCTATTTGTTGATAGAGTTGGCACTCATTCTACCGGTAGCAACTGCTAGTGTTGAGCGGGTTTTTTCTGCAATGACTTTTGTTTAAGATAAGTTGCGCAATCGGATAAATGATGATTGGTTTAACTCATGCATGCTAACTTATGTTAAACGTGATATATTTGATACGATTGATGATGAAGATATAATGCAATATTTTCAAGGAATGAAGAATGCTTTTGTAATCGTTCTGATGTAAAGGTTAGTTGACTTTTAATTATTATTTTTCAATGTTAAGTTGAAGTTTTCTTTTCTTTTATTGTTTATATTCTTTTATTTTTTGATGCGTTTAAAACTTTTCTTAAAAAAAAAAAAATTCGGGGGCAACACCCTAGAATCTCACCACTAATTGTGCACCCACAAACCTAAAATCCTAAGTTCACCACTAGAAGTACCTGATCCATTGTAAAGCAACAACACAATGAGTAAATATCATTCCGTATTTTAATTGCAAAGCCAATCATATGTATGAAAATAAAATTTCTATTTTAACATTATATATATCTTAAAACTCAAATTCCTACTATACAAAAAATATTTTATATGTGACAATGCTGGATTTGATGCAACTGATGTGCTGAACAAATTAAGACAGAAACATGCGCTTCCTTCAGCTGGTTGGTTGGCTGGCTGTTTTATCTATGCATGCATGTCATGCTAACATATATGCAATAAATAATTACTTTTATGCAGACCTGTTGAATAGCTAGATTGCTTGCAAGCCTAGCCTAGCTGAATACTAGTGTTTTCAAACTTTAATAGAATTGATTGATGATTGATACCAACCTAAGCCAGTCCTAAGTTAAGTTAAATCTTAGCCTGGCCTAGCTAGTTGAGTGTCAGGTTTACTGCATGCATCTGTGTTGCCTTGCTTGACCGGAGAGCTTTAGCTTTTTCATGTCATGTATATCTTCTATAATTATTGAAAATATGTATCCTTCATGCCCTTAACAGGTGAGGGGGCACCATATGGTGTGGACATCACCACTGGTGGAATTGCTGACTCATTTGCAAACTTTGTGTGGGAGCCTGCGGTTGTGAAGGTAGCTGCGCATTATCTGAACAATTGTAGAGTTCGGTTGTCATGTTTTCTTTAGATAGTGATTAAAGCTAAATGATGAATTTGCAGATTAATGCTATAAACGCAGCTACGGAAGCAGCTTGCCTTATCTTAAGTGTGGATGAAACAGTTAAAAATCCTAAGGTAAGGTCTTTTAGCTAGTGAGTTCTGTTATCTCAGTTACTTCCTCTTCTTTTTTCCTGCAACCTATTTCTTCATGGCTTGCTCAATGATGGCCTTACTTAAGAAAGCCTTTCTGTTTTGGTGACTTAAGAAAGCATTATTTACTATCTTATGGAAGTTACATTTTAGGCTAATAAATAAATGTTCTCCTTTTCCACATGTAGTCTGAGAGTGCACAAGGAGAGGCTGCTGCTAGTGCCATGGGGGGCAGAGGCCGTGGAGGTGGCTTCCCTGGTCGAGGGGAATGAGGTATGAGAAGGCGATGAGAGGGAAGTTCATAGATGTATATCTCATTTCTCAGGCAAAAATGAACTTGATGTTGCCTTCTCGCTTCAAGGAATTCGCCCGCATGATCGATTCGTGCATTTCAGCTGATCTAAGTAGAAATTTTTAAGTCTGTCCGTCTGGTCACTTTTAATTTATTGTTTTCTTATTGGCTTCAAAGTGTTGGCCTGGCCACTTTTATATCTGTTTTTCATCGGAGGGTTGAAACTATTGTACGATTGTCGATAAAACTTGTTATTGCATGCAAAGTTTTGCAGCAGTCTTTTCTTTTACTTAAAATTTTTTGTATTTTTGTTTATTCTGATCTAATACTAGGAGTGAAACCATATTAAAGCATTACCCAGTATTTATACCGCTTGACCGATAATTCAGTACTTTCCCCACAGGTATTAAGTTAAAACAATCTTCATAAAAAATTACTAATGAGAGACTCTTCGCCGCTCTAGGTAGGGTCTGTTATGATCTAGCACCTAATTTCTCATTTCATTTAAAAATTTTAATTTGTGATTTTTAAAATGATAAATTAATTTTTATGAGAAGTGATATTTATAAGATTATCTTTATTTTCTAATTTTACATAGGGTTAAGGTTCAAAAATATATACGGGATTTTTTTTTTTTTTTTTTTTAAAATAATGTGTCCAATATCAAATGTTTTTCTCGGGATAAAAATAACTATGAACTTACAAAATATGTATAAAATTACGTAGTTAAAACAATCTTCATAAAAAATGACTAATGAGAGAAAGGGTCTCGTTATGATCTAGCACCTAATTTCTCATTTCATTTAAAAAATTTAATTTGTGATTTTTAAAATGATAAATTAATTTTTATGAGAAGTGATATTTATAAGATTATCTATATTTTTTAATTTTACATAGGGTTAAGGTTCAAAAATATATACGGGAATTTTTTTTTTTTTTTTTAAAAAAAGTGTGTCCAATATCAAATGTTTTTCTCAGGATAAAAATAACTATGAACTTACAAAATATGTATAAAGTTACATATTGACAGTTAGTTGACTGTTTATTTGAATTTTTAAAAGTTAAGGTGTAAGATAACAAAATTTTCTCTAAAGTGTGTCTGACATATGCTTTTTGGAGGGACAAAAGTAATTATAAACTTCTAAAATAGGTACAAAAATACATATATGACCAATTGTTTGAATTTTTTTTATTGAAGATGGGGACATGAAGAATGAAGCCAATGATTAAGAAACAACCTAAAATAATAATTTGTTGACTGGGCAAGGGACCCTTTTCTCTACCTCATCATTGAGAGAGAGAGAGAGAGAGAGAAATGGAAATGGAGATAGGGTGGCCGAGAAGAATGTCTTCATTGATCACTCCCTTCATTTCCTTTCCATTGAATGTCTCCACTATTAAATTAAGTTTTAATAGTTGTGATTTAATGCTATATAAAAATATTAACATAACATTAAATTTCAACCATTGAAACTTGACCAAATGGTGGAGACATTTAATGGAGATAAAGGATTAGGACGAAATTAATTTCCCTAGCCCGGTCAGCAAATTCTTATTTCAAATTAGAGAAATACTTACATACTCCAAAAATATCACATCATATGTACTATATCTAATAAAAGCATAACAACTCATATCATTTTAATCTTAGTTGGTTGATGACTCGTGAAAAAAATTCAAATTTTATCTTATATTTAAGAAAAAAATCTTAAAATTAAAAAAAATGATCAACCAATATTTTTCTTAAAAACAATATATAATTTGAATTTTTTCAAATGACTCATCACTAACTATGATTAAAATGATATGAGTTATTTTTTTTTATCATGCACGTCCTCCTTAATATCACCATTGTCAGTAAAAAAATTCAAACAGTCAACTTATGCTCAATGTGTATTTTACACTTATTTTGAAAGTTTACAGTTACTTTTGTCTCTAAAAAAGCATTTGTGTAGAGAGCCCTTTTAGAAAACTCTCGTGTATTTTTGTACCTTAATCTTTTAAAAAAATTTAAACAAGCAGTCAACTAACGGTCAATGTGTATTTTTGCACATATTTTAGAAGTTCATAATGACTTTTGCCTCTAAAAAAATCATTTGGTATTGGACATATTTCTGGGAAAATCTCATATTTTTACACCTTAACGCTTTTACATATATTAAAATAAATATTACATTAAAATATACAAATTAAATTAAATGTAGACTATTCAAAATCAATCTAACGATAACGGTAATAGTGATAAGCAGAAAATGTGCTCCCAAAATATGGCAGACATTCCTTCACTCATTTCATGACCGTAGAGGCGTAGATATTTCTGCTTCCCATTCTTGATTAAACTAATTAAGTTTTTACAGCCCATGTTGTTTCAAAGTGAAAATAATCAAAATGAGATTTTTGCCAAATGTTGCAAAGAACCAACATAAAATTTTTGGGTTTCGAGTTCAAGTCCCAAAAAAGACACTTATGTTAAGAAGGGTAGTCAAAAATCTCAAACCGGATGATAATATGAAAAAAAGGTTGGAAAGAAATCTATTGCAGCCTGCTATCCCTACATCATATCAGAGTAAACATGATTGATAGTCATGAAGACGCATAGAGACAATACAATTTAGGATATCCTGAATTCAGTTCTACAACTTTCTAATCTGCCTTGTTACAATCAGCAGTGAATTATTCTTCACATTCGGAAGCATGAAGATGTTGCAAAGAGCTCCTATTAAAATGAGTTACGTATTTCCTAAAAAGCAAAATCAAAAAACGGTCTACGCAGGACCTAAAACTGAAACTGCATTTGGGAACTATATTCAAGCTCTTGAAGATGTGTAGCGATGGCCTTGTTCATTGGAGGTGGTCCACACCTTAACATCTGTAAGTTTCAAAATTTGGTCTTGTTACTCTCGAAATAGGGGGGAAGAAAGGCACAAAGAGAGAGAGAGAGAGAGAGAGAGAGAGAGAGAGAGAGAGAGAGAGAGAGAGAGAGAGAGAGAGAGAGAGAATGAAATTTAGTGTAAAATTGACCTTGATATCGGAGTGGTGCGGGCGGTGTGCTTGGATCATTTCCTTGGATACAAACCCGACCCCGCCTTCCCATTCTTCTGGTGGCTGTAATGTGTAAAAAGCATTCACAATAGAATTCAAGAACACATCTAAAAGCCAACTTTCCAGGCTAATACATAAGAGAGAACATTATACTTTTCACCTCAATGTTTCACCCATTTCAATTTGATCTTTATAGTTTACAAATTTATAACTAGGCATGTAAAATTTAAAAAGATTTTTAATTTATTCATTGTTATTATATTTTTCTCATTACTTTATGATTTATTCGTGAATTGATTTAAATTTATTTTCTACACTTTTATCATTTTATTACCATAAATCACACAAATTCAGAATATAAAGAATATAAAAATAGTCAGCGATCAAATCAAAGGAGAGGCCTAAGGATTCCTAAGGTGTAATGCTCAGGTTTAATTTTTTTTCTCATCTATGACTCTACTTCATTTGATTTTATGTACTTCTAAGAACAATTCTCTTTGGCACAAGGCATTAACAGTTCGTTCAACTACACATCCTTCACTGGTTTTCCCTAAAACCTATCAATTAGTGAAACTGAGCAATCATATTCCATTCGAGTCAAACAGCCATGCTCATGAAGGTTCATGTTAAGAGAGAATTTAAATACCTCATTCAGAACATAGTAAACACTGAATTGACTTGGGAACTTGAGTGCAAATTCATCCAGCTCTTCCTGAAAAAGAAACAAGCATAATGGATTTAAGTTTCTGGAAAACATGCAAGCCTAGTGATGAGTCACTTATGAATGTCTTCTTACACCCTTAAGAATAGATAACGAAGAAAAAACCCATAGAAAGCTGGAATATAGAGTCCTTTATCCTCTATATGAAGACAAAAAGTTCCACACCACACAAAGGAATATGACTGATAAATTGACGCGTGATATATATATATATATATATATATATATATATAAAAGCTACATATGACTGATGAATTGACGCGTGATATATATATAAAGCTACATGTCAGTGATGCCACGGATGAACATACATCAAACGAGATGAAGATATATTTACCTTTAAGAGAATGTCATAAAAATCACCATTAGCATAAATCAGATGTATGTTAGTTTTGTCTTTTGGGTTTTCCAGTATGGCTTTCGTAACCTCAAGAAATAGGAAAAAGAATTGATTAATTCCCAAAATATAAATTACAAAACGTTGAAATGGAAGAACAATAGAAGCCACAAAGCTCAAAAATCCTGCACCTGAAACATTGGAGTGATGCCAGTGCCACCAGCAATCATGCCAAAAGCTCTAACTTCATTGGGTTGGTACTTGAAGCGCCCCTGGATACATCACAATAAATACATCTTAAAAAGTGATGTATGAAGTGCAAAATTGCTCATGCTCAACTCACGTTATGAAAGCTACACTTATGCTATTTATAACAATTCAAATATTAACTACAAGAGAAACTTCGAAGATAATGATAAATGATAATCAAGACTCCTAGACAATAATAAACTTCATGATTCCAACTTCCAAGATAATGATAAACTCCTAATATTTTGAGTCCTCATATAAAAGGGCTTCTAGACAGTATGGATGACATTATAAGCATTATAAGAGAAAACAATAATAGCAGTAAGCATGATTATAGTGCCCATGTGTCAGTGTGGGTGTGGGAGATTCCAATATGCAACTAATAGAACAAAACATAGCATAACAAAGGATAGGACTTCACTTCTAAAATACACTAAACAACACGGATGGCACTAAAGAACACTGACATTGAAGATGATGCATTGTAGTTTCAGATAAGTGGCACACCACCTCAACTCAAAACTACTAACAATCGCACAACCAAAAAGCTCCTCACAGATCACAGGGGCAAAAAGGATCTAAACACAAAATAACAGACTAGTAGTGGCTTTTGAGAAGCCAATTCGATCTCTCCCAAGTCATCCTTCCCAAAGTTCTCCCTCCCTTTTATTCCAAGGCTGGTCTTCACTCAGAAAGTTTCCCCTCAAAACTTCCAACCACTCTCTCCTCTTGCAGCATGAAATCCTTTTTCTGCCTCCCTTCTCCTTTGACACTTACAGCGTTGACAACAGCACAATGAGTTGGTCCCCTGCTGACGGCCTTAGCAACTTTAGTCCCAACCCCTTCAATCACATTTCTAATTGTTTGGTTACCTACGATAGGCTTCTCCTCTGACATTTTCAGCATAGACAACAACACAATGAGTTGGTCCCCTGCTCACAACCTTAGTAACTTTAGTCACACTCCATCAATCACATTTCTACTTGTTTAATTAGCTACCTACTATAGGCTTTTATGTTCAGGAGCTGTGATTAGATTGATCATATATTCAAAAATTTTACATTAGTCGCAGCTCCATCAATCACATTTCTACTTGTTTAGTTACCTACTATAGACTTGAGCTGTGATTAGGTTGATCATATATTCAAAAAATTTAAGGTGTTCTGCGCAAAAAAAAAAAAAATCCACTATCAACTAAAAGTTTACTAACAAAATAGAATCATAAGTTACAGACATGAATAACTTTCTCCCAAAGACAAAGCTTAGTCAACAAATCACAATTAAATCAATTTTACATTCTTCTATAATGGTCAACGTGGAATAAGCATGGCATGCAACAAAATCTACCAAGAAAACAATGGATAACAAATGAAATTGCTTTAAATACCTCATGTCCCTTCACAGCCAAGTAATCACCAATACGCATCTCTTCAAAATGGTGAGACATCCTTCCTTTTGGATACGTCTATTAATTAATTGACCAAAAGCAGTGTGAAACAAAAGTAAGCAGTATTCCCATTATAAAAAGACCCATATTTAGTTATGCCTAAATACGGAGAAAAGAACGCTAATGGCATGGACCTTTATAACTAAATCAAAGTATCCAACATCAGTATCCAATTGTATCGGAGTATATGTTCTGACAACTTCACCACCAAAAAAGTCTTCCCCTTTGTATAAAGGAACAAATTATCTCCTGAGCTCAATGTATTATAAAGGACCATACTTTCGTGAGCTAGTATCATGCATTAGGACTGTGGGAAAAGTTGAATAAACTCGGGACTGGTTCCAGCTACTTAAGATGAGATGAAATTATGAACTGCTTTCATCCATGAATTGAAAAAGCAAAACAATGAATCCAAACCTGCAGCTTATATGTTGTCCAATGGGAAGTCCTAACACTGAGGTAGGTGTTGGAAGACTAAATCTAAGATAGAGCACATTAAGGCTGTATTGCATTTTCCGAACAAGTTTAAATTCCTTGAAGTTCTCGGGGTCCAAACAACCTATCAAGACAAGTTGTAACATAATTTAAGAAATACAAAAGAGGCAGAACACAAGCAAAGCAATATTGTTCATCAGAGAAATAAAAAGTTTGTTGTCATGATAAGTTTTAGACCTTATGTAAATCATGGAATTATGCATTTTCAAATGTTATGGTGCAAAAGCCACCATAAATCGATCTACCTCATTTAATTTCATGGTTGAATTTAGCCTCACAGCACAACAATGCTGTAAAATACAGTATAGATATAGACTAGCATGGGATGGCTTCGATGACGTCAATTTTGGAGAGCCAATTTCATCAAATCTAGGAACCTTTCAACTTGATGACGTCACACATTTTCTCAGCACACTTCGGAAGAGACTGCTATTAGTTTTAGCCACAATATTGTACCGCAATCGCGAACATCTTATTCCTTTTATTTCTGGACAATATCAGGACCAATTCGAAACCAAGTCTGGTCAAAAGCAAAACCATCCATCCATTTAGTGAACGCATAATTAACTCAAACTTTGCTCAATGTCCGCATATTTCGCATTCAAATGCAAGCAACGTAAAATAAATATCATCTCCGAGTAATCAACAGGAAAAAGAAACTGCAGAAAACTACAACGGTAAGGAAAAATGAAAACACAAATAAGAGAGATCGAAACACCTTTGGGCTTTTTGGTGACGTAGTAATAGTAAGCGGTACCGCCGATAATGGCAACAAGAACAACTGCCATGCTTATCATCTCGGTCCTGTGAGTGTGTAGAAACTCCATTTTCGAGAAATCCAGCTTCAAAGTTGAAAGATCTTGGAGATAGAGTAATGGTGAACTTAGGTGAAAATATATAGCAAATCGAGATGGAGGAGGAGGAGAAACTTTTGGAGGGAAGATCGTAAAATTTAAAGGGTTCAGAGAGTTAATGGCCAATGACAATCAAGGTTGAGCCGCACATCGAGCCTCTGCCTACGTGGCACGTGTAACTGCCCAAATAAAGAGAGATTCTGCATGTCAACGGGGAGGAAAATAGATTCTGTATGGCACGAGTAGCATAATTAGTTGTTAGAATATAATTGTATTATATTACTGTACATTTCTGTTATTGCAATATTCTCTGTATACACGTGTCATGTATTCATAGGAGTTGTTATGATTGTAATATCTGGAGATATTCTTCCAGAATCTTGTATTACCATCTATATAAGAGAGCCGCCAGAGTCATTCATCTCAGCACCTTCACAGTAAATCTTTCTCTGCTAGTTAATTACACATTAATTAATTATATACATATTAAAATATTTAAAAACCTGTTGGGTTATTACTGAATTTTGCCATAAGGACATCATATAGAAATGATGCCATTGTAGATTGGCCAATAAAGGTGCATGATGAAGAAGACCCAGGTTTCAAAATTCATAACTATCAGCTCTAACTTTGATTTAATGGGATAACAAATAGGTTGGGTCTTGCGGACGGAGTTAGTACGAACTAAAGTTCCAATATCCACTGAAAAAATATCCACATTCAATGTCTCTGAAGGTGCCTCAACAAGTCAGCCTACCAAAAAAACTGATTTATAGTAGGATGAGAAAAAGTGGTGGAGATTTTTTTAATTAAAGGGAACTTGAAAAATAAGAGAGATGGTTGTTATAGTTTGAAATATAATATAAATGGAAATATATAATTAAAATGGGAATGTGTATATTATTGAGTAAAAACAATAGAAGATGAACATAAAAGTAAAAGCCTAGGTAGTGAGTGAATAACAATACTAAAGAAGTTGAATCTAAGAAGAAGATGATAAATAATTAATGGGGAAACATTATTGTGAGAGAAAATAAGTCAGAGGAAAATAGAAGCCAGTCAAAAAATGAAGAGGAGGCAAGAGGGAACAAGGCCTGTGGCTCCACTTCCAGCTGGAGGGCTTGCCACGGATCCTCCTGTCATAATCATCATTAATTAAATTAAAATTAAAATTAATAAAGATGATGCAGAAAATACTAATTTCTAGAATATTATTTTGTGAAAATGGTGTATTATTTATTACTTACCGGGAGATGCCGATGGAGAAGAAAGATCTGAAATAATATCTTAAAATTCAAATTCCTACTATACAAATAATATTTTATATGTGATAATCAGGGGTGGAGGGAAGGGAGGGGAGGGCTAGGGGTGGCCCCTGCCCCCCCTAAATTACATAAAAGACCAAAAATTTTAAGAAATTATATTTCAGTCTTATAAAAATTTCAATATTTTCACTTTCGTCCCTACTAAAAGTTTCGTGGAGGGACTGAAATAAACATCTTGAAATGTTTATAGGTCTTAGATGAAATTTCATGAATACCTAGGTTCTATGACAGAGATTTGCCGTCATCTCCCAAAATAACCAGATTAGAAAAGATTTGCAAGATAATGTAACCGGGTCGTTTTCTCAAGGAATTTGCGGTGGGTTTAAATCGGCAAAGCAAAACGAACAACAATAAAATTGGGGGTTTTTGATTTGAAAGCATTAAAACGAAATTAAATTGAAACGAGATAAAAATGAGATTGAAATAGATTAAAACGATCAACCCAACGTTTAGATTCCGTAAACTTCCTTCATTGAACGAAATATAAACGAACTCGCGTTTGGCTACGGGACGAACCGAAATCTCTGCGTTCGTCGAAATCCCTCGACTAGACGATCGTCTAGAATTGTCCGAACAGTGGCGTCTCAGCGTGCAATCGCACAAACAACACTCTAACCTAGTTCGAACTCGATCCTTGGGATGAACCGAACCGAATATTAAATCTAATATTCGAACTATTTTAAATCGGATCCGATAAGATGAAAACGAGAAACGAGTAAAGTTACCGATTAAGTACGAGTTCTCGGACGAATCATGGAATCCTCAACGTTGGGTTAACCACGAAGGTTTAGCCGAACATGGTGGGAAAATCGAAGAACAGAGACGAAGAACGCGAAGAACATTTGAGAGAATCGAAAACCTCTATTTTGATCCACAAAACGAGAATAAAAACGTGAATACCATTGTTTGTGGCTTTGCCTTACTTAACCTAAGATGAAAAACGAAATGGGGCTCCAATCAATAATCCAGGCCCAAACAGAAAATAACGGAATGGGCTTTAGTCACAAATTCGAGCCCAAATAAAACATCTGACTTTGGCTTCAAAATCGACCGCCTTCTTGTCCGAATTTGCCCTTCATGTCTTCATAACAATTGTAGCTCTCTGAATCATCTGAAATATGAAACAAAAATGAGGCAAATCCGATGTCTGGTTCAAGAGTTATGGTAAGATTAGTGAAGCTATGTAAAACTGGAATTTTATTAATAAAAATGGCTAAAATATAATCAAAGGCCCAAAGCCCAAATAAGTATAAAAGCCATTATTTATTAACTAAAAAGTCCTAAATTATTAATCAAGAGATAAAAAGAAGTGTATAAAATATTCAATTATCAAATTCCCCCACACTTATCTTTTTGCACTCCCGAGCAAAATTCAAAGAAAAAGACGTAAAGGAGAAACTCTTCTTTTCTACAAATTGCTAACAATGCGAGAAATTGAACAAGGGACACGAGCTTCATTAGAACCAATCAATCAAGACCCAAAATCCCTTCATCTCAAATTACAATTCCAGGTAATCTCAATCAATGATGCTAATCACAAATGATGGTCTCTCAAATGATGCGCTCAATCAATCAATCTTTCAAGTGTTTAAGGTAAATAAGTGTATCGCTCAAATTCTACTCAAGAAAATTGTTCTACCATAAGCTTGCTCAATTTCTACGTCTCCACTACTCATAACACATGCATGCACAAATCAAGAGAGCTTATTATTAAAGGTTGTAATGGGGTTAGGGTGAAGGTAGGTAATAGTATGGAATGAGAGGCTAAGCACCCAAGAAATTAAAAAGAGCATTGATTAACCCAATTCTCTAAATATAAAAACTTTTATTTTACTCTTTTTTTTTTTCTGCTTTTCTTTTCTTTTGTCTTTCTTTCTTTTCTTTTTCTGCTTTTTTTTTTTTGGAACTATATACAAAATCACAATGACAAAACCAAACATCTCCCCCACACCGAAACCTGTTGCACTCCCGAGCAACCCCCACACTTAAACACAAAACCAAGGTGAAACCAATGCTCAATAAATCTCCAAGGTGCGGAATAAAATGGTTTTACGCTTAGGCTTGTAATGTGGCTTAGAAAAGAATGAGTCGAAAAGGCACAAATGGGCTAGCAAAGGAAACATAATGCAAGGGAAAGCTATTTGGCCAAAGTGGGGAAAATAAAAGAAAGAAAACAAGCTTCTATCATATTTAAGCATGTAAGTGAAAAATGTAGTTTCAACAAGAAAAGGAGCAAGTTCTAGAGAACACAAATCGGGAGCGGATGCACACATGAAAGAAAGAATGGGAAAAGATGAATTCCATTCAAGCGGACCCAAAACCTCACAAGGTCAAGTACCAACTTAGGAAATCAACAACATCAAATCAACTACCAAGATATGTAATCGAAGAGTCAAGAATCACGAGACCAAACAGAATGATCCATTAAAACCAAAATGTCCTAGTTCATAATATATAGCAATCATAGAAAGATAGACCGTATTTATTTTCGAAAAGCAAATTGCAAATATGAAAACAAATAAAAGAGAAAGAGGGAGAGGAAAGAAGAATACTCCCCAATGGTTTAAGGAGGATAAGTGGCATCAATGAGGATAATCTCGCTTCCTCGTCGTCATTCTTTGGGATCCCTCATGGAATTGCTTAAGGCGATGCCCATTGACCTTAAAGGTTCTCCCCGTGGGTGGATCACATAGCTCAACAAGCACCAAATGGAAATATGTTAGTGATCTCAAAAGGGCCATCCCATTTAGATCGAAGCTTACCGGGCATAAACTTCGGACGGAGTTAAACGGAAGAACTTTCGGCCCACGAGAAAATTCTTTCCTCGAATATGCTTATCATGGAATGCCTTAGTCTTTTCCTTGTACAAACGCGAACTCTCATAGGCATCCAATCTAAGTTCATCCAACTCTTGCAACCGCGAGCTTCCGTTCCATGCCGACTTAGCCAAATCCATGTTACACCGCTTAATGGCCCAATAGGCTTGATGTTCCAACTCAACCTAGGAAGATGACATGCCTTACCAAAGACAATCCGATAAGGAGACATCCCAATCGGAGTCTTGTAGGCGGTGCGATATGCCCACAAAGCATCCTCTAATCGCTTACTCCAATCTTTCCGGGTAAAGTTAACGGTCTTCGAAGGATTTGCTTAATCTCTCTATTTGAGACTTGGCTTGACCATTGGTCCGAGGATGGTATCTTTGTGGAGACCTTGTGAAGCACTCCATACTTGCGTAACAAGGCACCCATGCTTCGGTTGCAAAAATGGGAACCCCGGGTCACCGATAATAGCTCTAGGAATGCCAAACGCGAGAAAATGTTAGACCTAACAAAATCCACCACCACAAAAGAATCATTAGTCCGAGTGGCTTTCGCCTCAACCCATTTTGAGACATAATCAACGGCTAGCGGGATGTAAGTATAACCATATGAAGCGGAAATGGACCCATAAAATCAATACCCCAAACATCAAAGATCTCACAAAACAATATAGGGTTTTGGGGCATCTCATGCCTACGAGAAATACTCCCCGCTCTCGACGGTTATCACATGACTTACAAAACAAATGGGAATCATGAAACAAGGAAGGCCAAAACAATCCACAATCTAACACTTTCCTAGCAGTTCTTTGGGGTCCAAAGTGACCACCAGCGGAAAGCATGAGCAAAATGCAATATAGAGTGAAACTCATGATCGAGGCACACATCTCCTAACTACTTGGTCACTACAAAATTTCCACGAGATAAGGGTCATCCCAAACATAGTATTTAGACTCACTCTTTAATTTGAAGGTTTGGGCCCTAGTAGAATCTTCGTGCAAAACACCGCCTACCAAGTAGTTAACCGATCAAGATACCATGGAAGCTTACCTTGTAGGCTGCGAAGCGCTCATCGGGAAAATCATCCCAAATAGAAGAGGGGTGAGAGGAAGAATGGGTGATACGACTCAAGTGGTCACTACCCCAGTTTTGTGCTCCGCACGTCTCGAATCTCAACATCAAACTCTTGGAGCAATAGCATCCACCGGATGAGTCGTGGCTTAGCATATGCCTTTTTCAAAAGAAATTTCAGAGCAAAGCATGGTCAGAGAAAACAATTACTCTACTAGCTAGCAGATATGACCTAAACTTATCAAAAGCAAATACAATAGCCAACAACTCCTTCTCGTAGTGGTATAATTAGATGGGCGGGATCCAAAGTCTTGGAGGCATATGCAATCACATGAGATGCCCTATCGACCCGTTGTGCCAAGATAGCACCAACCGCATAGTTGGAAGCATCACACATCAACTCAAAGGGATGCACCAATCGTGGGGCCGGATCATGGGGTTGTAGTCGCAACGCTTCAAATGATCGAAGGCCGCCTTGCAAGCATCATCAAATACAAAGTCGTGTCCTTATGCGAAGGTTGGACAAGGGTCGGCTTCCACCGAAATCCCGAATGAAACGCCGATAGAAACCTCGCATGACCAAGAAAAGAGCGAACTTCCCGCGACGATACGGGGTAAGGCAAAGCGAAATCACATCTATCTTAGCGTGGTCTACCTTAATCCCTTTCCTAGACACTATGTGTCCCAAGACTATACCCGACTCAACCATAAAGTGACACTTCTCATAATTCAAGCACAAGATTAGACTCAATGCACCTATGCAAAACTCTAGACAAATTAGCTAAGCATGCATCAAAATCAGACCCATATACGGTGAAATCATCCATAAAGACCTCCATGCGGTCCTCTAGAAACTCGAGAAAATACTCACCATACAACGCCGAAAAGTACCGGGTGCGTTGCGAGAGGCCAAAAGGCATCCTTCGGTAGGCATATGTTCCAAAGGGGCATGTGAAGGTCATCTTCTCCCGATCCTCGGAGCAATATGGATCTGGAAGTATCCGGAGTAGCCATCCGAAGCGTAATGAGACTTGCCACCAATCGCTCTAACATCTGATCAATGAAGGGTAAAGGGTAATGATCCTTGCGAGTGGCTTGGTTGAGTCTCCTATAGTCAATGCAAACTCTCCAACTATTCTAAACTCGAGTAGGAATGAGCTCATTCTTCTGATTGGCCACCACAGTGACACCAGACTTCTTGGGAACCACACGGACCAAGGGCTAACCCAGCGGCTATCGAAATGGGATAGATGATACCGGCTTGCGAAGCTTAGTGACCTCCTTCTTCACCACATCAAGGATAAGGGGATTAAGGCGTCTCTGGGGTTGCCTCACCGGCTTAGAGTCCTCTTCCAACAGAATTCAATGCATGCACATGGAAGGGCTGATGCCAACTATGTCAGCTAATGTCCACCCAATGGCTTTCTTGTTCGCCCTCAATAAGCTTAGCAAATTCTCTTCTTGATCAGGCATAAGGTTATTTGCCACAATGATCGGCAATTTGTTCATCCACCTCCGTAAATGCATATTTCAAGTGATCGGAAGTGATTTCAACTCAAGTTTGAGTGGTTGCTCGTAGATGGGAGAAGCTTGGGTGGTTGTTGCAACAACTACGATGTCATCACACCGGAAATGCTCGAAACCACATTCAAAGAAGCGGAAGAACTATGTCTACACAGCTCAATGTTAACATCGAATTCAGCTCATCAAAATCGAGTTAAGTTCATCAAAATCAAAATTAGGATGCACATCGGGATCGGGATGAAGCTCAAACTCGAATCAATATCGAATTCACAAGTAATGCGTAATTAATACCCAAAGAAGTCGAATCACCAAATAATGCAGCATTAACCAAATGAGTACAAAAGAGCACCATTCATTATCAACACATGCACAAATGGCAGAATCACTCTCAGATGAAAAATCAGGATAATCAGCACACCAATCAGCAAGAACATCATCCACAACATCATCAATCACATCAATACAGAAGATAGAATGTTCTTCCCTAGGATGTCTCATGGCATCAAAGATATTAAAATTTACAGAAATATCACCAAACTCCATGGAAAGAGTACCGGAATACACATCTATCTTCGTCCTAGTTGTTTTCATGAAAGGCCTCCCTAGAATGATTGGTGACCTACTACTAGAAGACTCATCCTGCATATCTAAGATGTAAAAATCAGCGGGGAATATCAATTCATTAACTTTGACTAATACATCTTCAACTAAACCAGAAGGATGGGCATTACTCCTATTAGCTAATTGAACAATAACACCAGTTGGACGCAAGGGACCAAGACCAAGAGATCTATAAATAGATGCAGGCATGACATTTATAGAAGCACCTAAATCTAGCATGCAATCATCAAATTTATAATTACCAATAAGGCAAGGGATAGAAAACGTCCCGGATCTTTGCACTTGCGAGGCATGGTAATTTGGATGAGGGCGATACATTTCGGGTTCAAACTCACTCGTTCATTTCCCTTCGATCGCCTCTTGTTGGTACATAACTCTTTGAAACTTGGCATATTTAGGAATTTGTTTGATGCATCTAAGAGAGGAATGTTGATCTCTACTCTTCCGAACGTCTCAAGTATATCCTTCTCTTGTGCTTTTTCCGCCAACTTCTTGGGTTTAAGCTGGCTCTCGAGGAAAGGAAGAGGAATGGGAATGTCTTCCTCTTCACCTTATTTGGATTGCCTTTTTATTTTTAGAGTCAATCTTCACATTTTTCGACTCTCTCTCGATGTGGAAGTCACATCTACGGCTGGTTTAGGTTCCTCCAATTGCTTGCCGGATCGAAGGGAGATAGCACTCACATTCCCTTTAGGATTAGGAATTATTTGTGAAGGGAGAGTGTTGGATCCCCGAGGTTGAAGCTGGTTCAATGATGTTGCCAACCGCCCAATTTGTGTTTGCAAAGTCGAATGGAAGTGTCGGTTTTTCGTTGAAACCGCATATTGGTCGTGACAAATTGCTTCATCATATCCTCTAGTGAAGAACCACTACTACCGGTACTAACTTCTTTGTTGTGCCGCCCGTGGAGGTGCACATATGGCTGGTCGAGGAGGTGGTGCGGCAAAGGAGGTGCGAGTGTTGTTGGAAATTTTGCGGCATGTCTTGTCTCTGTTGGTAATTCCTAGAATTCTCGCGATATTGGTTACTCGGTTTTGATTCGATTCGGTTCCAACGGAAATTGGGGTGATTTCTCCAACCGGGATTGTAGGTATTGGAGAAGGCATTATTCGTCGGTATTGTGGCTTTCCGGAAAAACACCCAGCTGCAGCTACCGACCGGTCTTGAGAAGTAGGATCATGCAAGGTAGGACAAGAGTCGATGTAGAATGATAAGGGTCGAACAAAACCCGGGAGTACCCAATCGAGGAGGGGAAGATTGTCTTTGTCGGGTCACCGCTAACCGCCTCACAAGGAAGTCGGATCATCAAGTCTATTCTCCAATCTCTCGAGAATCGTCTTGGACCGAAGGTGTTTGAATATGGTAAACGGGAGTACCATTGGCCCCGGTGCCAAATTGCCGAGAATTAGCGACCATAGTAGATATCGGCTCTCGGGCATCTTCGGGTGTCTTGCTATCTAAGGCCCCACCACCGGACGCATCCACGAAACTCTTATCCATCGGTAATAAACCGGAATAGAAATATGTAATCGGGAGTTGGTCCGAAATGCGGTGGTGTGGACGGCTTGCACACAACCGCTTGAACCTCTCCCAATACTCATACATGGTCTCCCCATTGATTTGTTTAACACTAGTGATCTCCTTCGAATAGCAATGGCTTTTGAGGAAGGAAAGAACCTAACTAGGAATAACTTCGCATATCATTCCAACTCCCCACGGATGTCGGTTGCAAATTGTATAGCCAATCCTTAGCCATGCCATCTAGGGAAAATGGAAAAGCTCTCGCTTAATGTGGTCCTCATCAATTGCTTGAGGTTTCATCGTCCGCATACCACATGGAACTCCTTGAGATGCACCGTGAGGACATTCACCCGCAAGACCATGAAACTTGGGCAACAAATGGATAAGACCAGATTTTAATTCAAAGTTAGCAAAAGCAAGTTCGGGATATTGAATACACAAATTCGATTGCCCACATCGGGGGTAGCTAATTCTTTCAAAGTGGGACGAGCTACTTGCTCTTCGCCATAATTTCGAGTTAGCAAAATTGCTACTAGAATCAGTGAAAACAACAAGACTAGCGAAGTACTATCGAGTCAAGATCACAGAATGGACACAATCGACTCGAGACTCAAGTTTAATGTCAAATTCGAGAATCAATCCCACGACTAAGCCTAACAATTCTTCTAGCGGTGAGAATTGTTCTTTCAATTTCGGGATCAAGTGGCAACAAGTCTTCTCGGATCAATAGTACTCCTAGTACTCATGCAAAGCATAAACACAAACACAAGGCGAAACACAAGGCGGGAATTTGCGAAAATCAGAATTACGAAAATGCCACTAAAAGTGGTAGAAAGTAGAAAACACTAAGATGACACAAAAACACAAAAACCTATGTTGGAATTTGACCAAAACAAGTCCAAAACAGCATCAAATGATTTTTAAAATTTATGGGACTTGGACAGGGAAACTCCTAGACCATTGGAGAACCCAAAAATGAAATAAAAAAAACTTCAAAAAATGAAAAAGTGGTCTAAACGATGGAATTTGGCAAATCGGAGCATACCACACGAGAGATTTCTGGTGTGCCCAGCGATTTTGGCCATTTTCTGTCGCCTGTAAAAATTTCAGCTCATTCGGAGATACTCCAGAAAAATTGACCTAGTAGAAATCACAAAATAGAAACTTAAAACAGCGAAAATGTGGTCTAAACGTTGGAATTTGGGGAAAATAGGGCAGACCTCACTCTAAAAGAGAGTGACTCTTGTTCAAAATGCCCAATTCCTTGTGAATAAGACCTGGTTTGAGTGATCTGGGTCAAAAAAATATTTTCTGTCCAGCCACCCGAACCACCGAAAACTACCGTTGCTTAATGAAACCGATGCGAATTCCCCGGCAGCGGCGCCATATTTTGACAGAGATTTGCCGTCATCTCCCAAAATAACCAGATTAGAAAAGATTTGCAGTATAATGTAACCTGGGTCGTTTCTCTCAAGGAATTTGCAGTGGGTTTAAATCGGAAGAAAAAAACGAACAACAATAAAATTGGGGGTTTTTGATTTGAAACAGATTAAAACGAAATTAAATTGAAACAGATAAAAATGAGATTGAAATAGATTAAAACGATCAACCCAACGTTTAGATTCCAGAAACTTCCTTCATTGAACGAAATATAAACGAACTCGCGTTTGGCTCTGGACGAACCGAAATCTCTGCGTTCGTCCAGAAATCCCTCGACTAGACGATCGTCTAGAATCTGTCCGAACAAGTGGCGTCTCACCGTGCAATCGCACAAACAACACTCTAACCTAGTTCGAACTCGAGTCCTTGGGATGAACCGAACCGAATATTAAATCTAATATTCGAACTATTTCGTAAATCGGATCCGATAAGATGAAAACGAAACGAGTAAAGTTACCGATTAAGTACGAGTTCTCGGACGAATCATGGAATCCTCAACGTTGGGTTAACCACGAAGGTTTAGCCGAACATGGCTGGGAAAATCGAAGAACAGACGAAGAACGCGAAGAACATTTCAGAGAATCTGAAAACCTCTATTTTGATCCACAAAACAGAATAAAAACGTGAATACCATTGTTTGTGGCTGCTGCCTTACTTAACCTAAGATGAAAAACGAAATGGGGCTCCAATCAATAATCCAGGCCCAAAACAGAAAATAATACAGAATGGGCTTTAGTCACAAATTCGAGCCCAAATAAAACATCGACTTTGGCTTCAAAATCGACCGCCTTCTTGTCCGAATTTGCCCTTCATGTCTTCATAACAATTGTAGCTCTCTGAATCATCTGAAATATGAAACAAAAATGAGGCAAATCCGATGTCTGGTTCAAGAGTTATGGTAAGATTAGTGAAGCTATATAAAACTGGAATTTTATTAATAAAAATGGCTAAAATATAATCAAAGGCCCAAAGCCCAAATAAGTATAAAAGCCATTATTTATTAACTAAAAAGTCCTAAATTATTAATCAAGAGATAAAAAGAAGTGTATAAAATATTCAATTATCATTCTACTCTATAATTTTCGCCCCCCGTAATTGAAATTCTTAGCTCCGCCCTGGTGATAATGTTGGATTTGATGCAATCGATGTCTTTGAACAAATTAAGACGAAACATGCGCTTCCTTCTTTCGGTTGGTTGGTGGTTGTTTTATCTATGCATGCATGTCATGCCAACATATATGCAATAAATAATTACTTTTTACTTTGAATAGCTAGATTGCTTGCAAGCCTAGCCTAGCTGAATACTAGTGTTTTCAAACTTTAATAGAATTGATTGATAGATTGCTTGCAAGCCTAGCCTAGCTGAATACTAGTGTTTTCAAACTTTAATAGAATTGATTGATAGATTGCTTGCAAGCCTAGCCTAGCTGAATACTAGTGTTTTCAAACTTTAATAGAATTGATTGATAGATTGCTTGCAAGCCTAGCCTAGCTGAATACTAGTTCTTTCAAACTTTAATAGAATTGATTGATGATTGATGCCAACCTAAGCCAGTCCTAAGTTAAGTTAAATCTTAGCCTGGCCTAGTTAGTGTCAGGTTTCCTGCATGCATCTGTGTTGCCTTGCTCGATCGGAGAGCTTTAGATTTTTCATGTCATGTATATCTTCTAGAGTTATTGAAAATATGTATCCTTCATGCCCTTAGCAGGTGAGGGGGCACCATATGGTGTGGACATCACCACTGGTGGAATTGCTGACTCATTTGCGAACTTTGTGTGGGAGCTTGCGGTTGTGAAGGTAGCTGCGCATTATCTGAAGAATTGTAGAGTTCGGTTGTCATGTTTTCTTTAGATAGTGATTAAAGCTAAATGATGAATTTGCAGATTAATGCTATAAACACTGCTACGGAGGCAGCTTGCCTTATCTTAAGTGTGGATGAAACAGTTAAAAATCCTAAGGTAAGTTCTTTTAGTGAGTTCTGTTATCTCAGTTACTTCCTCTTCTTTTTTCCTGCAACCTATTTCTTCTTGGCTTGCTCAATGATGGCCTTACTTAAGAAAGTCTTTCTGTCTTGGTGACTTAAGAAAGCATTATTTACTATCTTATGGAAGTTACATTTTAGGCTAATAAATAAAAGTTCTCCTTTTCCACATGTAGTCTGAGAGTGCACAAGGAGAGGCTCGCTAGTGCCATGGGGGGCAGAGGCCGTGGAGGTGGCAATCCTGGTCGAGGGGGATGAGGTATGAGAAGGCGATGAGAGGGAAGTTCATAGATGTATATCTCAGTTCTCAGGCAAAAATTAACTTGATGTTGCCTTCTCGCTTCAAGGAATTCGCCCGCATGATCGATTCATGCATTAATTTCAGCAGATCTAAGCAGAAATTTTTAAGGTTGTCCATCTGGTCACTTTTAATTTATTGTTTTCTTATTGGCTTCAAAGTGTTGGCCTGGCCACTTTTACATATGTTTTTCATCGGAGGGTTGAAACTATTGTACGACTGTTGATAAAACTTGTTATTGCATGCAAAGTTTTGCATCCGTCTTTTCTTTTACTTAAAAAATTATGTATTTTTGTTTATTCTGATCTAATACTAGTAGTGAAACCATATTGAAGCATTACCCAGTATTTATACCGCTTGACCGATAATTCAAGTACTTCCCCACAGGTATTAAGTTAAAACAATCTTCATAAAAAATTACTAATGAGAGACTCTTTCGCGGTCTAGGTAGGATCTGTTATGATCTAGCACCTAATTTCTCATTTCATTTAAAAATTTTAATTTGTGATTTTTAAAATGATAAATTAATTTTTATGAGAAGTGATATTTATAAGATTATCTTTATTTTTTTAAATTTTACATAGGGTTAAGGTTCAAAGTATATACGAGATTTTTTTTTTATAAAAAAAGTGTGTCCAATATCAAATGTTTTTCTCAGGATAAAAATAACTATGAACTTACAAAATATGTATAAAATTACATATTGACCGTTAGTTGACTGTTTATTTGAATTTTTAAAAGTTAAGGTGTAAGATAACAAAATTTTCTCTAAAGTGTGTCTGACATATGCATTTTGGAGGGACAAAAGTAATTATAAACTTCTAAAATAGGTACAAAAATACATATATGACCGATTGTTTGAATTTTTTTTATTGAAAATGGTGACATGAAGAATGAAGCCTATGGTTAAGATTAAGAAACAAACTGAAATAATAATTTGCTGACTGGGCAAGAGACCCTTTATCTCTATGTAATATCCCGAATTTTGGACCCTGAGAATTGAGAATAAGCCTAAAATAGGCGGACAACTAGGCCCAGTTCGGGAAGAGTCCCAAGAAGGACGAGAGTTAGGAAGCCTTTTCTGGGACTAAGAAACTCGGCCATATGGGTCAGTGGACTAGTATGAATAAGCCATGGAATTAAAGTTTCAATGAAAAAGGGGCACAGAAGGCCTTTACGGTGTTAATCCGGTAGGAAGGATGCCACCTAACTATGTCCTAAGGTGTAGGACAATTAGTTGAGTGAAAATATGCCGGTAGAAGTAAGTATATGACATTTTCAGGGTAGGCATGGTTTTCCTGCTTTTTTGGAGGAAATAAGAAGGGAAGAAAGAGAGAATGTGTATCTGGACCTAGTACAGAAGGAAAAGTCAGTAGTAGTAGTGCTACGTCGGACACGTGGCATTTCGGGGTCAGAAGTCGGATTATCAAGTAGCACGTCGTACGAGGCGGTTATTTAGGTACTGGAACATGGATTTCTTGCTCCCTAAGGCATTATATTTTGTCCACCTATGGTCAGGGAAAAGAGACTGATGATCCGGGCCGACATAAGTCCAATTGAGTGGCACAAGTTACGAGGAAAGGTGTAACCGGCATAAAGGAGCTAAGCGGGACCGGTTAGGGTTACCGGAGTCGGGCCCAGACCCCTGGAACACAGAGGGAGGACGAATCTGGGTGGACCCAGAGGATAGAGAAAGTGACTTGGAGGAAAAGAAAAGGTCACATCATGTAATTATTATGAGAGAGAAAGAATAAAATAATCCGGATTAATCTGGACCACATATTTGAATTTGATGTGACAAGATGAATGACCTGTAATTATGACTTCACATGGATCATTAATGACACAGATTTGGGCATATTTGTAGGTCCCACTGACTTGGAAGAAGAGCAGTGCAAAATGACCATTTTACCCCTGAATAGAAATTACCCCTAAAATCACCATCAGGGGCAATCTTGGAATTTGGATTTGGAGGGTTCAGATGGCGCCACATGTCCTATACTAGAAGACTCTAAAATACCCTGGAAAAGAATATTCTGGAATATCTTGGGGAAAAAGCCAGTGAAAATGACAATTTTACCCTCTGAGGTGTCATTTAACCATTGGTTAACTTCTTTAACCCTGAAGGCTATATAAGGACACCTCCTCCCCATTTTTGGCTGCCCTAGGACGTTCCCAAGGAGAGAGGAAGGAGTGGACAGCAAGGTCTTGGTCTAGGAGAAGAAGAAGAAGGTCATACGCAACCGAAAAACCAAGGTAAGCATCTCACCGACAACTCAGTGCTTTATGTTTCTGCCCTATGGTGGGTTTCGTGGAGTTTTAGTAGGATTCTGGTATTTCTAAGGTTTCCAATGAGTCCAAAATGTGATTTTGTGTAGGTGTAAGTCAAGGTTACCTTTTCCGAACACGAAAAGCCCTATGTCTTCAAACTACGTAAATCACGTACTTAGGTGTCTTCTGGGCAGCATATGTTCATCGATGGTTTTAAAATAGTAAATGGACTCTTTTTGCTCTGAAATTTTACATGGTGAAAGTATACATCCTAAGGATTATTTTTATATAAGTTTTTGTGTTATTTGGATTTTCCAACCGAGAGTTATTTAAGGTTGAAAATAACCTAAAAACCTGGACTTTTCTCTGGACCAGTGGCTCGGTTTGCAAATAAGAAAAGGATCCGAACCCATATCACTTTGGTAATTATTTTTGGGATAAACTAGACATCCTAAGGGTTCAAGGGCCACTGATTTCATGTTAATAAGATTTTTATATAATTTATTAAAAATCAGAGAAGTCGGGTCAGAAAATCTGGTGTTAGGAGAAATTATGAAACTTGAAGTGAAGCTTGTATATGTGACTTAAAGCATGATGTTTGGCTATGTTTAGGGTGATAGTACGTGTGGCATACATATTCAGTACCAAGAGGAGAGTTTACCGCTTTCAAGGAGTGCCAGGTAGTAACTGTTGACTTGCATACTATATGTTGCTCTTGCATGTGTGTTTTATCATGATGTAGGAGATCGGGCTGTACATGTAGTACCTATTGAACTGTGTGTCCTTAAGGATTTGTTGCAGTACTGATGGTATGTAGGATCGGGCTGCGGTGCCTATTAGACTGTGTGTCCTTAGGGTGTTGTTGCAGTACCGAGATATGTGAGGTAGGTAGAGCCTATGTGACTGTGTGTTCATGGGTTGCTACTGAGGCCTTAGGAGGGGTAGGTGGTTAGGGTTTGGCCACCCTGACTACTGAGGCCCCTGAGCGCGCTGTTTCGAGGGGCTTGTCTTAACCAGGCGGTCCTGCGGAGTTGCTACATGCCAGTTTGTTGTGACAGAGGCAGGTTCATTTGTACTTCCTGATTGTGATTTGCATTGCATGCATTGTATACATATTGTATATGAGTCTAACAGTTACTCTGGGGTTCAACTTTGAACTCCAGACCATTGTGGAGGCACAGAGGTCAGGCAGTAGCAGACGAAGGTTGGAGAAGGCAGGGCATGGTGCAGAAGACTGAAGAAATAGGATATGCCCTATCATGTGTTGTATATGAATTTTTTTGGAATCACTGTAAGATTTATACTTATTGTTCAGAATTTATTTTGGACGATTGTACCCTACAGGAATTACTTTATGTAATAGTATGTAACTTTACCAGTATATTGTAGTTGTCCAAACCAATCATATGCTCTGCTGTGCACACTCTGATGTTTGTTAAACTTGAAAAATAAACAAGCAAAGGTAATAAGTGAAAAGTATCCCTCTAACCCGTCACCCGAAAGGGCGAGGCCGGTAGGGGTGTAACACTCTACCTCATCACTTCTTGAGAGAGAGAGAGAGAGAGAGAGAAGAATGTCTTCATTGATCACTCCCTTCATTTCCTTTCCATTGAATGTCTCCACTGTTAGATTAAGTTTTAATAGTTGTGATTTAATGCTATATAAAAATATTAACATAACATTAAATTTCAACCATTGAAACTTGACCAAATGGTGGAGACATTTAATGGAGATAAAGGATTAGGACTAAATTAATTTCCCTAGCCCAGTCAGCAAATTCTTATTTCAAATTAGAGAAATACTTACATACTCCAAAAATATCACATCATTTGTACTATATCTAATAAAAACATAACAACTCATATGTAATACCCCAGATTATTATGAATAATAATATATTTAAATAATAAATATAATAGTAAAAGTAATAGATTTATATAATAATAATAATAATAATAATGATAATGATATAATAATATATAGCAAAATCTAAAAATTTGTAATGGTTGTATTGTTAATTTATTAGGAATAATTAAAGGGCCCAGCCCAGAGCTAAAACCCTAAAAATTTAATTATAAATATAGGTTAGCCGCTCAAACCTAACCTAGAAAAACACTCGTTACTTTTCTCTGCCTTCTTTCATCAATTATTCTTTTAGGAGGTTAGCAAAACGGCGACCAGGTAATCCTAATCCCATGAAGTTTAGATGTGTTAGGTTAATAGGCATTGTTGCATTGTTTCAGATTGTGTGAGTAACTTTTACAATATTGCTTTATTGCTCCGCCTCGGCATCGTGCGTGAATTATACAATATACATCATCCCCCGTGCGACCATCGTGACTAAAGGAATTCAATTGCCTCACCGTCGTCTAAATTGCGTGCTTCGATTGTACATATATATGGATGTCCCCTGTGCGTCCCTTTTTGCTTGAAAACAATTGAAATATGGAATACAATTCTTGCCTTTTGTGCGTCATTTGTGGGGTCCACGTCATTTATTTATTTATTTACTATTTGATTTTCTTTTTCTTTATAGAATATCTCCTGTGCAAATAGATAAGATATGAACAGATTTTTAGGTCAATATATCCTTATATCTATATTTAATTAAAATAATATAAAAATATATATAAAAGATAAGTAAATAATAAAAATAATTTAGGAGTTTACTATGTGTGTATTTAAGTAAAAAGATAACTTTAACGGTGGGAGGATAGGTACCTCCCAAGGTGATGAACACAATTAGGCTTTATGCCTTTGATATATATATATTTGATGTGAACCGATTATATCCGTTCTTCCTAAAGTGGTGTCTGGCAGGGTTTCCCGGGACACTAGTAGCAACTTTGGGAAGAGGTGTGCACACTAGGAAGAGATGTTTTGATGATGGGTTTCCCGGGACACTAGTAGCAACTTTGGGAAGAGGTGTGCACACTAGGAAGAGATGTTTTGATGATGGCCAATTTAATGATTTGTGACTGGCAGGGTTTCCCGGGTCACAGGGTAGACTGGTAGGGTTTCCCGGGTCTACCATGGTTCTCTTCCCACTAAACTAAATAGACTGGAAGGGTTTCTCGGGTCTATTATTAATTTAATAAGGATAATGAATAATAGTTTATTTGATATGAATAATATTTGATTTGACTATTATAATTGAGTTATATGAATTGTGTTTGATTTAGATTACCGCTTTCTTTGAGTTTTTGTTTGTGTTCACGGGGCGATGATCCTTCGGGGATCAGATTTTCGGTGAAGAAAGGGTGCAAAGGATGGGTTAGCGGTGAGCTGTGAGGATAACTACTCAGCATTTATAGCTAATTCTAGACTTTACGGAATCTTTATGAATTCAATAAAATGTATTAGACATATTCCTTTCAGTTGAACCTCAATTTTTGGTTTCATTTTAATGTAATTAGCCTTGCGCTTGTCTTAGTACAAGTGCGGCGGTGACACTTCTCAAATTTGGATATTTTTAGTATTTCTTGATAAAATCTTTTAAATTTTATGTTAAGATAATTGCTAGTAATTTGGGGGTGTTACATCATATCATTTTAATATTTGTTGGTTGATGACTCGTGAAAAAATTCAAATTTTATCTTATATTTAAGAAAAAAAATATTAAATTTAAAAAAATGATCAACCAATATTTTTCTTAAAAACAATATATAATTTGAATTTTTTCAAAAGACTCATCAGCTAACTAGGATTAAAATGATATGAGTTATTATGTTTCCTTTATCATGCATGTCCTCCTTAATATCACCATTGTCAGTAAAAAAATTCAAACAGTCAACTTATGCTCAATGTGTATTTTACACTTATTTTGAAAATTTGCAGTTACTTTTGTCTCTAAAAAAAGCATTTGTGTAGAGAGCCCTTTTAGAAAACTCTCGTGTATTTTTGTACCTTAATCTTTAAAAAAATTTAAACAAGCAATCAACTAACGGTCAATGTGTATTTTTGCACATATTTTAGAAGTTCATAGTGACTTTTGCCTCACGAAAAAAAACATTTGGTATTAGACGTATTTCGGGAAAATCTCATGTATTTCGGGAAAATCTCATATTTTTACACCTTAACGCTTTTACATATATTAAAATAAATATTACATTAAAATATACAAATTAAATTAAATGTAGACTATTCAAAATCAATCTAACGATAACGGTAATAGTGATAAGCGAAAATGTGCTCCCAAAATATGGCGAGACATTCCTTCACTCATTTCATGACCGTAAAGGTGTAGATATTTCTGCTTCCCATTCCTGATTAAACTAATTAAGTTTTTACAGCCTATGTTGTTTGAAAGTGAAATTAATCAAAACGCATATTTTTGCTAAATGTTGCAAAGAACCAACATAAAATTTTTGGGATTCGAGTTTAAGTCCCATAAAAGACACTTATGTTAGGAAGGGTAGTCAGAAATCTCAAACCGGATGATAATATGAAAAAAAGGTTGGAAAGAAATCTATTGCAGCCTGCTATCCCTACATCATATCAGAGTAAACATGATTGATAGTCATGAAGACGCATAGAGACAATACAATTTAGGATATCCTGAATTCAGTTCTACAACTTTCTAATCTGCCTTGTTAGAATCAGCAGTGAATTATTCTTCACATTCGGAAGCATGAAGATGTTGCAAAGAGCTCCTATTAAAATGAGTTATGTATTTCCTAAAAAAGCAAAATCAAAAAACGGTCTACGCGGGAACTAAAACCGAAACCGCATTTGGGAACCGTATTCAAGCACTTGAAGATGTGTAGCGATGGCCTTGTTCATTGGAGTGGTCCACACCTTAACATCTGTAAGTTTCAAAATTTGGTCTTGTTACTCTCGAAATAGGGGGGAAGAAAGGCACAGAGAGAGAGAATGAAATTTAGTGTAAAATTAACCTTGATATCAGGAGCTGGTGCAGGGCAGTGTGCTTGGATCATTTCCTTGGATACAAACCCGACCCCGCCTTCCCATTCTACGTATACTGGTGGCTGTAATGTGTAAAAACCATTCACAAGAATTCAAGAACACATCTAAAAGTCAACTTTCCAGGCTAATACATAAGAGAGAACATTATACTTTTCACCTCAATGTTTCACCCATTTCAATTTGATCTTTGTAGTTTAAAAATTTATAACTAGGCATTTAAAATTTAAAAGGATTTTTAATTTATTCATTGTTATACTATTTTTCTCAATATTTTATGATTTATTCGTGAGTTGATTTAAATTTATTTTCTACACTTTTATCATTTTATTACCATAAATCACACAAATACAGAATATAAACACTATGAAAAAAGAAAAGAATATAAAGATAGTCAGCGATCAAATCGAAGGAGAGGCCTAAAGAACCTTAAGGTGTAATGCCCAGGTTTAATTTTTTTTCTCATCTATGACTCTACTTCCTTTGATTTTATGTGCTTCTAAGAACAATTCTCCTTGGCACAAGGCATTAACTTGATTCGTTCAACTACACATCCTTGACTCGATTTTTCCTAAAACCTATCAATTAGTGAAACCGAGCAATAATATTCCATTCGAGTCAAACAGCCATGCTCATGAAAGTTCATGTTAAGAGAGAATTTAAATACCTCATTCGAACATAGTAAACACTGAATTGACTTGGGAACTTGAGTGCAAATATATCCAGCTCTTTTCCCGAAAAAGAAACAAGCATAATGGATTTAAGTTTCTGGAAAACATGTACGCCTAGTATGATGAGTCACTTATGAATATCTTCCTACACCCTTAAGAATAGATAACGAAGAAAAAACCCATAGAAGGCTGCAACTGAGCTTGATCTATAGAGTCCTTTATCTTCTATAGGAAGACAAAAAGTTCCACGCCACACAAGGGAATATGACTGATGAATTGACACGCGATATATATACATATATAAAAGCTACATGCCAGTGATGCCACGGATGAACATACATCAAAAGAGATGAAGATATATTTACCTTTAAGAGAATGTCATCATAAGTAACATTAGCATAAATCAGATGTATGTTAGTTTTGTCTTCTGGGTTTTCCAGTATGGCTCTCGTAACCTCAAGAAATAGGAAAAAGAATTGATTAATTCCCAAAATATAAATTACAAAACATTGAAGTGGAAGAACAATAGAAGCCACAAAGCTCAAAAATCCTGCACCTGAAACATTGGCGTGATGCCAGTGCCACCAGCAATCATGCCAAAAGCTCTAACTTCATTGGGTTGGTACTTGAAGCGTCCCTGGATACATCACAATAAATACATCTTAAAAGGCGATGTATGAAGTGCAAAATTGCTCATGCACAACTCACGTTATGAAAGCCCCACTTATGCTATTTACAACAATTCAGATATTAACTACAAGAAAAACTTCGAAGATAATGATAAATGATAATCAAGACTCCTAGACAACAATAAACTTCTTGATTCCAACTTCCAAGATGATGATAAACTCCTAATATTTTGAGTCCTCGTATAAAAGGGCTTCTCGAAAGTATGGATGACATTATAAGCATTATAAGAGAAAACAATAATAGCAGTAAGCATGATTATGGTGCATATGAAATAATTTTTGAACATTAATATATGCCCATTTTGAGCATAAATATATGCCCATGTACGTGTCAGTGTGAGAGATTCCAACACGCAACTAATAGAACAAAACATAGCATAACAAAGGATAGGATTTCACTTCTAAAATACACCAAACAACACGGATGGCACTAATTAAGAACACTGAGATTGAAGATGATGGATTGTAGTTTCAGATAAGTGGCGCACAACCTCAACTCAAAACTACTAACAATCGCACAACCAAAAAGCTCCTCACAGATCACAGGGACAAAAAGGATCTAAAGACAAAATAACATACTAGTAGTGGCTTTTGAGAAGCCAATTCTCTCCCAAGTCATCCTTCCCAAAGTTCTCCCTCTCATTTATTCCAAGGCTGGTCTTCACTCAGAAAGCTTCCCCTCAAACACTTCCAACCACACCCTCCTCTTGCAGCACGAAATCCTTTTTCTGCCTCCCTTCTCCTTTGACACTTACAGCGTTGAAAACAGCACAATGAGTTGGTCCCCTGCTCACGGCCTTAGCAACTTTAGTCACAACCCCATCAATCACATTTCTAATTGTTTGGTTACCTACGATAGGCTTCTCCTCTGACATTTTCAGCATAGACAACAGCACAATGAGTTGGTCCCCTGCTCACAGCCTTAGTAACTTTAGTCACAGCTCCATCAATCACATTTCTACTTGTTTAGCTACCTACTATAGGCTTTTATGTTCAGGAGCTGTGATTAGGTTGATCATATATTAAAAAATTTTACTTTAGTCGCAGCTCCATCAATCACATTTCTACTTGTTTAGTTACCTATTATAGACTTCTATGGTCAGGAGCTGTAATTAGGTTGATCATATATTCAAAAAATTTAAGTTTTTCTACAAAAAAAAAAAAATCCACTATCAACTAAAAGTTTACTAACAAAATAGAATCATATACAGACATGAATAACTTTCTCCTAGCACAAGCTTAGTCAACAAATCACAATTAAATCAATTTTACATTCTTCTATAATGGTCAAAGTGGAATAAGCATGGCATGCAACAAAATCTACCAAGAAAACAATGGATAACAAATGAAATTGCTTCAAATACCATAGGTCCCTTCACAGCCAAGTAATCACCAACACGCATCTCTTCAATATGGTGAGACATCCTTCCTTGTGGATACGTCTATTAATTGACCAAAAGCCGTGTGAAACAAAAGTAAGAAATATTCCCATTATAAAAAGACCCATATTTAGTTATGCCTAAATACGGAGAAAAGAACGCTAATGGCATGTACCTTTATAACTAAATCAAAGTATCCAACATTAGTATCCAATGTTATCGGAGTATATGGTCTGACAACTTCTTCACCAACACTGTCTTCCCCTCTGTATAAAGGAACAAATCAACTCCTGAGCTCAATGTATTATAAAGGACCATACTTTCGTGAGCTAGTATCATGCATTAGGACTGTGGGAAAAGTTGAATAAAGTCGGGACTGGTTCCAGCTACTTAAGATGAGATGAAATTATGAACTGCTTTCATCCATGAATTGAAAAAGCAAAACAAGGAATCCAAACCTGCAGCTTATATGTTGTCCAATGGGAAGTCCTAACACTGAGGTAGGTGTTGGAAGACTAAATCTAAGATAGCGCACATTATGGCTGTATTGCAAGAGTCGAAAAAGTTTAAATTCCTTGAAGTTCTCGGCCGAACAACCTATCAAGACAAGTTGTAACATAATTCAAGAAATACAAAAGAGGCAGAACACAAGCAAAGCAATATTTCACATCTTTAATTTTAGAGAAATAATAACAAAATTTCATGCGGAATAATATACCAGTAAGCTAAAATTAAAATGTAACAATGAAATTTTATATAGAGCATACAAAGATTTGATGAAATTGGCTCCCCAAAATGTCCTTATTTGCTTTCTTTGGGAATGTTCAGTATTGCAACTTTAAACTGTACAATGCACGTACCATAACAAGAGCCTAAGTACAATATTGATGTTTACTGTTTCCAGTTACCATGTAATTTGTTACCATATCAAGCCGATTTCAGTCATTTTGATGCAATCGTTGCAATCGTGCACCAAAACTATGGTAAGTATATGTTCATTAGAGAAATAAAAAGTTCGTTGTCATGATAACTTTTAGACCTTATGTAAATCATGGAATTATGCATTTTCAAATATTATGGTGCAAAAGCCACCATAAATCGATCTACCTCATTTAATTTCATGGTTGAATTTAGCCTCACAAAGACAACAATCTTTGTAAAATACAGTATAGATATAGACTAGCATGGGATGGCTTCGATGACGTCAATTTTGGAGAGCCAATTTCATCAAATCTAGGAACCTTTCAACTTGATGACGTCACACATTTTCTCAAAGACACCGCGGAAGAGCGCTATTAGTTTCAGCCACAATATTGTACCGCAATCGCGAACATCTTATTCCTTTTATTTTTGGACAATATCAGGACCAATTCAAAACCAAGTCTGGTCAAAAGAAAAACCATCCATCCATTTAGTGAACGCATAATTAACTCAAACTTTGCTCAATGTCCGCGAAATTCGCATTCAAATGCAAGCAACGTAAAATAAATATCATCTCCGAGTAATCAACAGGAAAAAGAAACTGCAGAAAACTACAACGGTAAGGAAAAATGAAAACTCAAATAAGAGCAATCGAAACACCTTTGGGCTTTTTGGTGACGTAGTAATAGTAAGCGGTACCGCCAATAATAGCGACAAGAGCAACTGCCGTGCTTATCATCTCGGTCCTGTGAGTGTGTAGAAACTCCATTTTCGGAAAATCGAGCTTCAAAGTTGAAAGAGCTTGGAGATAGAGTAACGGTGAACTTAGGTGAAAATATATAGCAAATCGAGATTGAGGAGGATCGGAGGAGGAGAAACTTTTGGAGGGAAGATCGTAAAATTTCAAGGGCTCAGAGAGTTAATGGCCAATGACAATCAAGGTTGAGCCGCACATCGAGCCTCTGCCTACGTGGCACGTGTAACTGCCCAAATAAAGAGAGATTCTGCATGTCAACGGGGAGAAAAATAGATTATGTATGGCACGAGTAGCATAATTTGTTGTTAGAATATAATTGTATTATATTACTGTACATTTCTGTTATTGCAATATAATTATGAACTTTTAAAATAGATACAAATATATATATATATATATATATATATATATATATATATATATATATATGACCGATTGTTTGATTTTTTTTTTACTGGAAATGATGACATAGACAATGAAGCCAATGATTAAGAAACAACCTGAAATAATAATTTGCAGACTGTGCAAGAACCCTTTATCTCTACCTCATCACTTCTTGAGAGAGAGAGAGAGAGAGAGAGAGAAAGGATGAGATGGAGATAGGGTGACCGAAAAGAATGTCTTCATTGATCACTCTTCATTTCCTCTCCATTGAATGTCTCGACTATTAGATTAAGTTTTAATGGTTGTGATTTAATGCTATATAAAAATATGAACATAACATTACACAACATTAAATCCCAACCATTGAAACTTGATTAAATGGTGGAGACATTTAATGGAGATAAAGGGTTGGGACGATATTAATTTCTCTAGCCCAGTCAACAAATTGTTATTTTAAATTAGAGAAATACTTACATCCTCCAAAAGTACCACATCATCTGTATTAAATCTAATAAAAACATAACAACTTATATCATTTTAATCTTAGTTGGTTGATGACTCGTGAAAAAATTCAAATTTTATCTTATATTTAAGAGAAAAAAAATCTTTAAAAAATGATCAACCAATATTTTTCTTAAAAACGATATATAATTTGAATTTTTTCAAATGACTCATTAGCTAACTAGGATTAAAATGATATGAGTTGTTATGTTTTTTTTTATCATGCACGTCCTCCTTAATATCACCATCGTTAGTAAAAAAAAATTAAGTGATAACGGTGTTAGAATTTTAGGACCAAAAGTATACTTTACGAAGTTAAGGGACCAAAAGTATACTTTATATAAAACTTAAAGGATTAAAAGTATACTTTAGCCTATATAATATTATCCGCTAGTTTTGTGTTCCTATTTTTTTTTTTAAATTTTATCCTTTCAAAAAGCAAATTAGAGTGGGAGATATAATACACTGAGTGAAAGCAACACTTCATACCACTAGGACGAAAAGAAAGGGTTGAAAAATAGAATATTATTATTCTTTATATTATTATTAAATTTCTAACGTATGAATGAATTATTGATTGTAGATACAATATTATTTTATTTAAAAAATTCATTGAATTATTCTTAATCATACATGCATGCACCGAATAATGCAAAAACATATCTAGTGGTAGGAATTTAGCAAATATTGATTGTGATGTTCCGTCAGATTTTTAAACAAAACAAAAATTGTTTTGCGAAATTGCTATATATACTTGGTGCTGAATTATTGCTATTGCTATATAATATTATTAATTAATACTTCCTCACGAACATACATTTGGGTGCTGAATTATTGCTATATAATAATATATAGCAATAATAATAATAACATTATATCTATCTGCTTCACGTTCCTTCATTCCTCTCCACTTTCTTCCTTCCATTGCCATAAACACGTTAAGCCAAATTATAACTATTACTGATCCTATCTACTTTCAAGCAATTAATTGAAGAAATAGCAATTCATCTGCCCATCAAGTCTTAAAATAAAACAACACGCCTTCAAAGTGGCATGGACAATGATATGTATTTTGAGCAAAAAAAAAGACAATGATATGTATCAAAATATTATTATATATTCAAATAGATTGTAAATAATATATATTATTATATTATATAAAAAAAATTAGGTGGAGACACGGTGAAGTGTTGAAAAAATCGTCTGGGAAAAATTACGTAAAATGACCCAACGGCACAATTTACACTTAAGGACCCAAATCCTTTCTACGCACACGGTTTTGATTCAAATGTTTTTTTTTTCCCTTTGAATATGAAGATGGAAATCACACAAAAAAAAGAAGTCATATTATACTTATTAGGCCGCAAATATTAAATAAATTTTAGAAATATTTTCTTAAATCTAAAGAAGGATATTTCTTTCTCATCCTCTACAACACAACAAAATAAATTTTAATCACGTAATGTAGCTATACGTACAAGGTCAATTTGTCAGTGAAACACACCCTCCAAAATTTATCATATTACAGGAAGTTCACCTTTTTTAATAAGATTTTATATATTTTTTGGTGGGGAGATTTGAAATTAATAATTTTGTATGTGGGCACTAATAGTTTTAGGTTTTATAATTTTCACGTAGGACCCCTACTTTATAATTTTATTAAAAATAAAAAGCAAGAAGAAGAAGTCTCACGGGAGGTTTGAATAAATTTACCGTGGAGCACACATGTTTTATATTATTTAATTATTTGTATAGTAATTATCTCAGAATCAATGTCTTTGTAGCTAGCTTTGTCCTGCTAAGTTCTTTCTTACGGGTGAGGGAGAAAAAAGTTCACAATAACAAAATCTCAGCTCAATTTATCATTTGCATACCACAAAAACAAAACAATAGTAGACAAATACACCATCAGGAAAAAAAAAGAGATGATTTAGAAAAGAGTGAGAAGCTATATATAATAGGATTTGCATTTTCAAATTAAACGAATTGAACGAAGGAACCGCGTGTGATTTATTTGTTTTTAGAAGCATGCAGTAGCTGTGGCCATTTCTTTCACCAGGTGATGAAAACACGTTGTTGCCTCTCACTTTCTATGTATATATTATATTTTTTCATCAATCCGGACACACACACACACACACATATATATATATATTAGATTTTGTTGTAAGGATCATGAATTTCATCCAACATTCTCGACTCCATTTCCATAAATGAATGAAGTAATGAATGAATTTAAATGTGGTTGTGGACATCTGTGTAAATTTATTTACATATGGACATGGTTGTAATTATGGTGATTCAAATCTTCACTGCAAGCGAAGATAGATTATTGATAAGACCACTTCAACCTCCAAATTTCCTGAAACCAACAAGTCTTCCCTTTCCATTTCTTCAATTCAAATTTCAAATTTCAATATTCCAATATATAATCACAAAAAGCCTGCAGAGTTTTACATTTTCAGAGAGTGGAAGAGGCTTTTACAGTTTTGGGTGGTAGCTCATGGGTGCTGTTGAAGCTTCGCTGCACCGTTTAGCGTGTATCGCTCAAGCGCTCATGTGCATTTCATCTTTCCAGTCGATGATGCTGCCTATACATTTCTCCTGGGTCTGCACTATTTCAATGTTTCTTAAATGGGTGCTGCTTTATCTTCTACCGCTCTCAACATTTGTCTTCAATTTGAAAATGTAGATCTGCGTTTAGACTGACCACTGATTCATGTACTGCACTCACATACATTCCAGAATTCATGATTGAAGTTGAAGAAAAGCATGGAAACCCAAGCGCAAATCACATATTGTTGATACTGTTCCAAAAAGTCCGAAGTACAAGTCCAAACACCAGCTGCCGCCATGTATCACTGGAAATTTGAGTAAACAGTCCAGATCGCCGGCGAGTTTGGACTTCAATCAGCCGCCAGTTCTTTCACACCGCTCCAACTAGATGGACACTTCACCGGAGCACAACGACGCACTCAGTCTGCTTATGTTTTGTCATTCATATCACTCTCTTAAGTAGGAAATTGGTGCTTCTTCTTGAGATATGAGTCTATAGCTAGGGGATATTGTAGGTTTGAAGATTTTTATATAAGACGAGAATAATCATGGTTAGATTAATTATTTTTTGGGTCAAATGTTAGAATATTTATTAAATTATTAGATTTATTAGATGTCTTTTCAAATAGGTTCAAAATCAAAAGGCTAAAAAAAAGGCCATGACAGAGAAAAGTAATGACAATTTTTTCTAAAGAATATAGAAATAAAAATGTGCTAGAAGGAGAGCTGCATATCTAATTATCTATGAGTGAGAAATGTACTTAATGTCAACTATATATAGGAATGTTTATTTACTATCATAGTTAGCGTTTTGATGTACTCCCTCCGGTCCTAATTATAGGAGCTATTTACCAGAATTTGAAGGGATTAAGGAAGGAAGTTAAATTAGTTAATTATGTGTATTTTCCTAAAATACCCTTACCCAAATTTATTTAATACAAATACATCTCTCAAATGTATTTTCCATTGTTTCGTACTATTGTCATTTTCGTTTTTCAATTAATGGAAGGCGATTTCGTTTTATAATTATTAAACCGTTATATTACGAGCATATGTGTAGATGATTATTATAATAGTATAATACTTCAGACTAATTATGCCGTGGCCCTTGTTAAAATATTCTTGAAGGAATATTAAAATTATTTTATTTAAAAATAAAAAATAAAGTAAAATATCTCACTTGATAGAATATAAATGTGTTGTTAAATTAATTATTGTGGAAGAAGTATTAGTAGGGGTGATATGGGAAAAATATGACAAAAATGGCTCAAAACTATTTTATATAAAAAAGTATAATTTAGGTGTATATGACATTAATGAGTTGCAAACATTATTTACTTTATAAAATATATAGGTGTATTATTGAATTATTATTATCTTTAATTATTATTGAGAAAGTATAAATAGGGTTATTATAGGGAAAAAAATGACAAAAGTTAAAACTTGCTCTTATAATTAGGACCAAAACCAACTCCAAAATTTGCTCCTATAATTAGAACCGGAGGGAGTAATATTTAGTGACTTTTTTCACGAGCAAAAAAAATGTAATATTTAGTGACTTTTGAGTGTAATGTGAAGTTGCTATAAATATAAGAATACAACTACTGATGTATTGAGGTTCAAATTGAGTTTTTGGGTGGTGACATAAATATTTATATGTATTGATTTGAAATCTAATTCTTTCTTATTTTTGTTTGTGATTTTTTTATTTAATTTCTTATTAAATTAGATGAGGAGAAGGTGAGGATTTGCTTTTATTGATATGTAGTTGATGCATCTGCGCAACGCGTGGGGGAATACGTGCTTGTTTTTCTTAAAAACAATATATAATTTGAATTTTTTCAAATGACTCATCAGCTAACTAGGATTAAAATGATATGAGTTGTTATGTTTTCTTTATCATGCACGTCCTCCTTAATATCACCATTGTCAGTAAAAAAAATTCAAACAGTCAACTTATGCTCAATGTGTATTTTACACTTATTTTGAAAGTTTGATTACTTTTGCCTCTAAAAAAAGCATTTGTGTAGAGAGCCTTTTTAGAAAACTCTCGTGTATTTTTATACCTTAATCTTTTTTAAAAAAAAAACAAGCAGTCAACTAACGGTCAATGTGTATTTTTGCACATATTTTAGAAGTTCATAGTGACTTTTGCCTCTGAAAAAAAACATTTGGTATTAGACGTATTTCTGGGAAAATCTCATATTTTTACACCTTAACGCTTTTACATATATTAAAATAAATATTACATTAAAATATACAAATTAAATTAAATGTAGACTATTCAAAATCAATCTAACGATAACGGTAATAGTGATAAGCAGAAAATGTGCTCCCAAAATATGGCAGACATTCCTTCACTCATTTCATGACCGTAAAGGCGTAGATATTTCTGCTTCCCATTCCTGATTAAACTAATTAAGTTTTTACAGCCCATGTTGTTTTAAAGTGAAAATAATCAAAACGCATATTTTTGCTAAATGTTGCAAAGAACCAACATAAAGTTTTTGCGTTTCGAGTTCAAATTCCATAAAAGACACTTATGTTAGGAAGGGTAGTCAAAAATCTCAAACCGGATGATAATATGAAAAAAAAAAAGGTTTGAAAGAAATCTATTGCAGCCTGCTATCCCTACATCATATCATAGTAAACATGATTGATCGTCATGAAGACGCATGGAGACAATACAATTTAGGATATCCTGAATTCAGTTCTACAACTTTCTAGTCTGCCTTGTTACAATCAGCAGTGAATTATTCTGTCACATTCAGAAGCATGAAGATGTTGCAAAGAGCTCCTATTAAAATGAGTTACGTATTTCCTAAAAAGTAAAATCAAAAAAACGGTCTACGCAGGACCTAAAACTGAAACTGCATTTGGGAACTGTATTCAAGCACTTGAAGATGTGTAGCGATGGCCTTGTTCATTGGAGGTGGTCCACACCTTAACATATGTAAGTTTCAAAATTTGGTCTTGTTACTCTCGAAATAGGGGGAAGAAAGGCACACACAGAGAGAGAGAGAGAGAGAGAGAGAATGAAATTTAGTGTAAAATTGACCTTGATATCAGGAGCTGGTGCAGGGCAGTGTGCTTGGATCATTTCCTTGGATACAAACCCAACCCCGCCATCCCATTCTTCTGGTGGCTGTAATGTGTAAAAAGCATTCACAAAAGAATTCAAGAACACATCTAAAAGTCAACTTTCCAGGCATTTTAAATTTAAGAGAGAACATTAAACTTTTTACCTCAATGTTTCACCCATTTTAATTTGATCTTTATAGTTTAAGAATTTATAACTAGGCATTTAAAATTTAAAAGGATTTTTAATTTATTCATTGTTATAATATTTTTCTCAATATTTTATGATTTATTCGTGAGTTGATTTAAATTTATTTTCTACACTTTTATCATTTTATTACCATAAATCACACAAATTCAGAATATAAAGAATATGAAAAAAGAAAAGAATATAAAGATAGTCAGCGATCAAATCGAAGGAGAGGCCTAAGGAACCTTAAGGTGTAATGCCCAGGTTTAATTTTTTTTTCCTCATCTATGACTCTACTTCCTTTGATTTTATGTGCTTCTAAGAACAATTATTATTGGCACAAGGCATTAACAGTTCGTTCAACTACACACCCTTGACTGGTTTTCCCTAAAACCTATCAATTAGTGAAACTGAGCAATCATATTCCATTCGAATCAAACAGCCATGCTCATGAAAGTTCATGTTAAGAGAGAATTTAAATACCTCATTCAGAACATAGTAAACACTGAATTGACTTGGGAACTTGAGTGCAAATTCATCCAGCTCTTCCTGAAAAAGAAACAAGCATAATGGATTTAAGTTTCTGGAAAACATGCACGCCTAGTATGATGAGTCACTTATGAATATCTTCCTACACCCTTAAGAATAAATAACGAAGAAAAAACCGATAGAAGGCTGCAACTGAGCTTGATCTATAGAGTCCTTTATCTTCTATAGGAAGACCAAAAGTTCCATGCCACACAAGGGAATATGACTGATGAATTGACGCGCGATATATATATATATATAAGCTACATGCCAGTGATGCCACGGATGAGCATACATCAAAAGAGATGAAGATATATTTACCTTTAAGAGAATGTCATCATAAGTAACATTAGCATAAATCAGATGTATGTTAGTTTTGTCTTCTGGGTTTTTCAGTATGGCTCTCGTAACCTCAAGAAATAGGAAAAAGAATTGATTAATTCCCAAAATATAAATTACAAAACATTGAAGTGGAAGAACAATAGAAGCCACAAAGCTCAAAAATCCTGCACCTGAAACATTGGCGTGATGCCAGTGCCACCAGCAATCATGCCAAAAGCTCTAACTTCATTGGGTTGGTACTTGAAGCGTCCCTGGATACATCACAATAAATACATCTTAAAAGGTGATGTATGAAGTGCAAAATTGCTCATGCACAACTCACGTTATGAAAGCCCCACTTATGCTATTTATAACAATTCAGATATTAACTACAAGAGAAACTTCGAAGATAATGATAAATGATAATCAAGACTCCTAGACAACAATAAACTTCATGATTCCAACTTCCAAGATATTGATAAACTCCTAATATTTTGAGTCCTCCTATAAAAGGGCTTCTCGAAAGTATGGATGACATTATAAGCATTATAAGAGAAAACAATAATAGCAGTAAGCATGATTATGGTGCATATGAAATAATTTTTGAACATTAATATATGCCCATGTGTCGGTGTGAGAGATTCCAACACGCAACTAATAGAACAAAACATAGCATAACAAAGGATAGGATTTCACTTCTAAAATACACTAAACAACACGGATGGCACTAAAGAACACTGAGATTGAAGATGATGGATTGTAGTTTCAGATAAGTGGCGCACCACCTCAACTCAAAACTACTAACAATCGCACAACCAAAAAGCTCTTCACAGATCACAGGGACAAAAAGGATCTAAAGACAAAATAACAGACTAGTAGTGGCTTTTGAGAAGCCAATTCTCTCCCAAGTCATCCTTCCCAAAGTTCTCCCTCTCATTTATTCCAAGGCTGGTCTTCACTCAGAAAGTTTCCCCTCAAACACTTCCAACCACACCCTCCTCTTGCAAAGCCACGAAATCCTTTTTCTCGCCTCCCTTCTCCTTTGACACTTACGGCGTTGAAAACAAAGACACAATGAGTTGGTCCCCGCTCACGGCCTTAGCAACTTTAGTCACAACCCCATCAATCACATTTCTAATTGTTTAGTTACCTATGATAGGCTTCTACTCTGACATTTTCAGCATTGTCAGAGCCTTAGCAACTTTAGTCGCAGCTCCATCAATCACATTTCTACTTGTTTAGTTACCTACTATAGACTTCTATGGTCAGGAGCTGTGATTAGGTTGATCCATATATTCAAAAAATTTAAGGTGTTCTACAAAAAAAATAAAAAAATAATCCACTATCAAGTAAAAGTTTACTAACAAAATAGAATCATAAGTTACAGACATGAATAACTTTGTCCCAGCAAGCACAGGCTTAGTCAACAAATCACAATTAAATCAATTTTACATTCTTCTATAATGGTCAAAGTGGAATAAGCATGGCATGCAACAAAATCTACCAAGAAAACAATGGATAACAAATGAAATTGCTTTAAATACCTTATGTCCCTTCACAGCCAAGTAATCACCAATACGCATCTCTTCAAAATGGTGAGACATCCTTCCTTGTGGATACGTCTATTAATCGACCAAAAGCAGTGTGAAACAAAAGTAAGCAGTATTCCCATTATAAAAAGACCCATATTTAGTTATGCCTAAATACGGAGAAAAGAACGCTAATGGCATGTACCTTTATAACTAAATCCAAGTATCCAACATCAGTATCCAATGATATCGGAGTATATGGTCTGACAACTTCTTCACCAACACTGTCTTCTCCTCTGTATAAAGGAACAAATTATCTCCTGAGCTCAATGTATTATAAAGGACCATACTTTCGTGAGCTAGTATCATGCATTCGGACTATGGGAAAAGTTGAATATACTCGGAACTGGTTCCAGCTACTTAAGATGAGATGAAATTATGAACTGCTTTCATCCATGAATTGAAAAAGCAAAACAATGAATCCAAACCTGCGGCTTATATGTTGTCCAATGGGAAGTCCTAACACCGAGGTAGGTGTTGGAAGACTAAATCTAAAGATAGAGCACATTAAGGTTGTGAAATTGAAGTTTTCCAAAATCAAGTTTAAATAATTTCCGAGAATAAGCAAATGCATATTTTCTTTAATTTTAGAGAAATAATAACCAAATTTCAACCTAAAATAAAAGACAATGTTGTAACATACAAAATTTAAGCTCCCCAAAAATACAACTATGAGGGAAAGTATTGCAACTTTAAAGTACAATGCACGTACCATAACAAGAGCCTAAGTACACAAGCAAAGCAATTTTATTGTTCATCGTTGTTCATCTAAGAAATAAAAAGTTTGTTGTCATGATAACTTTTAGACCTTATGTAAATCATGGAATTATGCATTTTCAAATGTTATGGTGCAAAAGCCACCATAAATCGATCTACCTCATTTAATTTCATGGTTGAATTTAGCCTCACAAAGACAACAATCTTTGTAAAATACAAGTATAGATATAGACTAGCATGGGATGGCTTCGATGACGTCAATTTTGGAGAGCCAATTTCATCAAATCTAGGAACCTTTCAACTTGATGACGTCACATATTTTCTCAGCACACTTCGGAAGAGACTGCTATTAGTTTCAGCCACAATATTGTACCGCAATCGCGAACATCTTATTCCTTTTATTTTTGGACAATATCAGGACCAATTCAAAACCAAGTCTGGTCAAAAGCAAAACCATCCATCCATTTAGTGAACGCATAATTAACTCAAACTTTGCTCAATGTCCGCGAAATTCGCATTCAAATGCAAGCACGCAACGTAAAATAAATATCATCTCCGAGTAATCAACAGGAAAAAAGAAACTGCAGAAAACTACAACGGGGAAGGAAAAATGAAAACACAAATAAGAGCGATCGAAACACCTTTGGGCTTTTTGGTGACGTAGTAATAGTAAGCGGTATCGCCAATAATAGCGACAAGAGCAACTGCCGTGCTTATCATCTCGGTCCTGTGAGTGTGTAGAAACTCCATTTTCGGAAAATCGAGCTTCAAAGTTGAAAGAGCTTGGAGATAGAGTAATGGTGAACTTAGGTGAAAATATATAGCAAATCGAGATGGAGGAGGAGGAGGAGAAACTTTTGGATGGAAGATCGTAAAATTTCAAGGGCTCAGAGAGTTAATGGCCAATGACAATCAAGGTTGAGCCGCACATCGAGCCTCTGCCTACGTGGCACGTGTAACTGCCCAAATAAAGAGAGATTCTGCATGTCAACGGGGAGAAAAATAGATTCTGTATGGCACGAGTAGCATAATTAGTTGTTAGAATATAATTGTATTATATTCTCAGTATACACGTGTCATGTATTGTCATGTATTCATAGGAGTTGTTATGATTGTAATATCTGGAGATATTCTTCCAGAATCTTGTATTACCATCTATATAAGAGAGCAGTCAGAGTCATTCATCTCTGCGCCTTCACAGTAAATCTTTCTCTGCTAGTTAATTACACATTAATTAATTATATACATATTAAAATATTTAAAAGCCAGTTGGGTTATTACTGAATTTTTGATTTATATAACAAATAGGTTGGGTCTTGCGGACGGAGTTAGTACGAACTAATTTTTTGAAAAAATATAAATGGAAGTTACCAAAAAAAATTTAAGTGGGATGAGAAAAAGAGATTTTTTTAATTAAAGGGAACTTGAAAAATAAGAGAGATGGTTGTTATAGTTTGAAATATATAAATGGAAAAATAATTAAAATGGGAATATATGTTGATATTATTGACTAAAAACAATAGAAGATGAACATAAAAGTAAAAGCCTAGGTAGTGGGTGAAGGAGTGAATAACAATACTAAAGAAGTTGAATCTAAGAAGAAAATGATAAGTAATTAATGGAGAAACATTATTGTGAAAATAAGTCAGAGGAAAATAGAAGCCAATCCAAAAATGAAGAGGAGGCAAGAGGGAACAAGGCTTGTGGCTCCACTTCCAGCTGGAGGGCTTGCCACGGATCCTCCTGTCATAATCATCATTAATTAAATTAATTAATATTAATAAAAGATGATGCAGAAAATATTAATTTCTGGAATATTATTTTGTAAAAATGGTGTAATATTTATTACTTACCGGGAGATGCCGATGGAGAAGAAAGATCTGAAGTAGCTGATCCATTGTAGAGCAACAGCACAATGAGTACAAATAATATTTTATATATAAATTAATAAAGGTTAATTAAAATAAAAAAGCTTTAAAAAGAAAAATACCAGATGGAGAATATGCACCGCTAGATGGAGGCAGAAAGACACTGGCACTCCCACAGCTGTTACGTACAAAACAATATATATAATGTTAAATAATATCAAATATATACTCTTTTTAGTGCATTTCATTTACATTACAAAACTGCTAATTAAATTGCAATAACCTATCATACAACTTTGACATTGCTAAAATTATATATATATATTACAAAAGTCAATTATATATGAAATTAGCATCCTTTAGTTTGATCAAAAAATATAATTGGAGAAGAGGAGATAAAATTTAGTTTGATCAAAATATATAGAGCACAAGCAGGTGTAAATAAAAGTCCCTTGGTGGGTGAAGTAAATAACAACTGTGTCATCAGCTATATGTGTGTATATGTGGTATAGGAATTCCCAACATAAAACCCTCTCAACTGCAACATTGAATGTGACATGTGCAGGTAGCTAGGAATTCCCAAGTTTAAACCCTCTCACTGCAACATTGAATGTACATTTCTAATAACAGGTCTAGCTACTACTACCTCCTATCTTAAATACAATCTATAATTGAATTTTTTAACAAAAGATTAAGAAAGTTAAATAATCATATTAATAGTATATATAATTAAATATATATATATATATATTTATAAGTCAAATAAATTAGTTTGAAAAAAATATTAAATACTTTAAAGTAATTTAATTACTTTTTTAATCTTCCAAAAAAAAATATTTAGGGTCAAGAGGTAATACTATTTTTGTATTGCATGCCTTCATACTTTTCGATACACTTAATAATAAACACTATTTTAGATTTCTAAATACTTCCCCCATGTCAAATAAAGGGCATTTTTTAAAAGAAACTCTTAGTTCCATGATATAAGTCACATGGCTAGCATTAAGAAACTTTTTCTAAATATTGCAATTTACCAGAAGAATATGATAATATTTGAAGTCTAATTATAAGACAACATTTTAATTTTTGTCAATTTCTTCCTAAAATACCTCTATTTTATTCTCTCAAGTGTATTTGGTTTTTGGTGAATGTATGTATGTTGATGCGTAGACTCTTACAGTAAGTAAAACTTTTAAATTGTTGGATTTTAATTTATTTATCAATCAGCTTACATTAATTTTTCAATACATACACACACACGCATTTACACACGCACATATATGTGTGTGTGTGTGTTTATACATATATATTTGTGTATCTATGTGTGTGTACATATATGTATATCTTTGTGTGTGTTTGTCAATATGTGTGTGCATACCGATATATATAAATATGTGTGTGTCTATATATATATGTGTGTAAATATATGTACACACATATGTGTGTGTATAATATACATATATATACAGCATATATATGCTCTTAAAAATGAATATTTTAATTAAAGAACCGAAAAAATTTTCAGACAAAGTTAATAAGTTAACCAACTCTCTTTTAAATTTTTGTAATTATGTGAAAATGGTAAAATTAGGCGACTTATAAAATGAACCGGAGGAAAATAATGAGAATAATACTATAATTCACTGATATGTATATGGAGTTACCTGCGCAGGTGGAGACAGGAGGAGTGGAAACACCACAAATAGAGGGAAGTTGAAGAGCCTTGTTAAGATCAATCTTGATGCCGGCGAAGTCAGGGTTCGCAAGCATTTGACACAGACAGATTGGATTGGTATCCACAAGACCTGCAAGCTCTCCGCAACATGGTTTCTCTGGTTGCGATAGCTTGCTTCCTTCTTCCACAAATGTTAAGCAATCTGACATGTTCGCCAACACCGAGAAGCATTCACCGCCCATTCCTGCTGGTCCCGGCGCCGCCACCGCTTCAGCTGTCGTATCAATATGTTCTCTTCAGAAGCCTACTTGACTTAACGTATAGTACAGAAATAATATCAAAGGAGGTATGTATAGGCCTTACTTGGTGATGGTGCAGATAGTGATGGTGATGGAGGATTTACATTGCTGCTAGATGGAGGCAAAGAAACTGGGACTCCCACAGCTGAAATACCAAATATGCATTAATTAAATTTAAATATAAAGACCCGATTATTGATCATAAATTGTAAATACGTCATCAATTAGTTAATTTGGCTTTGTTATCCTGGAGGAGAGGGGAGTATCGTCGTCCTGAAAACAAAAGACCAGCACCATTAATTTTCTATACATATCGAAACACTGATAAGAGACTTTATTTGATCTCCCTCTCTCTCTCTCTAAAATGCAATATTGCCAGAATTGTTTGGTTTACATGACCTTTAGAATTTAAGACGTACCGGAATGGTGTTTCCTTTCTAATATATATACAGAGAGTTGTTGCTTACTAATGGCCTAGTGTGACATCATGCACCCTCTCAAGAGTTGCAGACAAAAATGACAAGGGAACGCGTTTCGATGCCTATCCCATCAAAGGATAGTCACCACGCGCATGTATCATTTGGACTATCCACGATTCATATTTTATTTATTTTTAAAAAAACTTATTTTAATCGTTAAAAAATATAAAATAAAGATAATCCATTAACTTATATTTTTTCAAAAAATAATTTTTTCTATTAAAAAATCACCTTTAAAAATTTAAAAAAAATATGGTCGATCTAGATAAAACACTATATATGATCTATTTTATGATAAAAAGTCACATCCCATATGTTATTTTATTTTTATTTCTCTCTTACCTCTATCATTTTGAAATACTCATTTTCGTTATTATAAATGGAGATAACTAATTTACAAATATCCAGGCTTATTTCTTAAAAAAAAAATATGTTTTGGTTTTTTTAAAGAATTCCTCTAATATAGGAAACAAAACAAATCCATCAACTAACTCCTATTTAAATTATGAAATGATCAAATTAAAGGCTACCAATATGGGTGTGGATGATATCCTAGTAGATATATGGTAGATTATTAAAAAGGTTGAAATTAAATGAAGGGACAAACTTCAACTCATCAAGTCTCTCACAAATGCATTGTTCTCATTGAAAGGACTTCCATATAAAGAACAGCAGTCAATGCTTTCATGTGCAGGCAGGTGCCTCTACCTAGCTTTCATACACAGCTGTATTTCTAATAATAATGACCCACTATTGATATTTTTATTTTTTAATCTAAAAATCATAAAATCTAAAAATCGTCATTAACAATTCACATAATGATAATCTGTATCCTATCCAAGTTAGTTTAATTTCGTCCAAAATCTCAGCTCTTCATACGCCTTACTAAATGAATGGTTTAAACCTAACAGCAGACGCAACAAAACGAAACCCTTGAGCAGTGACATGATGATGATGATGTTAATCAAACCGATGCGATAAACATACAAGTAATTGATGTATATAAGATCGATTTATATATAAAAGAATGAATTTGATGATGAAATTAAAGTGAAGGGATCATATAGTTACCGGAGCAGGTAGAAACAGGAGGAGTAGAAACACCACAGACAGAAGGAAGTTGAAGAGCCCTGTTGAGATCAATCTTGATGCCGGCGAAGTCAGGTTTTCCAAGGAATTCACACAAACAAATAGGGTTACTTTCCACCAGCCCTGCTAGCTCCCCACAACATGGTTTCTCTGGTTTTGTCAGCTTGCTTCCTGCTTGCACATATGTTAGGCAGTCTGACATGTTTGCCAACGTTGTGAAGCAATCATTGCCTCCCGGAGAAGCCGCCGGCGACAGTGACTGTGCCCCGATGCCCGCCACTAAACATAGCACCAAAACCGTGGCTGCTATACTTCGTCTGGCCGCCATTGAAAGTGTGTGAGAAGATATGATGTGTGACGGTACAAAGAGGCTAAGCTTGTTCTTAATTTTAGCTTCCCAAGATAGATGGGTAGCCATTAAATACAGGAATGAAGTGGAAACTAATTCTTTTTTTGTATTTTGTTTTATGAAATATAAATTATTATTCATGCTGTTTTTTTTTCTCATTTGTATAAATAAATTATACCGTTCCTCTTAATTTATTTTTCTAATGAGATTAGAGTATTTTTCGGTGATAAGATATTTAAAAAATATATATAAACATCTTTTAACTAAGTTTTAGGATGAGGTTGCGATAATTACTCATTGGTAGCGAGATTTCCGCCATTGTTTGTTTACATTTTTGAAACTAGATTAGTCGGTTGCTATAGATAGATATAAAAATCTAATCCCAAATATGCAACTATTTACTTAAATGATGAGCTAATTTTTTTAGTAGTGACACCAAATTATGGACTTTTTATTATTTTTATTTGAGAATCATTGGTTTTACTACTATATAAATAAATAAATAATAATAATAAAATAAATCACCCCTAAAATCAAAATGCGGTTATACACCGATGTCATTTTATTTATTTTTTATATTAAAATAGTGGAGACGGAGCGGTTTTAAGTATGTGAAGAATTCTCTGTCTACCCAAACAATCGCAAAGATTGTTATTAGCTTTGGGCTTTTTTAAATGATTCAAATAAATAAATAAATAAGAGGACAAGTAAATGTTTTATTAAATTTTGTTTATGTTCTAAAATTTAATTATACAAATAATACAGTCACTTAAATTTTATTAGAGTTGCACAGAATTACTGATTTTTTTTTTTGTGTTTTAAAAATGTGAATAAACCCTATTTAATCTTTAATAAAAGTTTTTTTTTTATTTCTAAATTTAGGTAGAGATTGGATGAATTTAATAAATGCAACGCCAACCTAACTCCTTCTACACCGCCAAAATTTCTATAGCTAACGTATTCCTCCCTATTTTTCTCATCTTCTGGTATTCACACCTATAATTTTTTATGTATTATACAATTTTTTTTGAAAAAATATATTTATACTCATAAACATAAACGATTTCAGAAAGGTGTAGATTTGAATATAATTGTTTTAAAAATTAATGGGAATAATTAGTTAGTTGAAACTTACACTTATCTAATAATTAAATTGCATAATATTTTATCTATCTATTACTTATATAATAAGAGGGATACTAGGGGTTGCGTGACAAGTTGAATACCCATGTGTGTCCCAACTGGTAGTATCGTAGTAGATAAATTAAACTATTTAATATATTATTATTTATGATAGGAGTGACACTTGTTTGGCAAAAAAAGCGACACTCATAGTAAACTAGCTTTGTGACAAGTTGAACGTCCACTAATGTACCACATGGCAGCATCTCGTGCTACCTAAGTTAAACTAATTAATTATTATTATTATTTCAAATATACATGATATTATTATAACTTTATAGATATGTGGCCCTCCCACCCGATTATATCATCATAACTTTCTTATTCATTTTTAAAAGTTTAAAACTAACTAAGAACCTGAGTCCTTACGGAAAAAAATAAAATATTTAATTTAGGGGCTCTATATTTTTAATTTTAGATTTAAAAAGGGGAAAATACCAAAAAAAGAAAAACCATTAGAATTACAAAAATTCCAAAGTATCTACTAAATTAGCAAAAAGAAAAATAGGTAATCTAATAGGAATATGAGATTTTGAAGTTTGGGTGTTGGTAACTTAAATATAAAAATTAGCAATTTGATATAGAAATTGACAGCTTGAGCTCCTCAAGTTGTCACTATATATACCCAAGTTATTAATCGTTATTCTTAAATTAGCATTATCTATATTCAAGTTGACAACACTTAAACTTCAAAATCTCAGTCTCCTACGGCTTACCAAATTATTTATTTATCCTTTTACTAATTTAGTATACATTTTATGGTATGATGATATGATTACGGTGGAGTAGCCACATATCTCGAAAAGTATATGAAGTATAATTGAAGGTATATAATAATAATCTTTCCGTCCCTAAATATAAGCTTTAAATATAAGAAAAAGTCCAACCTAAAATATAAACTTCATTTTAGTTTTGTCTCAACATTTTTTTTTCAACTTTACACAATATTTGTTGCATTTATTACCCGGAAAATCCCATATAAAATTGCTTAAAATGAGAAAAATCCAAAACAAATTGACAAATTCAACAAATCCTTAATTGATCCATTAACCCAATTTAAAATTTTAAAATGTGAGTAACATAACTTAAATGCCCTCTCCTAACTATTTCTTAAAGAGTTTGGTTAGTTTGTAACTTAATTTATTCAAAATGTGTGTGTATATATTCATCTATAGTTTAAATATATTAACTATTACCTTCAGGTCAAAAAAACTGTACATTAACTATCATCATAACAACAAAAACGTACAATATTTTTTGAAAAAAAAAAAAAAAAAAAAAAAACGAGCTCATTTTATTAACATGAACAATTTTTCTTTTCAAAAAAGGTATAATATATGCCATAATATTAAAAAAAAAAGTATTTTTTAATAAATAGATCGAATATAAATTTTATCATTTTTGTTTCTTTTATATATTTTTTTTGAAAGTTCTATATTTCGATATGGACAACATTTTGTGAAATATAGAGTGTATTTGATATCTTTTTAACAAAAATATCTTTAGAAGTATATCAAATTTACACGCCTCTTATTAGAAACAAATATTTAATATTAATAATTTATTTAAAGAATGGAAAATTTAAAAAATTGAAATCTTAACTAAATATTTTTTTAAAAAAAAAAATCACATTTATATGTTTAGGAAAATTATTCAGAACTTGTTTAAAAAAACACAGTCCCCCCCCCCCTTGTGACAAAAATAACTACATTATTTTTGTTAAAAAAAAACAGTTTAAAAAATCAATTGATTTAGAAAATCATATTTTATTTTATTACATATTAATGTTGATATATAGAATAATAAAGTCAGAGACTAGTAAAACTCTTTTTAGAAATGAGAGAGGAGAATGCATTGAAGTCATTTTATATTTAGGGTTACTGATTCAATTAAAAATTTGTTAAATTTATTAACCTAATTTAGAATTTTCCTATTTTAGATAGCTTTATATGGAATTTTTTTCCTTTATTATCTCTCTCATTTATCCTTTTTACTAGTTGAAAAAAAATTGTTATTCTTAACTAATTTTAATTATTTTTTGATAAATATAAATCAATTATTTGAAGCCTTTACTTAAGGACAGATGGAGTAATACTAATAATAATATATTAAATAGTTTAATTTATTTAGTATAGGGCGTTGTCATAGCTACAATAAAACATATTTTTTAGTAAACATTAAATCTAAACCACCCAAATTTCAAGGAGTGACCACTTATTTAGGAAATTATAACAATATTATTATTAAATAGTTTAATTTATCTAAATATGAGCGTTGCCACGTGGACCGGTGTCCCTCTTATTATATACGTAACAGGATTATGATTAAATCCAAAAGGAAATTTAAAAAATTTAAACCACTTAAAATTGTTCAGACCCAAGAGCAAAAGGAACAAAATTTTGAGAGAGAAAAATCACTTGAAAGTACGTACTATGAATGAATTGATGATCATATTTCTAGAATAGAGTGATGCAAAACAATGGAGGTAGTTCTCGAATTCCTATACTCTATTACATTTTTTTTTTCCTGTAATGATTAATGGTGAGCGAAGTTGAAGCATCAGAATTTTATTTTTGTAGTTTAATGGCTAAGTTACAAGTGTTGACTTCCATCATGTTCATGGGTCACTTGTTAAAGAAAAAAGGAAAAACACGAAGATGGATGCAACAAGCTCATAAATAAAGCCATATGCAAATGGTCCCACAGGAATGATCTCCACAAGTTTTGGCAAATTTAATGTATTTTGGTAACAAAACAAAATAACTATAAAGCCTTACAATAGTTGAGGAACATGCAAGATATTAAAAAAGAAAAAAAGAAGAGTAAACAACATGCATTAACAAAGTCTGGTGTAAAAAATAATATATCACGACATATTTACAACTCAAGAAATTTTTAGTAATTAAATTGCTTATGTGGGGATGTACAATAACTTTTACTCCTTTTCAAAACCTGACAATTGGGATGTTGATATTATTTATGTTTTTTTCTTTACACATGCGCATATTTACATTATATTTTATTCAGGAATAAGATGTAAAAAAATAAAAATATGGTCTAAAATGTGTAAATAAAACTATTTAGATAGCACATGGTGCAAGTGTGCATGATGCTGCCATCTCATGTCATTTATCAAATTTGAGGGTTGGAGGTTGAAGCCTTGAGAAGAGAGAGCATTTATGGAGAAACTAACTGATTGATGCGTGGGCTTATCTGTAATTTGTGCTCATTTTACTCTCTTGATAGCAATCACATGTGATCATTTTCGCGGTGCTGGTATTGGTGTACTTCTGTTTTCCTGATTTATTAACTTAGTGTTGGTGTAACGCATCAACAACAAACCTTTAGAGATGGACCCAGAAAGAAGCAGTAGCAGCACCTTATCTCACTAGGTAGCGTCTGTTATATAGATCACATGATGCAACCAAATCTTTCATTAAATTGTTACCCAAAAGATACTCACGAAGCCATTAGAATTAATTCGAATGATGTCTTACATGAGCCATCCTATTATCATCGACCACCTTAGAACAACAATGGGGATGATCAGAGCTAACATAATCATTAGCATGAGCTAAAATGGCTAGAATATTAGCACGCTCCATAGCTTCTGTGTTAGCAAAATTATAGGATACATCAGACTCACTTAACAAAAGCATATAGAGCCTGAAAGCTGCTTGACCACGCGACTGAACTGTCAGAGATCTGCAACCAAATTTTCTGAATCTAAATGACAAGAAAATTGTTTTACTTATAAGTCCTGCTGTCCAGATATGAGGGTACCAGATATTGTAACATTTACCATTTATTTGATGAACCATAGCATATGAACAGTCCCATTCAAGACTAAAACCCTGCTTCTTTGTGAATGAAATTTCTGCTTTTGAAATGTAGTCGCTATTATTGACAAGATATACATGAAGGATACATACCGGAGATACCACATCTCTAAACTCACGTAGTGCACGCCCTTCCCCCCTAACCAATAAATATGCCTAAATATGTCCTACATATGCACTATAATTTGAATTTTGCAATAATGGATGTACTTTCACAGTATGTAATCAAGTGGTTTCTCTTGAAAAAGAAAACCACCTTAATCATTATGTAAGTCATGTGTACAATATCTTATCATGGTGAAACTGATTGTAATCGACAAAATTGCCATACAGCAGTATAAATCAAACTCAACCAAAATTTGTTCCTAACGGTACAGTTAAAAGTGTTACAATTGTAGATCTCATATAATGCCTTGCAGCTCTTTTTTCTACAGTCAATGACGCAACAAAAAAACAAGAATATCAGACTTTACGAGCTAGTGTCCTCTGCTTTGTTCCATGTTGTACTATTTTTTCCTCCACATGAAGTCCCTTACGGCGTCTGACTGCATTAATTAACTTTCTTGCGGTATTAGGAAGCACACTAGAGCCGTCTCCAAACTCTTCAATTTCGTCTTCAGTTTTAGGTACAAAGAAAGGATCTTCAGATAGTGCTTCCCAGTGACTATGTACAAGAAGCACACTAGCAGCTCCAGAAGTCCACCTCCTAAGCTCATCAGCAAAACCAAAACTTTCGGAAACAGGCACATATGCATGCACAGTGAAGAAAGGGGAACTTTCATGCATCTCTTCCTTTAAAATTCGGGCCCGTCTTCGGGCAAGTACAGCATACATGGCACCCAAATATTCAGTAGGAGTATTCAACTCACAGAAGTACAAGGCTTCCACAAGCCGTGGCCTATTCTGAAGCACAGCTGCTCTACAAGCATCTTTGACGGTTGTGATTATTTGTCCTGCGAAGATGCCATATTGCTCAGATTGTTGGTGTGGTTCTGATTCATTATACTGCCCTAAATAGGGATAAATGTATGCCTCAATGACAAATGCCAAACCCCACATAGGTTCATCACACAAGGGTCCGGCTGCAGTGGCCAGTTGGAACCCAGATATGACACTACTCTCAAGACGCTTCGCCTCCATATTTAATGCCTCATTCACATTTGATGGTATATCAGCTAGCGTATTAGAAGTACTAGAATCATCAGCAAAACCCAGTCTCTCAGATACATGACAATCACCATGTATTAGAATAGAGCTATCACTACTCTCTGCTTTTATATCAGGAGTAAAGAGAATGTTGGGACCAATTTGCCTAGGTCCAAGTGCCCATATCCTTCTCAAAAGGTTTAACCACTTTGATTTACATTTGTCAACATAATCCTTGTCATTCTCATTCTTGCTCAAAATCTCACTTTCCAATGCATCCATTATGCGTTTTTTTAGCACTTCAGTTGGATTATCATTTTCAAGGATACCTGATCTTTGAGAATCCAAATTTTTAACCATATGCCCAGACTTTAATCCAATGGCATCCCCCAGTACATCAGAACTATCATCAAGTACCTTTGTTAAAGAAGATGGAAGTTTCATCACATGCACACGTACAACACATCTACCATTTGGTGTTGTTTTTTCAACATAATCTGAGTTCTTACTAGCTTTCCAATTTTCAAGCATGCTAGACACTTCTCCTTCAATGGTCTCTTTGTAAGACACAAGAGGTGGAGAGACTTGTAAGCTTACCTTAGAAAATCTTTCCTTTAAATCTTTTACACATCTTTCAAGATGAACTTCTCCTGCTGCACCTAAGACATGTTCTCCTCTTGCAGATACAGTGACCTCAACAAAGGGGTCTGCTCTATTTAGAAGCCTCAAGCCCTTCAATAGTGCACTCATTTCTGCAGGGTCAGATGGCTCAATAGCAACTCTTAAAGTTGGGGCAACCTGGAAAGACATACTAGAAAAAGGCCAAGAATTCTTGCTAGATGAGAGTGTAGCACTTTTCAGGATATGTTGACCGAGGCCTCGGATAGCAACAATATTTCCTGCTTTAGCCAATGTCACTACCTTCAAGCCTTGGCCCATCATTAGATACAAAGATTGTAATTCAGCCTCTTGAACATGCTTTTGCATTTGTTCTCCTTTTAGTGGATCATACAAAGCTGAAAGCACAAAAACTTTTTGTCTTGCAGACAAAGTTCCACTAAATATTCTAGCAAATGCCAAGAAACACTCATCTAATTCACCCTCTCCTTCACCAGAATAGTTCATGACCTCACCGTTTGAACCCCTATCAGGAAGCATTTTAATCGGCACGGCAAACATTTTTGACACAAAAGCAACACATGGAGCTTCAGGTTTCAAATCACATGACTCAACTGATTTTCTGACAAGCTCTGCCTCTGCAAGCACATTCTGGTCAACCCCATTATCAAGAACCACTCTTTTTGGAATAAGACGTGAGATACGAAATGATTGTGCAGATACTGGATCTGGCATACACTTCACCACCATTGATAAGATTGTATCAGAAAGGGGAAGCCACCGACTCATAACAGCTTGAAGCACAAGCTTAGGGTCTTTATTTTGCAATTCACGAGATGGTATAGACAAATTAAACGACTTGATGACTTTCTCAAGCATTCCTTTGTCACCACCATCCTTTAGAGCACCTTGGTATACCTGCCACAATGGTTCTAGAACAAATTGGACAAACATTGGCCTTGCCTTACTTCCTCCACCTATACCTTTTTTACCAACAATCATTTTAGTTTTTGAATTGTAATATCGAGGACCCCATAGGGCCTTTTGCAATGCAGCAGCACTAGCCCCCAATTTTGAAGCATAAATTTCAGCAAATTCGTGAATTCCGAATCCCCAACCATCTAGTGCACACACAAATGCCACATTCCCTTTCTGCGGTTGAAACATATCTTCTTCATCGTCCTCTATGAGGTCAATGTTTTCATCAGCAGTGACATCGCCTGAAGGTCCTGCAAGTATGGAATCTACATCTGACAAATACTTCTCAGATTTATATGTACTGACTATCCCATTGACCTCATGCACAATCCGTAATAACCGAATATAGGCTTCCATGGGACTCAACTTCAATTCACTAATCAACCTATCAATCTTATTAAGAACCAAGCAAGGAGAGAGCTTCTCAATCCAACACTGCCGCAACACAGCATGGGTTTGAATATGCACACCTTCAACAGCATCAACCAAAATTAATGCACCATCACTTAATCTAGCAGCTGTGGACACCTCACTACAAAAGTCCATATGACCAGGGGAATCTATGAGGTTAATAGAGTAGTCTTTATAATGAAGACCAATGGAAGAGCTCTTCATGGTGATGGCTCTTCTTTGCTCCTCATCAAGATAGTCCATGAACCTAACTCGTCCAGCCAACTTCGGGTGAAGTACGCCACCCCCTGAAGCAGCAATCAAATGATCAGCTAGTGTAGTCTTTCCATGATCGACATGTGCCAAAATACATATATTTCTGATTTTCCGAGGATCAAAATCATCCTCCATTTTGCCCAACTTCTGTATTCAAGCCTGTAATTAAAAGTAGAAATAGAAATAGAAAGATGAATAAACAAAAAAAGATGTGTGCAAATATACACTTACAACATGTGTTAGAACAGAACGAGCATAAGAAAGAAATAAAGTCATGTTCAATGAGCCTCCATTGTATATTTTCCCCATTTTGCACCATTACGTTCTTGTTAATTCCATTGACAGTGTTCCTTCACCCCAAGTCTAATCTATTGTAGTCAATTAAACCAATTTATTTAATCTTTTCTAGTTACTTATCAGAACTTCCTCCTTTCCAAGTCAAACTACTCATAATCACAATGAACCTGGGAAAATGAATAACAGCTAGAAATTTTACCTTCATGCTTGTCATCAAATATTATCAAAAGCACAACCTGAGACCAAGTCATACCAACCATTATTCATTACAAAAAGCAGTAGAATAGAGGATGACACCGCACATAATAAATTCCCAGCTCTACCCAAGCTTTAATTTTCAGATAGGTATAGGAAATGAAGAACAAGGAAGATTATATAAGTATTTAATAGTACAAAAGTCTCTTACCCTCTTCAATGGTGGAATGGACAGGAAGTGACACTAGATGGAGAGGGACAAAATTTTCTTTGAGAGGATCTTCAGGCTTCAAAATGTTGTTGAAAAGTGCCTCTGGTACAAGAATAAAAAGACATCAACCATGTAAATGATTCAAAGCTCTAACGGGTTGGGCATCAATTTGAAACCTGACAGGACATCCTTTGGGTTCAAAATATGAACCCGATGCCCCATCCAACAAAGATAACCCAGCGTAAGATTGGGGTGGGTTATCATGCACAGGTTGGGCCAGTTTACATCCAACAGCAAAATGACAACAAACAAAATGAAGAACCAAAATCAAAGAAAAAATCAACAACCAATCGACCAAATTATGGGTGTTCAAAGTCCTGGCCAGGACCAATATGTTGCCCCATCCAGCAATTGTCAAATATATTATAAAAGAAAATTGGTCTTGTTTTGACTTATATGAAGCACAAGAGAAGTAATTAAATGATAAGGCCTTCAATTCCTGGGCCAACATAAAGAAACCAACAAAATGAAGACAAGCATTACCATGATATGAATTTAACAATCACCATTAAGAACGATAATAAAAAATAAAAATAAAAAAATAAAAATAAAAAACAGCAGTCTAGTTTGATTACAGGAAAAAAGTATAATCAACCCTTGAAAGCTCATAGACGATATTATAAACTCTCTTCCGTGGAAGTTTTGAAAAAAAAAAACAGAAAAAACTGACACCGTAAATTGCAGACAGAAATCACAACAGACCCATAATAAAAAAATGGCATTGTGAAAAACTGAGGACAATATTGATGCACTGATATTCCTCCTCGACAAGAACTCAATCTTTTTTTCTTGCAAAGGGGTAACAGACCCAGAACACAAACCAAATACCCACATTCACAAAAGCCACAGGACAAAATCGAAGTCGTGACAAACTAAGTAGTAAGGTCATGAATTGAAACGGAGAGAAGAGAGAATAGAAGCTGAAAAAGGTACCTAACTTCGCTGGGTTTTTTCTCGCCGATTGCTACTTATTAAATGGCAACAAAGACCTGACTAGGACAAGCAGCGATGGAGAGCTGGTGGCTAGCAACGAAGACAAGGCAAGCCAAAGAGCGATGGAGAAAGAAGAGAGAAAGCGAAGGTATGTGACAGTGGATTACTCGAACTCAAAGGAGAAGAGGAAGCTAAAGCAAAAATTGCCCCAAATTGGGTATTTTAGGTGGGGGGTTACAAAATTTTAAAATATATATAATTATATTAATATACTTATACCCCAGGACCGGGATGGGATTCCCGAAGGCTTGACTGGATCCCGTCCCAGTCCCGGACAGGACGGGGACCGGTACTACTTGAACACCCCTAGACCAAATCTTGGAATGAAAGCTAAGGAAAGGCTGCTTCTGAACTAGAAATTTCCATAATAAAGCTTGACAATCGTGATGACCATGAAAACAAAATGCTATAGGGGAAAAAAAAAAACAAGACAAACAAGGCAGCCTATTACAATTTAGAGGCATCAGTACTCAGAATCATTGAGAAAATATTATGAACAAATCCTCTCCATTCAGCCTTTGAATGAAGAGGATGCATTCAATATAATCAATAACAACTCATGTCATCCTATGTTCCAGATTTTGCCACGCCTGCGTCTCACTAAAAAGAGGAACTTAAAACGTAGTGCTTTTTTTTGACAGATTTTGAATCCATTTTCAGTTTCCCACCAAATATAATCTATAGGCCGCAAGCCCGATAAATAAATAAAAAGTAAAATGCTGCTCAATTTTATTTTGCAGAAATTGACAGTTAACCAGGATAGAGAGGTGAGATATGTGTACATACATAGATGAAAGATATTTCTGATTTATTCTTCCACTCGCATGTTTGACTTTCAATACCACTCGAAGGTTTGATACTTCAGTGCCACATGCAGGTTTGATTCTTCACGCATATTTCAAGATAAGAGAAAAATGACAAGACTTGCGATCTCGGAGATGACTGAAATTGGCCGAACGCTACCTTTAGAGTGCTAAGACTAAATAATGCTCAATTGAAACTAAATTCGAAGTTACAGCTCTCAATCCCCACTTTCAAAACTATAAATAACGAAACATAAAAGAAGTACCTGAATAGGGTTTGGACCATACTTGAATGAAACCCCTTGGATGATGCTGTAATATTGGATTCCCTCTTACAGTTGCTCTGTCGCAGACGGAACGCCGCCAGCGAAAGACAACTTCACCTGATAATCCTTTCTTGCAGTCTGTGAAAACGGCAAAAATAGGGAGGAAGATGGTGGCGCCAATTCGGGCCCGGGAAGAAGGCGTTTTGACTTGAGTTTTTGGTTTTCTTGCGTTGTGTTGTGCGAAGGCCGGAAGCAAAGTGTTTGCGAGGCGGTTTCAATTTGTTTTTGTTTTTATTTAAAAGAGGCTGAATTTTTTTTGGTAAAAAAAAAAAAAGGCTGAAAACAGAAAAAACTCAATCAATTCAAGAGCTCAAGACAAAAAATCACTTATTTATAATTTCACTTATAAAAAAGTAAGATTAAATACGGGTAACTTTTGTAAAATTTAAATTTATTTGAGATGATGGTAATGTAAGTAACTTTTAAAATAATTATAAAAGAAAAATTAAAATCATATAGCTTAAAATATCATATGAGTTTTTAATCTTTTCCCAAACAAACCCGCCTTCAATTTTATCTTCCCGTCAATGTCATAGCAGCAAGGGGAGAGGGAAAAAAAATTCTAGACTTGTACAGTGAGGGTGAGAGTTGAGAATCAATCGGAGAGAGCTTGAAGACCACCATCGGCCTTCCTTCTTTCACCTCCATCGACCCACCATCGCCATCGGTGTTGAATGGAGGTTGCCAACGGTGATGGTGGTGGGGTGAAGGCCGCCGCGACTACAAGGAAGGGTGAAGGTGGAGATGGAGGAGGATCGATCTAGTGAGCTCTGGTTCTCGTCCCGCAGCGCCTCTCTATGATCTGAAGGGCAGCTTTAATCTGAATTTCTCCCTCGCCACTACAACTTCGAGTGAGACTGAGGCTATTGGTCTTGTGCTTCCATAGAGGGTGAGGGTTGTTGGATCTATACAGAGAGTTGTTTAGGGCGGGGACTTTGCACCATGATATAACGGTTCTTTCCTCCAGCATGGTGGGGATGAAAAGGATATAATATCTATCCAACGCATTTTTCCAAAACCCTATAATATCCTCGATATAATTTTTTTTTTATAAAAAGATAAAATTACATTAAACAGCAAGGTCAAGTGACACACATGTATAGAATTTAAAATGTACCTACAACAAAGGAATAATCTTAGTGTTAACATCGGAAAAATTAAAAAGTAGAGTCAACATTCCCCGTAAAATAGTAAGACTTAGTATGATACTACTTAGTTAAAAAAACATAAATCATGCATGTAATATCAAAAGAAAGGGGGGAAGAAAAGAAATACTACCTCCGGTCCTAATTATAAGAGCTAGTTGACTTTTTTTTGGAGAGATTAAGGAAATTAAATAAGTTACTTAATCATTTTATATGTTATGTGTTCTTAAATTATATATTAGTTTATTAGTTAAGCTAATTAGTTTGAAGAAAAAAATACAAATGCAAATACTCTAAAGTAATTTAATTAGCTTCCTTAATTTTTCTAAAAAAGTCAACTAGCTCTTATAATTAGGATGGATGGGATGAAGTATATCCTTTCTAAATAGAACATCCCTTATTGCATTATCTTCATCCTTTGATGGTTCCACTTATTACTCGTGAAATTTCCTTCCTCATTAACCCAAGGAACTGAAGGAAGGCATGCATGTGACATTTGTATTAACATGAGGTTTATCGACGGCCATCATTATAGATCAAACCGATGGTTTATCCAACAGGTTACAGGAGTTAAAAATTCACAACCAATCAACCATGATGATGAAATCAGTCAAAAGCTTTGAAACAGAAAAATCCTCTGCCACCATTTAAAAAATGTGAAAAATTATGGTATAAATGGTTGAGGCAGTTCCTTCCTGGTCAAGGAAACAAGCTATGCAAATCTATAATATCAGCAAGGACGCCTGCTGCAGTAGTGTCATTGCCTGCTCCAGCGCCTTGAATAACCAGTGGTTGCTCCTTGTAGCATCGACTGTTTATTTCCAACTGCCATTTTCATTCACACACAAAAAAAAAGGCTCAATGAACCCGACCTCGGCAGAGCATAAAAAACAAAGAAAATTACATGAAAGTGCGACAGAGCAAAACTTTTTGGAAAATAACACTTAAACAAACGAGGGCAATGTCTTTGAATGATTTATTTGCATTCCTAAAACAACACAGTTCAGAAATTTCTAATATTTCGTCCATGACATATCTAAAAACGGTTGAGCTTGAACGATGTATATGAAAGTGTTATATATATAATAAAGATAAAAATAAGAAAGGATAGTTAAGATTGCTAAGTCTGTTATTCTGTTGTATTTTGATATTAAAGCCGTTATAGGTTAGGGTAGGTGAAAGGATAGTTAAGTTCCCTAGGTTATATATAAGCCCAAAACTATTGTTTTAGATCAGATTTTTGGCTAATCATTGATAGGACTAGCAGATTTAGGGATTAGGAAGGGAATATAAGACAATCTAGAGTCAGAATCTGAACTCTAGCCAACACAATAGTTCTCTGAAATATATCTTCATTCATCACTTCATAAAACACAATACATGTATATAAAAAGAGTTGCCTACATAACTGCCTATATAACTATCATTAAACAGATAACATACAATAACTACCCAGTCTACCCCTAACTGATAATAACTATTCTTTCTTATCCTATTTCTTCATCTTCTTGCGTCTGGAATAAACTAACAGAGGTATGGAGGGCAGTTATTCTCCCTATTATTCCTATCAATCATCAGTAAAGTGCACTATCAGAATATTCCTTCTCTGTTCCCTGTCTTTATCTGATCAGAACCAGCACCTTTATTAGTATTATATTTTATGTTTCATGTGTATTAGTGTCTTATGCCAGTTACTGTCAGTTTTGCAAGTGTTCTGTCAGTTAATTTAAGATAATGTCAGCGAATATCAGTTTTATTGATAGGAAAGAATGGTTATTTGCAGTTATATTAGTCTATAAATACCAAACATGTACCCTATCAAATGTATGGATGAATGAAATTATTATTGAGATGATTATCTCTGGTTAAGAATAATTCGTAATTTTTGTATTTAAATGTTATTGAATAGTCTAGAATATCTTCATTTGTAGAAAGATTCTTTCATACCATTTCTGTTTTAGGAATTCTGTTATGACTATATACGTGTACAAAGGCTATTGGTTCAATCCTCCTATACATACAATGACACAGGGCCTCTATGCTGTATTGAGGTCTTCATTGCATTTTACACTTGCAGCCTGATTTTATCTTCTCTTCTCTTTCCCTAGAACTCAGATTCTAGTTTTAGTCTCTCCCCTCTCCTCTCTGACTAGAGTTTCAAATTCTGGCTCTAGCCTTTTCTCCTCTTATCCCTTTCTTCTCTTCTCTCTTCCTTCTTTTTCTCTTCTAACTCCCTATTCATCTAGAATTACAGATTTTGGTTCTAGGTTTCCTCTTCTACTCTATTCTTCCTCTCCTCTCTCTTTCCCTTTTCCTATATCTACTTTTATTTTCGAGGTTTTAACACTATCTCTCTTCTCTCTTTCTTCCCTTTTCTTCTTCCAATACCATAGTAGAGAGAGTGAGCATATTTAATTGGGAGAATTACTATAAAGTCTCGGAAAAAAATGTGATCATCAAAAAATCCTACAACAATTGAGAAGTATACAATGACAAGTACCAAAAAGTCCCATAATAACTTAGCAACATGCAATGACAAGTTCCGGTACAAAAAATGACAAGTTCATATTGCTCATCTGTCATCAAAACTTTTTGGTGATTACATTCCTTCCTTGAAACCTCGTAGAAATTCTCCCTATTTAATTTGCAATCCCAAATTTAAGATATAACCCCTTCTTTCTCATTCCTGCCAGGACTTTTAAATGAGCATAATCTGCCAGCAAACAGCGAGTGACAAAAGGTAACTAAAAAAACAAAAAGAGGCTTACTATATTGTCACTTCCTCTCAGTCTTCCAAGAGCAGAATTCTTTGGAATCTCAAGAATGCCAACTTCACACCTATACAGAGAAAAATTTGCACTAACTAAAACAGAGAACAAGGATAAAAAAAAAAAAAAACCAAAAGAAATTAGAGAAAACAAAGATATTTTGCAAGGACATTCTCAATTTACCACAGCTTGGTCAAATGCACAAGTACGGAGGAAAAAAAGGAGAGGGTAAAATACGAAGGAAAATAACCTAGTTCGCTCAATAACACACACATAGCGCAACACTTTCTCATTAGAAGCTGCCTTCATAACTCTCTCTTGCACATATCCATCCACACGTGATATGCCATGGTCCAGAAAGTCTTCAATGCTCATCATATCGGGTCCCAACTCTTTAGGATACAAGCTCTCAATCTGTATTAAAAAAACATTAAAAGAAATAAAGTTCCTCTTTTGGTATACCATAAGAGATTGAGCCCAGACTTTAACCTATATCCCATAAACAAATATGAACATAAATAGACTGAGAAATTAAAGATAATAATAATGAAAGGGGAGGAGAAAGTAAAATATGACCATCATCATACCAACCTTAATGTCATCTAGACTGATCTGCCTGCCAAGAATTCTAGCAAGAATTAAAGCCTGTCTCAATATTTGCCCCAGAAAGACAAACAAATTAGCATCAAGTGTATATACTTCACTAATCATAATATAATATCTCATAAGTGAATATACTACAATAAGAGGTCCAAAATTTTTCTAGAAGCACTTCAACTTAATAGTAGTAAATAACACTAATCAAACTCGATTAGGTTGGCCCCTGAAAAAAATTCATTCTCTTTCCCCATCAAACTTACTATTTTTCCAGCGAAAGAAATAGGAGATAAAGAGGAAAAAGCTTACATGCAATTTTTGATATTATTGTAGTCAGGTTTCCCAATCAAAACATGGCAATTTTGCGATTTTCTGATAGCAATATGAAAATAAATGTGATTTTTGCAAACAAGTATATGATCGTCAAATTAAAGGATACATTTGTCTTGTTTTAATTGGAAAATCATTCACTTACGTATTTATTTAGAAACCTAATAACAAAGATACAAGAAACTGCATCTAAGTCCAACCCATAAGTAGAATACATAATGGGCATCACACATGTTTCTGCTTCAATGCGATAGCCACAATCAAAGCTTATTAGATGTACATTCAGTTTCACGTTGATTGTGAAACATTCTAGGCTATTATAAAGGAGAAAAACAATTGAAAAAATGAATTACAAAGAAATAAAAGCCAATAACATTAAAGATTGAACCTTTCTAGCAACATCCATTCCAGATAGATCATCTCGAGGATCTGCAAGACATTGTTATATATAATTAACAATCATACTCTAAGACATTTACAAGTAAATCGTCAAGTGTACTAAAATAGAAGGTATGAGAATGAGAGCAATTGAATCTAAAAGAAAGTCAGCTAAAGTAACAAGACTAGTCCTATCAATTCAATACCAAAGAATCAATTTAACAATGATGATATACTCATTCAATTTAAATATATTAGACACCATTATAAAAAAAATGTATGAAGAAAAACAACAATGTCGAACACACTATATAATATAGTCATTTAAGATTATTCATATAATCACATTGAACGCCATTTACATAGTAGCCATAGGTGAATTAATAGTTACCATATCAAAATTGAAACAAAATACTTAGGTTAATATAATAACTAACAAATCTATATATCTTTATCAAGTATAAAATCAATAAGAATCCTCAGTTAGGCTCACCTTAGACTTCATGCAAAGCATAAACATATAATATAATTACAGAATGTGATACTTTAAAGTGTAGTAAAGGTTTAGAGTGAATGATATGAAATAAGTTATTCATGTGTCCACAAAGCTAGTTTTAGCAAGAGGATATTTCCTTTGTGTAAAGGTAGTCACATCGAACATTCAAGCATAAATTTTATTGATCATAGAACCAAATACCAATGTGTGCACCAAAGTAGCAATGTTCCTGAAGCAACTTAAACAATAGCTCAAATTTGAACATAACTTTCATATGTTAAGTGCAAGAATTTGATGTCAAATGCAACAAAGTTCTGTACCTGGTTCAGTGTAACCTAGAGTTTTAGCATCTCTTACAACTTTGCTCAATGGCTTCCCATCTTCAAGCTCACTCATCACGTATCCCAAAGTGCCTAAACAGAACATACTTCATAATTACAAACAACTACATGAACAACAACAAAAATTTAGGTCATGTAACACTCAGATTTCAACAATGAGACAAGCAACGCGATTAATTTACAACATATAATGAAATGCATCATATAATGAGATTAAAGAGGTCATGGAAAAGGTATTATACCACTTAAACTCCCAACAATGCGATATATAATATCTCCAGAAGAGATAATGCGATTGAGGGATACTATTACAGGGAGTCCAGCACCAACCTTTGAAGGAAATGAAACTAGATTAATATGAGCCCGCTGTATCATGAATTCTTTTGACTAGCTATAGAATAAAGTTAAGAAATCAGAACACAATTGACTACGAATTAAAAAGAAAACGCAACAAAAATATTAAAGAGACATTCAACTCTCACAATCTAGTGCACAGAACACACACATGCGCACACACCATTCGGGTAGAGAGTTGCAAACAAAATTAAAGTGAAGACAAATTAGTAAAACAAAGTATTAATACAACATGAGATATCCAGCTACCACAGATATCACTAATAATGAAGAAATTATGTTCAATCACTTGTATTCTAAGAGAACTACTGAAATTAACTTCAGTCAATTACTCACTTCACATTTCATCTTATACAATTAACCTGTATTTGGTTTACAAGAATGACCAAAACATCCAATGCTCAATTCTGCGAGTGTAGGCATGCCTAAAGTTTTCAGGAACTATGATTGGCTAACACCAATTTTTTGGGGCCTTCAACTTTAGATATTTTAGTACAGTAGTAATTTAGTGTTTAACTGAACCCTTTCAGAAGGTCAGTTTGTAGCAGGTTTGGGATTCATACAAGACTCCATAACTTACAAACTACTTCATAAAATATGTGATCATAGTTAGAAGGGAAAAAATAAAAAACTTCTAGCAACAAATTTGCGGACTATATTTTAAACTCTCAAATCTCACTTCTTCAAAACTCCAATAGTCTCAAGATTTAACCATGCCAGAAGTGTAAAACATGTTACATTGCTACTACACACATCTTCAATGAAATGGAGGCATAAAAAATGTTACTTACAGTTGATTCATGCCGAATTCGATGTGGGTATGCAAAAAGTTTATCAAAATCCTCCTATACATAGGAATCATTATTAGACAGGAAATACACAAGTTCTTAACCCAAAGCCCTAAAAAACAAAATTAAGCTTATAATAAGAACTCAAGTAATAAGCTTTCACTTGAACGAATAAAAAATACCAAACCCTCTAATAATATTTTGCATACTGGTGTGAATATAAGTGTGATAGATTTTCCAAAGATGGCAACAAAAGATTAGCAGGATATATAGGTTTTATTGACTTCTTGCATTTAAAGGAAGATTGTATATCTCACATCAACTTATAATTAAGAGCATTTAAAACATCTATTACCATTGTAGATGTAAGAGGTTTTTTGTTTGCCAAAACTACACAACAACCCATATGAATGACTTCTTTCAGCACAACGACAGTGTCAGAACTAGCAGAGCAATCTACACAAACCAGACCTGCATGAAAAGATTCAAAAGCTTTTTTTATAAATGATTGAGAGCATGAGTATACTATTATTCTGATATATCCTCACATTAAATCATTGTAAGATATAAAATATTTAACAAACCTGTCGAATCACCAAGTTGAGAGGCAATCTCCAAAATTTTTCCTTGTGATTCTGAATGCCCATATACCTGGCATTTCTCTTTAAATATGAATCAGTAAATAAACATAAAAAATATAAATGTAATCACACATCACTGTGACAGGCAAATATGCCTACCAATATCACCAAGTATTGATAGAGAAGAGCCATGATGCTTGACTTGACAAGCTTTCAATAATAGGGTGTCACCCAAATCATCATTCAACCAATCCCTTGTGACGACCAAACGTTGACTATCACAAACTCCCACAACTCGTAAGTAGAGTCCCTGCCGCAAAAGGTAAAATATCCAATAAAATATACAAAAACAGGATATTTTTAAATTAAGGAACCCAGATGAGATGACTGTCTACCAATTATACCATTGAGAACAAGCACATATGAAACAAAAACAGTGAACACAAACAAATACAAATAAATACCTTGCGATAGTGAAGAGAACGAGTGGTGATAATGTGTTGGAGAAGCTGGCGCCCAACACCTCCACAGCCCATTAATATCAGAGGAATATTCTTCATTTGTGATTGCTTTTTTTTAATTCAGCTATCAAAATTTGTATCAATGCTGGAAGAGATAGGCACAGTAAGGATACTGAAGATGGATAAAGAGACCCTGAAGTGGAGAAATCCAGAAGTGTCCTGAAGTACAGAAATATTGGCCCTTCAATTATATGAACATAGCAGATCAACCCACACCATTCCAAATGCAAGCTGAAAACCACAATTTGAAAGTTTCATTTCAGTGTGCTAACTCCCTGGCAATGGGAATAGATAGAAAGAATGGAGGGGAAGTGGCCATCATCGCGAGAAGAAGAATGCAAGTTAAATTTTAGAAACAAAACTTCAGTCTCCCTCAAGTTTCTTCTTATAAAATATAGAGCATGAGAATATGGCTATTTATTAATTTATGACAGGAAAATATTGTGAAAAGATCAACTGTAAAAAAGTCAAGGTACTGAGCTCTCGAATTTGGAGAGGCCAGGATAAAAAAACTGAAGACAAACGTGCCCGAAAAGATCGCCATTGTTAAATTGGAAAAACCAAAGCGACAGCTCTGGAACAAGCATTTCATCACTTTCACCAACTTGGCCTCCAAATAACAACTGTAGTGTTTCATTAGTGCTGCCAAACGATAAGAAATAGTAGTAAAAGAACTTAATAAGTGTGTTTCATTCAGCATATCTTGCATTAGTGCAGTAACAAAAGGATCAACTGATCAAGTTATGTGTTTACAAAACAATGCTCAAATTTATTATTTAAACAATTTACCAGTACTTCAATAATAAATAAAAAAATATGTGATACACTGGGGAAAATCAGATGCGAAGAGCAATATCAGTGACAAGGAAGAGGAAATTTAGAAGAAACTTGACCTCTGTAAACGGAGACTCAACCAAGTGGCGGAACGACGGAGCCAGCTGCTGACGACACAATTAATGGAGGCACCAAGGGAATTGCAAAAATTGGAACTTTGGAGGGTATTCAGCTTTCATCTTCACCGTTTAGCTCCCACCTGTCCAGATTAAGCCACGTGCTAGTCTGATCTATTGCTTCGACTATAAATCTATAATTGACTTATGATGTAGCACAAACGCAAGCGGAGGTAACTCATCTCACGTACTATTGTTTGGCAACCTCAAAAAAGTGCTTTTTTTTAAAAGCATTTTTCTTTCTCAAAATAAACCTCTTACCTCAAACGCCGTATTTTAAAAGTTAAAATAAACAGGGACTTACTTATCTATGCCATGAAATGGAAGCTTCCAAATGCAGACTTAGCTTTATTACTATAAACAAGCCTCAAATGAGAAAATAATTATTTATATGCGTAAATATCAAAAGAAAATGACATATAAATGTTAGAAGGGGGAGAGAAGACAGAAGAGAGGTTTGAGAGCGAGAAACTCTCGGTTCCTTAAACGGTGCTACCTCCAACACCTTTCCGTTGCTTATTTGTCTGTTTTTTCCCTCATGGGCCACTGGTTTTGATGTTTTACTCGTGTAAGGTGGCGCTTTTATGTACCGTAATCATTTTACTGAGTTATAATGTTAGTTGACCTTTTATCAAGAAAAAAATGCTAGAGGGTGACATGTAAATAAAGACTTTAAAATAATTAAACAGGCTCTAATACTTACTTACCAATGATGACTAGCTAGTTTTGGTTCTTCTTTCTATTGTTTTTATATATATATTAAAATTTTAGGGGAGGAGTTGTAGTCAATGTAATGATCCCAGAAAGCCTTTATGGGCTTTTTCCAGGTGACAGTGATCGAGAAAGTATACATATTTCCACCTTAGTCTGCATTTTTACAAGTTCACATCACCTAGGATGCCTCTCCAGCAGCCAGCGCTTTGACCAACTCTAGGATGAAACTTCCTCTTATTGTTGAGAGTGTCCAACCCCTTTATTAGTTGGATCCATAGACAAGGGGTTTCTTCTTTTTCTTGTTGGTAATACTAGCTTAGTTCATTTTTACAAACTATGTATTTGCCTTTTGGAGAAGCTGGTATGGCATGGTTTAATTTGTTTTGTTCACAAGGCCTAGCAGCCAGGATTTGTCCACTTCGTCAAATTCAAAACATTTGAGGATTTTTTTGACTTTATGTGTCGAATCTCAAATAAGAATTATAATCATATAAAGCATATTCTTTTCAAAAGCTTCTTGAAGCTTTTTTTCTTCCAAAAAACCATTTCTGCACATTTGATTGTGCTCTATTTCACCTTGCTTTTGCTTCTTTACAAATTTTAATAGAGTATTAATACCAAAATTAGAAAAAAAGAATTATTATGTCCAGTATACATCATGTGTAAGAAAAAGATATGGAATAATATTTGGCAAAATTAGTAATTAACAAGTTCAAGTTAGCAATTCACAGATCCCCGTTAGTTATTTACAACAAAACATTTGCAATAAAATTGCTAACGTAACCAGAGTTCCAGCTACAATTCATCACCGAGTCGGTGCTCTAGCCGTCGGTGGGATGGCGATTGCTTGTGCCAGAGGAGGCTTTGGACAAAAAGATAGAAAGAGGGGAACTTAGAGAAAAAAGTGAGGGGCAATATGGTAATTTAATTAGCATTTTGGCGAGTGCCCAGTTGGGTGCAAGGACCAATTAGACTCGAGATTCTTCTGGGCAAGTTTTGCTACTCAATATGGGACCTCTGAGACTCCAAAAATAAGTACAAGCCCAAAACAAAATATGGGACATCTAAGACTTAAAAAGAAGGGTACAAGCCTAAACAAAAATAAATGGGTAACATTTGAGCTCAAGAAAAAGACAAGCCCAGACAGAGAAAAAATAAATAAGTTTGAGGCTCAAGAAGTATAAGTTTAAAGATTTTAAAGATTGAAGCGAAAGCAGAACAAAAGTTTGAAGGATTTCGGCGAGTTGGGAATGATCATATACTCTCAAATTGAGGGGAGTGTTAGAATATTAGGGATTATTTAGATTAATCATTATCTTATTATTATTAAGTTTGATATTTATTATATCTTAGGATTAGATATGGATATATTATATCTTAATCTTTTTTATTTGATTTATTTTGATTAATTAGATTCTAGGGTTAGCTCTATGTTTGCCTATATAAAGGTCCCTATGTACTCTCTTCAATTCACAGATGAATAGAGTATACTTTATCCCTCTAAATTCAACAAGTATTAATATCAAAAAAAAAATTAAAAAAATGAATTATTATGTCCAGTATACATCATGTGTAAAAAAAAGATGTGGAATAATATTTGGCAAAATTAGTAATTAACAAGTTCAAATTAGCAATTCACAGATCCCCCCGTTAGTTATTTACAACAAAACATTTTCAATAAAATTGCTCACGTAACCAGAGTTCCAGCTACCGTTCATCATCGAGTCTCCTGTCATTGGGCTTGTTTGGGATACCAGTGGACAATCAAACTTATAGAAAAGTCCGATTGGGTAAAAGTCAGATTGTAAAAGGTGATTTATGTTTGGATTGGTGGTTGCATAAGTAGTTTATGAAAAAGTCTGATTTAGTTTGGACTTGTTTGGAAGAGATTTTAGGAGGGGCTTATAAGGCTTATTTACTGTTCCATAAGTGCTTATGAGATTTTTTGTTGCCTTTTTCATTTGGATGCAATTTGTACCCAATCGAGCTTATGGACTTATTTCAAAAGTTTACTTTGCTGGCTTATCGAAATGAGCTTGAGCTTATGGACTTATACAGTAGCTTATAGACTTATGTAAAATTTATTTGATCAAATTATGAATTTTAGCATTGCCAAATTTTGTAATTTAGTATTTTTCATATTTTTGGTAATTTCAATTTTAATTTTTTTCTTATAATTATCTCAAAAGTTACTTATTTATAAGTCATTCCAAATAAGTTTGTATTGTCATCTAGCCGTCGGTGGGATGGCGACTGCTTGTGCAGAGGAGGCTTTGGACAAAAAGACAGAAAGAGGGGAAATTAGAGAAAAAAGTGAGGGGCAATATGGTAATAAATCAGCATTTTGGCGACTGCCCAGTTGGGTGCAAGGACCAATTAGAAATTTTGATTTGAAAATTTCTTATTTAAAGTAGTTTTAAAAGGAATTTTCCTGAAAAATATTACCTAATATTTGTCTGAATAAAAATAACAGAAGGAAAAAAGACCATGAATAAAAATAATAAAAGATGGCCTTTTCATTACATAAACTATTTATTGACATTGTTAAAGCAACACTTAAAAGAAGAAAGGCTGGCATTATTGCTAATGATTATCATGTGGCTTATTAGCATTTCAGCTTCTTCTTCCTCCCGAGGCTGTAATCTATATTCCTGGCCTCCATCTTTGTTCCATGCATGCACCTCAAATTCAAAGTGTCCATCAAATTAATATCCAAATGAAAATTACGCGAAATCTGTCATTAATAATTTTGGAAACATCCAACAAAATATTTTAACTTCATCAATAAGAGATGGGTTTGATAATATATTAACTTCAATTATGAATATATTGCCTCACGAAGTATTAAATTCCAAAAGTTATGAATTCAAAAATCAATTAGAAACTGAAACTGAAGTGAAGTTTTACAATGACGCGTAAAAGGAAAATATGACGCACTTTGTGTTAAGGAGCCCACAGCCTTGGGTCATGCACTTGAGAGATCCCACCACAAAACACACAAAAGAAGCCAAGATCCGATTTTGATCCCTGGGAGACCGGTTCACCATAACTCAACTCTTACCGTCAGATTCAGATCGAACGGTGGCTACCACGCTTGTGCACTTATGTCATATCGAATCTACGTGACGCGCACTCACACGCACACTCTCTCTCTCTCTCTCTCTCCGGCCCTCTCTCTCCTCCCCCGACACCGCAATCGCCCGGAGAGACCGAAACCCTAACTACCTCCCCGAGCACCTTGTTTTGCACCGAGTGTCACTGTTTGTGTTCGTTCCATGATGTTCTGCTTGGCCTCCCGTGGATTGAACTTTCTTGGGGTTTCTCTACTATGAAATTACAAGACTTTGGAAATTGATTCTCGTCGTCGGCTTGATGTGGATGTGGGTGTGGATTTTGAGTCACACTTAGCATTTATTGTGGTAAGTTGGCGTTTCCAATTTTATTTGATGGTTCCTTTTATGCAATCTTTTTTGGTGAACGAGTCTCTTTAACAATTACTCTGTCCCGGGGTAACTTTATGGCGTAATTATTTCTGGCCTTTTTTTTATTTTTATTTTTATTTTATTTATCCTATTTACTCAATTTGTTCAATTACTGATCCAGATATCTAAATAAATTGAATTGTGATGGATATTTCTAGCATATTCAAAATTATGATCATAAAGACCGTTAGTTGCAGCTATGGTGTTATACCACGCTTTTCAATTGAAGCCTAAGTCAATTCTCATAGTTTGTAATTGTATGTTTATCAGATACACACTTCCTTGCGCTCCTCTTTCTGCCTATGCGAGTTAGTTTTAAATGGTAATCTCTAATTAGAGACAACAATTTGGTATTATTCTATGTGGGCTTAATTTGGTAATCTTTTAGCTGGATAGGTTTAGTTGCATTTCACCACCGAAAACATACATGGTGGACATGATTGCACGCATGCTGAAAAGGACAATGTTCTTTCTGTGGAAAACATCTGTGTAGTACTTCCGGATATTTTTATTCGTAAAATGATTGTTTAATCATGACTTTCATTTGGAACACAGGCAACATAATCAGCACATAATTTTAATTTATTGGGGATAAAGCATGCAGTTAATTGCTGAGCACATTTACCCATGAACTAGGTGTCACATAACTTATTGGTAGAAAGCATTTCAGATGGATGTTCAAGTAATAAATGTGGAAGAAGGGACTGGTCATCGAGCTACCACCAATGATGGGGATGCAGAACCTAGTGAAGGTGAAGTTAATAATGCTGAAAACTCAGGATCTCATGTTGAGGATGGAATTCCTGAGCCATTTGTTGGCATGGAGTTTGATTCTGAAGATGCTGTGAGGACTTTCTACAATGAGTATGCCAAACGTGTGGGTTTCACCACTAAAGTTGGCCAGCATGGCCGTTCTAAAGTTGACGGGGCAATCATGTATCGGGAGTACATCTGTGGCAAGGAAGGTTTAAAAAGAATGCTAGGTGACAGTTGTGATGCAATGATTAAAGTAGAGTTAGAAGGTCAAAATAAATGGGTCATAACAAAGTTTGTGAAGGAGCATAGCCATTCCATGGTGAATCCCGGTAAGGTGCATCACCTTCGGCCGCGTAAGCATTTTTCTAGTGTTGGAAAGACCATGCCTGAAACTTACCAAGGGGTGGGACTTGTCCCAAGTGGTGTCATGTATGTATCCATGGATGGGAATTGTGCTGCTAATGAGAATATTCGTGAAGCTAAGAACACTCCTCTTGAACCAAGTCACGCAGCGAGGAATTCTAAAATGATGAATAATACTGGTAGGCCTCCTATTCGAAAGAGGACATTAGGGAGAGATGCTCAGAACCTGCTGGAATATTTCAAGAAAATGCAGGCCGAGAATCCTGGTTTCTTCTATGCTATACAACTTGATGAAGAAAATCGCATGTCGAATGTATTTTGGGCCGATGCAAGATCACGGACGGCATACTGTCATTTCGGTGATGCAGTGACCCTGGACACAACATACAAAGTGAATCAATACAAAGTTCCTTTTGTTCCATTTACTGGGGTGAACCATCATGGCCAAATGATTTTGTTTGGTTGTGCACTTCTTTTGGACGATTCTGAGGCTTCTTTCTTGTGGCTCTTTAAGACTTTTTTGACAGCAATGAATGACTGCCAACCTTTTTCTATAATTACAGATCAAAACAAAGCCACTCAATCAGCAGTGTCTCAAGTTTTTCCCCAAACACGCCACTGTATAAGTAAGTGGCATGTTTTGAGAGAAGGCCAAGAAAAGTTGGCACATGTTTGTCATGCTCATCCAAACTTTCAGGTTGAACTTTATAATTGTATTAACCTAACGGACACCATTGAGGAATTTGAGTCATCTTGGAGTTTCATCCTTGATAAATATGAGCTCAGAAGAAATGACTGGCTTCAGTCATTGTATGATGCTCGTGCTAAGTGGGTTCCAGCATATTTTCGTGATTCATTTTTCGCTGCAGTATCTCCTAATAGAGGATTTGAAAGTTCTTTTTTTGACGGTTATGTCAACCAACAGACTACATTACCAATGTTCTTTAGGGAGTATGAAAGGGCTTTAGAGAACTGGTTTGAGAAGGAAATAGAAGCAGATTTTGAAACTATCTGCACCACACCAGTTTTAAAGACACCTTCACCCATGGAAAAACAGGCTGCTGGTCTTTATACAAGAAAAATATTTTCTCTGTTTCAAGAAGAGCTAGTTGAAACATTTGTTTATACTGCCAATAGAATTGAAGGTGATGAGGTGAATAGCACGTTCAGAGTTGCAAAATTTGAAGATGATCAAAAGGCATATGTTGTGACATTAAACCATTCAGAGTTGAGAGCTAACTGTAGTTGTCAAATGTTTGAGTACTCAGGAATTATTTGCAGGCATGTCTTAACTGTTTTCACAGTAACCAATGTACTTCAATTACCACCCCATTACATCTTAAGACGGTGGACAAGAAATGCAAAAATTGTTGTTGGATCAGATGAACGTGCTGGTGAATTACTTGGACAGGAGTCTCTAACATCAAGATATAGCAATCTATGTAGGGAAGCAATCAGATATGCTGAGGAAGGGGCAGTAGCTGTGGAAACATATAATGCTGCTTTCAATGCCCTTAAAGAAGGTGGGAAGAAGATTGCAGCTGTGAAGAAAAGTGTTTCCAAAGTTGCTCCTCCTAGCAATCAGAGTGGTGGGACTGCTTATGATGACAAAAAATCTTCTACGTCAACTTCAGATACAACCCCTCTTCTATGGCCACAGCATGATGAAATATTGCGGAGGTTTAATCTCAATGATGCTGGTGCTCCTGTTCAATCGGTTGCTGATCTAAATTTGCCACGAATGGCTCCTGTTTCCCTTCAGAGAGATGATGCTTCATCTGACAGCATGGTATGTAGAAAGGTATCATTTTTGCTTTTGTTTCTATTGTTTAATGTTTAATATATTATTTAGTTTGTAATAGGAAAGCATGAAATTGATCTGATCCTTATTGGTTCAATTAGGTGGTTCTCCCCCATCTGAAATCAATGACTTGGGTAATGGAGAACAAAAATTCAACTCCTGGGAATAAAGTAGCTGTTATCAATTTGAAGGTATGCTTGTTATAAGACTCAAACTATAAAATGCTTGTGTAAGTATTATTCATTTATTGCTCAAGAGTTAGTTGAGATCCTATTGCTTTATATGCATTGGAAGCAACTTATGTTGCCACTTGAAGGCATAGCCATTTTGGGTTTAAATTTGCCTTTATCCTTTAATAACATACTTGAACCAGTTAAGTGTTTAAGCTCTTTAACTTGTCTCAAATTTTACTGGTGCAGTTGCAAGATTACAGCAGGACTCCATCAGCAGAATCTGAGGTTAAGTTTCAGCTCTCAAGAGTTTCTTTGGAACCGATGTTGAAGTCTATGGCCTACATTAGTGATCAGCTCTCAACACCAGTTAATAAGGTTGCTGTAATAAATCTAAAGGTATGCGATTCTTATAGGGTTGTTCATTCAAATCTGACCATCCATAAGCTATGTTGCGTTCTAGTTCTACCATTACAAAAGCTGATATTTGTGCTTCATGGCACATTTCTAATTGGTAAAATTTTGGAGCAATGATCTTCATAACTAGCATTAAGGGGTTTATAGGTTGGGGAAAGATATGCGCATGTTGATTTTCTCCTTATGAAGCTAGAATATGTCATTAAGAACCCTTGTGACTGTTAAGGCTGGTCTGGTGAGGAGGATACTGATATTAGTTATCTTTTCCAGAGCTTCCTGATGTAATGAAGGATTTTGCCTTATCTTGTGTCAGATAATTTCTGGTATCGTCAGTAGGTTTTAAAACTTTTTGATGGGGTAATATACCTTACAGGATTTCATAAGACCAACATTTAGTATTAACCTTAATGCTTTATATAATAGATTTGCACCAGTCTCAGTTCAAAGTATAAACATATTGGGGACAAACAGAGAGTGGCAGCCTCTGGCATCTTTCAACCAAATGGGAAGTAGCATTCCAACTTAGAAGTCACATTAGGAGGCAAATAGCCCCTATTTTGAGAAGGAATCATGTTCATTGTGCTTATGAGCCAACATTAGCTTGACTGGAACTATTGCTATTCAGTTCATGTTATTTTTATAGTTATTGTTTATAGATTAGATGTGGGATTGTTAGGCCGTTATTCTTTTCAGGAACATGACCTTGTGGAAATTGTATCTAATACATGCTCCTTCAAAGAAAGAAATAAAGAAAGGGCAAGCCACCTAAGTAGGGATGGGAAAGGATATGGGTAGAGGTCAAAAGTTCAAACTCTAATGATGTAACTGAAAAAAAAACGGAAGAGCATGATCAGAATGGTTCAAATCTTACCAGCGGTTATATTTTTTGTTTTAACTGCAATAGTAGGTTATAGAGTCTATCTTGATCCTCTGTCTTTGTGCTTTGTCCAGTATATAAATATTGAACGTAATAATTTATATTGTTTCAGCTTCAAGATACTGAGACAACTTCTGGGGAGTCTGAAGTAAAGTTTCAGGTGTCCAAGGATACATTGGGTGCCATGCTACGATCAATGGCTTATATTCGTGAGCAACTTTCTCATGCTGTAAGGTTTCATGTTCCTGTTATTTATATGCATGGGGATGGATGAATTATTTCTTCAAAAAGATTATTTAGGTTCTTATATTAATAAACTCACTTATAAAATGGTAAAAATATGGTTTCCTCTCGAGGTGCCAAATCTTTATGTGATGCCATGCCCTTTTGATTCAATGACGACCCAAACTTTATTTAATATTTTGCTCTTTTGATTGAATTATGACCCAACACTTTCCCCCATATCAGAAGCACCACTTCTTTTGAACCAGTATACAAGTGTAATTTTAGGCACTTAAAGCTGTCTGTTCCCGTATGCAATGCTTCTCCCTTCATGGAACTTTTGTTTGCAACGTGTGAGTTATTGTTCCCATGACTGTTTGAGGACAGTAGTGGGTTTGCCATGCCTAAAGACTTTCTTAATAACTAACCAATCAACACACACGAGGCATAATTGGGTTTCAATATGCAGCTTTTCTAATCCTCTTAAGATTTCAGTTTATTGTATTGCCAGGGTTTTTATGTTACAATTTAAGTTAGTATGTGGCAATCTACTTGGTATTATGTTTTAGTTTGACCTAAAATATATACTTTCAAGACTCAAGCTTCCTTTTCTGGTTTCTTTCTTGAAATAAAAAATTAATGTATGTCAAAATTGGCAGGTAGACACGCAGTCAGAGCCTGTATGGAAAAGGCATCGAAAATAAAGCCGCGAAGTTTCTTTTCCATGCTCAGGTGGGGGGTTTGTGACTACTTTGATGGCAGTGTGTGGTGCCCCGTCAATACACGAATGAATGGCTTAGAAAATGTAGTGTTTATTTTAATTTGGATAGGCTTTATTTTAGGGGGAAAAATTCTCTGCACAGAGCTGTTGCCTAACTTATTTGTACATGTATCGTGTCATAGGCATCAAGTTTGTAATATATGGAATCAGTTGATATATCCCCACTCTATCCTCCTCCTCCTTTTCTACCAAAACAACCTGACCCTCTCTAAGTGAGTAGGAATTTGGGTTTCAATTTGCCCTTCTTGATCATAAGCCTCTAGGCATCTTGCAGTGAGCGGGCTGTTTGGGTCCTCTCCATGGAAAGGATGTCCCTTTGTACCTTAAGGTATGAAAGAAAGTTGGATAGGTTAGATTTTAATGATAATTTGAAATCTGTTTAATCTAATTTCTCAAAGTTTGCAGGTGAAAAATTGTTTGGTTCTGCGTAAGAAGAGGATAATTTGCAATAGATCACTTAGATTCAAGTTTTTGGATTTGTCAGAGTACTTTCACACACGCACACACTGTACAGGACCCTTTGATCTATTTTTCCTTTGAAACAATGTGTGAATATGACCAATTTAGTAGTGCTATGAACCTTTTCACCTTTCTCCAAGTCTTTCTTTTCTTTTTGCTTACCTTTAAACATCGGTTGATTAGGATTCAGGCTAATCAAATGATTTCTTTTTGGTATTTAAAACCATCGTTTTAATGCACTGAAAATTGGAACCTTGCAGAGTGTTGTAATTTTATTTGTTTCCGTGTTTTGAAGGGTGCTCATCACCATGTCATTGTTTTATACTCCCGTCATTGTTTTATACTCCCTCCGGTCTCCTAAATATAGGAATGAGTTGACTTTTCTTGGAGAGTTTAAAGAAGCAAAATAAGTTACATTAAAGTATTTATATTTATTGTTATCCTCTAAAAAAATTTATTTGACTTATAAACTGATATATAATATAATATTTAGTTTCTTTAATAAATATAAAATGTTAGTTGGCTCTTATATTAGAAACAAGAGGAGGTATGATTTTTTTATTTGTTTTCCCAAAAATGAATGATCCATATTTTTAGTGATGCAAATTCACAATATCTACCACGTGAGCTTATCTCTTAGTTAGCGTGGGCAAGTGTCTGAAAGCCTCCGAGTGAAGCAATGTCATGCTTGTACCCATTAATTAGATCACACTTGTAGCAGAAGACAGTCGCCGATTCTATACGAGAGATCATTGATCTCTCTCTCTCTCTCTCTCTCTCTCTCTCTCTCTCTCTCTCTCTCTCTCTCTCTCTCTCTCTCTCTCTCTCTCTCTCTCTCATTTGTTTTTGGATTGTCCAACTATCATTAATTAATTCTACTAGTAAAGAATATGAAGATATTCGGGGGAAAAAAAATGTATTGACATTTTTCAAATGTTTGAGATTGAACTGTTTTGAAAGGTTAAAGGTATTCAGATGCTGCTGGAATGTACGAACACGATCGCACAACATCTTTGAAAGGTTTGTTATCATTCTCTGAATTAGACGAAAACAAATAGACTACAAAATATGCGAAAATATTACACCACGTTATTTAGTAGATTAGATATTCCAGGATGCCACGGATTTTTTATTACGTTCAATAAAAATAATTTAAATCAAACAAACTAATTTCCCTGGACCAAAGCCCGATCGACATAAACAATCCTATTATAAAATTACACACCATCACTTTTCTGCTTAAATCATGCTACTGATTCAAATTGATATGCTATTTGGAATTCCCTTTCCAGTAACCCCAGGACCAGAAAATGGCTTCATTAGCTCATAAGGCACAATCCCAGCTCCGTTCCTATTCCTCAGCTTCTCATCACCATTCCTTGCGTCTATAATCTCCTCAATCTTCTTCAGCCTCCCATTAAACCTCCCAAATGCTGCATTTATGGCTGGATTCTCAGCCCATGAAGGCTCTATCTTCTGCCCAATATACTCTTCATCTGGGGAATGGTTAGATAGCAGATACAGAACAGCCATCACTATAGTGGCCTGAATCTGTGAAGGGAAATTCTCCAACAGGCTTTGCTCAGGATTGTTCAGAAATCTCTCCCACTCTTCCTTAGAAGGGTCCTCTGTAGGCATTTTGTTTCTGGCAATGGAGGGTCTGTTGGGGAAGTAGCCTCCATAAGGATATTGGGCAAAGTTCACAGAAGCATGATGAGCTGAGGCTAGCCAGGCTATGGTGGTGAGGATGTGAATTAGGTCTTGTGGGGTTTGGAGATTTGGCCACCATGGTTCGTTCTTCTTGTCTCCATGGCCCACTGTTTTGATCTCAGTCCACCATGCTTGGAGCTCCTGGTCTGACTCCACGAGGCTTGAGGTCGGATAGTAGTGAGTCACATAGTCTGTGAACCACTGCTTGATGGCATCCCATATGAGAAGGCCATCATTGGCAAAAGGGTAGTCTTCTATTTTTAGCTTCAGGCCATGTGGCGCATTAGGATCTTCCTCTGCCATTCCCCTGCAGCATCAACAACAGTATCAGTGTCAGCTTATAAAGCACAAGCACACTAATTTTGAGGCCTGATACACATGCTGAATGAAATTGTTGCGAATTCATACCAACATTTGTCTGATAATATTCATATATATAACATGTATGGTTGGAACACAATCGAAACACATCAATCATAGTTAAAATAAGATTATGCTTGAGCTTGGACGGGTGCCACTTAGATACAACCAAATGAAGTAAAAAAATAAAATAAAACAGAGACTAAGATTTTATAACTTCAATTTTAAATACTTGATTGTCGAACTTATAATTTTATACAGACCAAAAAATAAAATTATGTGAAATTAAAGAACAAAACAAACTATCCAGAAATTCCTGTAAGACTGTATCACTAGATGACAAGTGATGCGCATATATGATATTTGTACCTGTCAATAAGATCACTGGGAAGTGCCTGCAAATCAAACCTCCAAAGCTGGTCATACACGTCAGAACTGAACTCCATAGAATACTTTCCAGTTGAGAAAGAGATCTCAATGATGCCATTGGCATTGATGAGTGCTTGACGAGCAAGAGCATTGATCCCCATTGTATATCTCAGATGAGGATGTAGCAACCTGTAAATTGGATGCATCGTGCTGAGCTGTCTGTTTGTTGCTATCACAAATGGTTCTACAGCACCGTGACTTCTTAGCCTGCAAATATTGCCATGCATACTTAGTTTTAATTCAAAGGTGATCCTAAACTTCAATTGATGCCTACAAAGTGGAAGCTCATGTTTCAACTATAAATCACAGACACGCTTCTTCTACCATACCATCAATGACATTATTTGCTGACCAAAAGATTATATGGTATCATTACCAGAAAATGAAAAGAGTTATATAGTACTACCTCCGATCCTAAATATAGGACAAAGTTTGTAGTGTAAATTGCATTACAAACTTTGCCCTATATTTAGAACCAGAGGGTACTTTATTTCTTCTACAATGAAATTTAAACAAAATAAAACTTTTCAAAGTGGTAAAAGATCTTTGAATAAACTGATTGATATTAACTGGTCTCAAAGAGATGACTATGAGGTTTATACTCATGCATAATAAACTGATTATTTGGTAAATACACAAGTTAGACCTCAAGAAGAACAACCAACTCCATATAAATCCTCTTAGCATCCCTTTGTTACTTCACAAAAACACTAATAGGCAAGAAGTTTGTTACTTTTTCAAGAATTAATTCTTGCTTTCACTATTCTTGAAGTACTGAGATGAGTGATTTCGCAATGATTTAATAAATGTTATATTTTATACCTTTTTTATTATCATCATCATTATTATTAGAACAAGGAGCTTTCATTAGTCAATGAAGAAAACAAAAGTCAATGCAAGAAAGGTGGGTAGAAGATAAGGGCATGAAAATACGAACCAATGGGTGACAAGTTCATGAACACCAGAATCATGGGCAAGGACATGAGCTTTGGCAAGCCTCCAAAGCCAAAGGTTGGTGGAACCACAAGAAGGCGTGAAGACTTGCTTCCACTGTGGTTTGCCATCCGTCGGTGGTCTAGTTAGCTCAATAGCCAGTGGCTTCAATGTGCCTTGTGTGGTCAAGAAGAACACTGTCCTTGATCCGTACAATGTTCTTCCCTCAAGTTGCCTCACTTTGTTCACATATGGCAGTAGTAAATCATGATAATCTATGATGAACAACTTCTTCTCTTCAATGGCCTGTATTGCATATATGTATTCATTAAACAACCTTACGAGTTATAACCAATGGTTTACTGAAATGACTGGTTATTGGGTCAATGAAAACAATGGTGCACATGACAGTCTATTTTTTCAACTGTGATCGAACCATGCTTAGATAATATGAGTTTAGTTAAAATTGTAACATGCAGGACTAATCAAATTATCTTTAACATTGCGTAACAAGCATGTTCAATTAACTTAATAGAGTACCTTGTCAACAGTGTTGTGGCAACCTATCTGTTGCTCAATTACATCTCTGGTGATTGCTGATTCAGGTGGACCATAGATGCTGGGGTCTAATTTACTGATCAGTGGCCATTCCTGCATGATAAATATAAAATAGACCAAGAAGAAACATGTAAAATTATTGAAAATACATAGCTAATATAGTAATAATATAATATATTCACATCAAATCGTACCTTAACCAGTTTTATGGTACAGGGGTTAACACCTGCCAGAGTCTCTCTGGCAAACTCCTCATCAGAAAGCCAAAAGAATCCATCCCCTGCAATTCCAAATTTTACAAACATATCAAGTACAGACTAAAGAGAGTTACAAGCAGTAAATTAATTGGTAATAATATTATTTATAAGCTCTTTTTCTATTGGCTTGAACTTTTGAATTAAATTATACTTACTGTTGATAGGATCAGGGGCCTCAAAGCGCAAGCGTTGCTGATGATCAGAAACAGCTTTAATGAGATTGGGGAAGAACGTCTGGAGGAGTCCATTGCCACTATTCTTGAGAGGTGGCACCTTATACCCCTCTTTGAAAAGCATATCTATTTCTGAGAACGTCAGAAATCCAAGGTTTTGATCTGTCACCGCCGCATCTAAGGATGGTATCAGTGCACTCACCCCTGCGGATATGGTGGTTGCCGTGAACTGAGTCTGCTTCGTCTGTGAGAATGCTTCGTCTCGAGGAACGTACACATTTGAACTTCTCTTCTCCGAATTTGGGTCTGCATATATACATATCACAACACATTTCCACAATTAAGCATCTATATAATGCGATCTACGTAAATAGTAGCTTGGACCAGTGAAGACAGTTGGATTGCATATATATCTGAAATTCTGATAAACAAAAAGTGATGAAGAAGCTAGGCCAAGAAAGGGGTACCTGAAGAAGAAGGTGGGCGACCAGTACGACAGCGTCTAGGGTAGGGATGAAGAGAGCCGCCGAGAACGGGTCGGGCGAGGTCGATGTCGGAGTCAGGGTCACCCAGGTCATTGTAGAAGTCGTAATCGTATATTCTGTCCGCACTTTTTCTCTCTCCGTCGCCATTGCCTCTGACCGCCACCAGCTCCTCCTCTCTCAGCTTTCTCAGGCCACTCGGTGTTTGTGATGGCAAATACGACTGCATTCCCATGCACAGACATACAATAATCCCATTTTTTAATTAATTCTCTATTCTCAAATTAATTAAATAAATTACGCACGCACATTGCTATCAACAATTTTATATATAAATTAAAGAGCTAGGAAGGCCTAGGGCTTAATAATTAAGGTTGTTATTTCAATGATTCGATGCTATTCTACTCATAGCTAGGTAGATTTTTCAACCCTGTGTTCCATGAGAAAATTAAAATAGACATGTTAGTTAGGTCATCACATTGCGAAAGAAACATGCATGTAAAAGTTAAGTATTCTATATATAATACTCATCCGATTATATATTTACCTAATTTAATTAGATTAAGAAAGTTAATTAAGTTGGTTAATTTAATATGTAGTTTCTAAAACACCCTAATCATCTTCCGTAATCCTCTCATTCTTTCTCCTCCTTGATTAGTGTTGGGGAGTATCAATAAGGACAGATTAAAAACATGTTGACAAACATACAAATTATGTCTTATATTTAGGATCAAAATCAATTCTAAGAATATGTCTCATTATTTAGGAAGCATAGCCAATACTAACCAAAGAATTCTTTTTATAAATAATAAAATGGTAGATAAAGATGATGCATTTCATGCTCATCCCAAAGATGAGCATGTAGTGTTCATCCCTCTAATTTTGGGTGGGAACCATTCTATTTTATTTATTTGAATTAAATTGTATGTTGTAACCTAAAATATTTTTTGTACCCAATATCTCAAATTAATTAATTTCTAGTCTTGTATTCGGAAACATTTTTCCTATATATTAATACCGAAATATTTTTTCAAGAAGACTTAATATTTGAAATATTTCTTCAACACATAGTATCTTAATTTAATTAATTTTTAGTGCATGAAATATTTTTCAAAATTAATAAACAAAAAAAAAAAAGCCCCTTTTATTTAGGGATGAGGGCTACATGCTCATCTTTTGGATGAGCATGGAATATGGATTCAGTAGGTAAATTAGGAAAAGATTGACAAAAATGTAAATCATGTCTTATATTTAGGATCAATATCAACTCATCGAATATGTCTCTATTAAGAAGTGGAGGGAATACTAACCAAAGAATTCTTTTTTATAAAAAATAAAATGGTAGAGAAACTGTTTTAGGTGGGGACATGAGCCAAGGGTATGCATATCCTGAAAAGCTTGTGCTCATATCACATCTAGCTTATGAAAAATAATTGTAATCCTACGTACATATTTACTGTGTATATATAAAATACAAAATGGGTTAAAATAAGTTGATCCAAACAAGCAAAATTAAGCATATACAGGACATGATATGATTGAAGGGGAAAAATGATATTGTGCTGAAAAGAAAGTAACCTTGTTGGAGAAGAAGACTCTGAGGAGAGAAGGCTGAAGCCATGAATCGCAGGTGAAGAGGAGAGAGCCATGAGGGAAACCCTCAAGAAGAATATCGTGGAGGAAGATCTCCTTGTTGTGGTCACTCCGCACCATAACAGCCCCCACATCCCCAAAGTCTTGTGCCACCTCAAACACGGCCTCGTACAAGAATACCTCGTCATCTGTCTTCCCTTTCCTGTCCGCTTTCCCCTTTATCGTCTTCTTCTCTGTGTTTCCCCCTTCACTCACAACATCATCACAAACATGTACACAACATTAATCTCAGTCTAATATTCTAGTATTGTACGTTGATTGAACAACAATATTAAGAATTACGTAGTACGTACTGGGATCAATAAGGAGGCAGCTGACAAGCTCAATGGTGAGAGGTTTTCCAAATAAGTCTTTCACATTCGACACTCTCGCTCTCCCTTTAACCTTCAAGTAATTCGCCATTCTGTTATCGCTCCTTCTTCAATAATCTCTCTCTTGTTTCCTTATTACCAATATATACTTCAGCAGTAATCTCTCCTGTATTTATAGGCTAATAAGGTCGTACGTGGCTGGCCTTTTCTAAGTTTCTGACTTTTCCTAGGCTCTCTCTCTCTCTCTCTGTCTGACAAGGGAAACAGATAAGGTGCTTCCTCAAGAAACATACAAATACATCCGTGTGGATGAAAATCCGGCCACGCTCACTCACACACACACACACACACACACACACACACACACACACACACACACACACACACACACACACACACACACACACACACACACACACACACACACACACATATATGATTATCATAAACCTCATCACCAGCTTCCTTCTTTTTTCCTTCCCACTTGCAGCTGACTCATTCAATTGCTCTGATTAATCCGGACGTTCAGGTGGCTATATCAATACACACACACACAACACTGTACCACTTTTTTATTAACCTCAACTCCCACAATTATATTCCACTTATTTAATTTTTGCTTTAGCCGCCCCTAATAATTTCCCATATATATCTAAATAATACACGAGCTAGATTCTTCATGACGACGTACGCACTAATTACATGTTAGTAGAGGGAAACCTTCATGCTAATGAAATTCACAACCACTGTACGTACGTATTCAAATGACATCAAGTGCTTTCATTATTTTTAATAAATAAGATTCAATATACTCATTTTCATAGGCCGATCTTTTCCAAAAAGAGGGCATAAATTTAAAGATGGGCCCGTTTAAAGAGTAGTACTCCCTTATATCCTTCATATAAAACTTCTTAACTTTTTTTTAAAAAAAAATAAAATAAAATTAAGAAAACTAAATAAATTACTTAATCATACATATATAGTATATGTGATATATCATTAGATTATAAGTAAAATAAAGTAGTTTGAAAAAAATTGACAAATTTATATATTTTAAAATAATTTATTTAATTTCCTAAATCTCTCCAAGATAAATTTAATTGAGTATTATATTACGGATTTAGGGACTCATTAAGCGAACTGCCTAAATGGCTTTATATGGCATTCACAGCACCGTCCTGCATATTGGATCATGCTCCAATCAGTTAACCTATGTTGGGGAAGATGATAACTATAAGGAGAGAAGGTTAATTGGATCATAATTTTCCAAATCTAATTACACATATACACTATATTAATTGATCACGCACGCACTTGCATATTGATTAGAGGATAAGAAATCCAAAAAATAGATAAATTGATTACTATTTATGACATTTGCTTGGCAAATTAGTAGAATAATGTCGGCTAATTATGTATATACAGTTTGGTAGGATATATGATTTGATGCTACACGAGTTGAAATTTGTCATCATGAAGCAAGGTTATTCATCAAACTATTAGCATATGTACAGCAACGAATAAAAAAAAACCAGGAATATAATACATGTTATATTATATATTTTAATTTGTATCCACGTATGAAACAATTTTTTCCCCCAAGAAAGTGCAGTCAAATCATGGAGCCTGGATAGAGCCTCATGATCACAAATTTAAAGAAATAGTTTATTCCAAAAGATATGTGTAGCTATAAAGACGACTTGACTATTAAATAAAGTTGACAAGTCAATAACGTTAAAGACAAGTTTTCTTAATAAGGGGAGCAAGTTCTTCCCCCTATGAATAGTGCGTTTTGCCCTATCACTGTCTGTCTTTTTCTTCTATCGTCATCGATCATCATGGAATCTTCAAGCGTAGGATTGTCAAAGCAAGCATATAGACATCTAATTCATGAACAAGGCTTTGAACTTTCTAAGCCTCCAATCTTCCATGCATGCTTGTACTTATCCTCCCGTGCCAAAATTTGCCTTTTGTTTTCTTGTTCATTCGTCAATTCCATGAAAATGAGTTTTCAACGAAGCTGACACGGCATAAAACTCAATTCATACTTCATTATCCAACTTTCGTTTTCTTTTGCTTTTCTGTTGATTTAATATTATCATGATATTAATTAATTACATGAATGTTTTGGATATGGATTAAAACATCTTTGTCTAGCCATAGTAGAGTACTAATTTTTCAAGTTCATGCTTCATAAAATTATATATATACTACCTCCGGTATTAAATATAGGATAAAGTTTGTATTACAAATTTTATCATATATTTAATACCGGAAAGAATATCTTGTTTCACTACGATATTGTTAAGAAAAGTTACAGTTATGGAAAACAACTTAGAATTGCAATTGTGAAATAGTTCTCAATGGATCATGATTAAATATATATATATATATATATATATATATATATATATATATATCTTCTTACCCTTAACGACTCCTACCCAAACTCTACTAGCGTACATCTAAATAAGCTAAATCTAATATGCATGTTTGAAATAAATTATTTGATATATTACTATAATTGGAAAATCTGTATAAAAGTTGAGGATTCAACTATAATGAAATGATTGGTTTTGGGAGAATAATATGATTGACGACAAAGAATTATTATAAAAAGAATAATTGACGTGGATGAGATTGAGAAGTAGGGGCCCAATTATATATAGAAGAGTATTCTCCAACTTTTAGTCATATATTGGATGGATAGGATCAATGTTGAAATTAAAGCTAAATTACAAAAGGAGGGGAAAATATATATAAGTGGAGATAAATGTTACTAATAATTGAAATAGAAGTTAGTACAAAATATACGAAAAAATAGATGAGGTGGCCTAAGAACTAACAATTACGTACGTTTAATCAAATTCGTTAGGTGAGATGCCGAAAATTTGCAGAAAACATTAATACTATAAAGCACATAAAGTTGCGTTGTTACATTATTGGAATGACGCAATGCGTATGCAACATAGGATTAAGAGGCGTATCATATGTATGTGTGATATGAAAGAAGCCAGCATCAATCACATTCACTGAGTATAAACCCAAAATTTAAATACTACTTCCGGTCTTAAATATAGGACATAACTAAGACTGAAGGATATTAACGATCTTATCGATTTCTATGGATGATAACTGAAATTGGTGTTTTAAATATATCAATTGGGAGTGACGAAAGCTTTAAATCAAATGGTGCGGAGGGTACAAGTTGCCAACTACGAGTATCATATCTTTTATCTTTTTAATCACGCAACAAACTTAATTAATTATACCACCACTTCATAAACTATATTTCAAAATGTAATTAATAGAGCAAGTTGACAATGCCTAATTCAACTAATTAGAGAGTAATCAGTAACCAATAAATCCTTATAGTTTTAACTAATTTTTTATTAGGTCTCTGTATTTTTTTTTATCAGTATCTTATAGTTTCACTTATTTTTACTCTGGTCCATGTAATTATCTTTTTCTTTTTATTATGTCCTTACAATTTCACCAGATTTTAAATTAGTTCCATATAGTTAAATAAAAACAAAAAAATCTGCATGAACGTAATTAAAAAAGAGTGAAATTAGAAATTCATGATAAAAAAAAAAAAAACTAAAATGACTTAATTAAAACATGGAAAACTATAAGGGCATGATAAAAAGGGGAAAAAACGACAACAATCTCTTTAAAAATCACATATAACTATTAAAAAAAAAAACTACAACTTAATGATTCCAATTATATGTAACTCACCCAGCTAGCTACACAATTTAAATATAAATACTACCCTTGCAATCTAGAATATCATTAATAGCTTTGGCACAGCGTGTATTATTTTATGATATATCCATTTGTCAAAATGATGATGAAAGTTTAGATCATATTTTCAAAAGTTGTCCTCTGGCCTCAGCAGTCTGGAAAAAAATCCTACCTTCTGACCTCTGTGATGACTTTTTGATTTAATATAAAATAGATAAATATAAATACTCTGGAAAAATAGTGATTTTTTAGTCCAGGTCAAGTTTTTTACATAAAAGTTTTTAATTAAATCTTGTATTAAAGATATGAAGTATTAGTACATTAATGCCATGAATGAAATCATCAACTACAGCTTAATGATTACTATTTATGACATTTGCTTGACAAATTAGTAGAATAATGTCGGCTAATCATGTATATATAGTTTGGTAGGATATATGATTGACCTGATTTTGATTTGATGCTACACGAGTTGAAATTTGTCATCATGAAGCAACGTTATTCATCAAACTATTAGCATATGTACAGCAACGAATCAAAAAAACCAGGAATCTAATACATGTTATGAAACAATCTTTTCCGATCCCCCAAGAAAGTGCAGTCAAATAATGGAGCCTGGATAGATCCTCATGATCACAAATTTAAAGAAATAGTTTATTCCAAAAGACGTGGCTATAAAGACCACTTGACTATTAAATAAATTGACAAGTCAATAACTTTACAAGTTTTCTTAATAACGGGAGCACCGGAGCAAGTTCTTCGCCCTATGAATAGTGCGTTTTGCCCTATCACCGTTTGTCTTTTGCTTCTATCGTCGTCATCATCATGGAATCTTCAAGCGTAGGATTGTCAAAGCAAGCATATAGACATCTAATTCATGAACAAGGCTTTGAACTTTCTAAGCCTCCAATCTTCCATACATGCTTATACTTATCCTCCCGTGCCAAACTTTGCCTTTTGTTTTCTTGTTCATTCGTCAATTCCATGTTATGAGTTTTCAACGAAGCTGACACGGCATATAAAACTCAATTAGTACTTCATTATCCAACTTTCGTTTTCTTTTGATTTTCTCTTGATTTAATATTACCATGAGATTCATTACATGAATGTTATGGATATGGATTAAAACATCTCTGTCTAGCCATAGTATAGTATTCACTTTTCAAGTTCATGCTTTACAAAATTATATATATACTACTTTTGTTCTTAAATATAGGATAAAGTTTGTAGTGCAATTTACACTAAAGACTTTATCTTATATATACGATCGGAAAGAGTTTCTTGTTTCACTACAATATACAATATTGTTAAGAAAGTTACAGTTATGGCAAAACTTGAATTGTAATCAATTGATCAAGATAAAAAAAAAAAAATCTTCTTACCCTTAACTACTCCTACCCAAACTCTACTTTAGCGTACATTTAGATAAGCTAAATCTAATATGCATGTTTGAAATAAATTATTTGATATATTACTATAATGGGAAAATCTGTAAGAAGGTTGAGGATTCAATTATAATGAAATGATTGGTTTGGGGAGAATATTATGATTGAAAAGGATGAGATTGAGAAGTAGGGGCCCAATATAATTATAGAAGAGTATTCTCCAACTTTTAGTCATATGGATGGATAGGATCAATGTTGAAATTAAAGCTTAATTACAAAAGGAGGGGAAAATATAAGTAGAGATAAAGGTTACCAATAATTGAAATTAAAGTTAGTACAAAATATACAAAAGGATAGATGAGGTGGCCTAAGAACTAACAAGTACGTACGTGAGATGCCAAAAATTTGCAGAAAACATTCAAAGCGTGCCTTTATTGAATGTAAAGCACATAAAGTTGCGTTGTTGCATAATATAATAAAGGAAATTAATGCAAAGCTAAGCTTTATTGGAATGACGAAATGCGTATGCAACATAGGATTTAGAGGTGTATGTGTGATATGAAAGAAGCCAGCATCAATCACATTCATTGGATATAAACCCGAAATTTAAATACTATCTTAGGTCTTAAATATAGGACATAATTTATAGTGTAATTTATACTACCCAAAACTATGTCCTATACAGGGTGGACCCAGGAATTTTATTGAGGCGGGCAAAAATAAAAAATGCTAAATCAGACTTAATATACAAAAAATTGAAAGAAATATATTTCTAATAAAACTAAATCAATTTCTTTAACTACCTCTTTATTTTCAATTCTAGAAGACTTTGAATAAGGAGTCTCAGTATTTGACAATTCAACATTATAAGTAGACGAGAACAAAAACTCACTATTCTTTCTCTTAAAATAGGTATCAATAGTAGCACTCTTTTCCATAATAATCACATACAAAGAGTATGATTAACACTTTTTGCATACCACATGCTAGATTTAGTATATTATAATAAGTATATACTCCCTCTGGTCCTTATTATAAGGCACCAACTAGCAAGTTTATTTGGTCCTTTTTATAAGGCACTTGCTTGTTTCCAATAAGCAATGATTATTTTTTTCCATGTCTGCCCTTAATTAATAAAGGTAGTGAGTGAGAGTAATAATTAATATAATATTAGAATTTAGTGCAATTAGTAGGGGTAATATTGGAAATTACTTAGATTCTAGGACAACTTTATTGACTTTAACTACTTTTATTGGTTTGTGAAAAAAGTTAGTTGGTGCCTTATAATAAGGACCAGAGGGAGTACTTCTCTATAATAATCACCTACAAAAAGTTTGTTAATATATATAATAAGTGTGTGCTGTGTGTTAAGATTCAAAGTACAACGATGTGTTTATATATATTTTTTGAAAAATTTTAGTGGTACCCCCCTCCGTCCGCCTATAGTTATATATTTAGGACCGGAGGAGTATTAACGATCTTATCGATTTCTATGGATGATAACTGAAATTGGTGTTTTAAATATATCAATTGGGAGCAAGCAAAGCTTTAAGTCAAACAATGCGCAGGGTACAAGTTGCCAACTACGAGTATCATATCTTTTATCTTTTTATTCACGCAACAAACTTAATTAATTATACCACCACTTCATAAACTATATTTCAAAATGTAATTAATAAAGCAAGTTGACAATGCCTAATTCAACTCGTGACAAACCTAATTAGAGAGTAATCAATAACCAATAAATCCTTATAGTTTTAACTAATTTTTTATTAGGTCTCTGTATTTTTTTTTATCAGTATCTTATAGTTTCACTTATTTTTACTCTGGTCCATGTAATTATCTTTTTCTTTTTATTATGTCCTTACAATTTCACCAGATTTTAAATTAGTTTCATATAGTTAAATAAAAACAAAAAAAATCTGCATGAACGTAATTAAAAAAGAGTGAAATTAGAAATAAAAATAAAACTAAAATGACTTGATTAAAACATGGAAAACTATAAGGGCATGATTAATTTATTTAGTTTTCTTAATTTTTTTTTAAAAGTTAATTAAATCTAAAGATATGAGGTATTACTACATTAATGCCATAAATGAAATCATCAACTTATAGCCACAAAAAATTGAGTCCACAAACCCATCGTAACTCCTACACAAAATCCAATTCAACCACATAAAATAAGCTCACACTTCAAATTTATAACAAGTTCATATCAAAAAAAAAAAAAAAAAAAAATTAACAAGTTATATATATACACAATTTGTCAATAGATATTGATCCAGTTGATAAAGGGGTTGATTTAAAAACATAAGATTGTGAGTTCGAATCTTATTATGTGATCAGTTTTTTGGTAGGTAATTTGTAAGTGTTATTTGAGCGGAGGGTTTTGATAGGCCATCAAAATTTAACTCACCTAAACTTTTATATATAAATATAAAAAATACACACCATTCATTTTAAATTTTATGTTTATCATGAACTCAAAAGCTAGTTTTTCTTTAAAATATCTAAACAACACTTTACCACAAAACGGAAATGTTTTCTCTATATTTACATATAGATAAATACTCCTATATCTTTTATTTTTAAAAGAAACACATATATGATGCGAAGAAAATATGCATGGCTTGAATATATGAAAAATATCACTTCGAATAACATTTATTAATGAATAACTTGATTTTAAATCAATATATTAATAAGGGATAAATAGATAATAATCGATTTTATTAATTTGTATATACCAGATTAATGTTTTTTATGGAGTATGGACTCTATCTGGCTCTGACCTGTGATTAATTCTGGCAACAACACAAAATATAATCTAAGCTGTGAGTAATTATTATTTTTTGATATAAGCTGTGAGTAATTATTAATTACTAACTTGTGTCATAAAAGATTATATTGGGCTGACATCCTCTTGGCCCAACCATCAAGCAACTCAAAAGACATTAGTTCTTGGGCCGGCGAAAATACATCAGGTTGATAAGCCTTGAAAGACATTATCAATGTAATCATATGCCAATCAACATTACCCTAAACTCTAAACCAACATACCTTGGGAGTAAGTGGTAAGGGATTTACTCTCCCACTACCATATCCTCAGTTCGAGGCGTGGGAATGGAAAAAAAGATGTTGGGAGCTCTTCCCCCACAACCATGGGCCTAACGCGGAGCGAAATCCGGATTAGTCGAAACTGAAAGTTTCGATGAACCGGGTAGGATACAAAAAATAATAATAATATGCCAATCAACATACCTTGGGACTTGAGAGCAAGTGGTAAGAGACTTGCTCTCCCATCACCATGTCCTCGATTCGAGGCGTGAGAATGGAAAAAATGATGTTGGGAGCTCTTCTCCCACAACTATAGGCCCAACACGGAGCGAAATCCGGATTAGTTAGAACCGAAGGTTCCAGTGAACCGGGTGGGATACCAAAAAAAAATGTAATCATATGGCAAAGTTTTTATATCAAAAAAAAAAATATGGCAAAGTTGGCTAAGGCGTCGGCCTTCACCCCAAAAGGAAGAAGGTTGGATACCCACGGGTCGATATGAGAGCCTTGTTGATGGACAATTTGTAAGTACCTCTTTGAACCTGAAGGCGTACCCTGACTCTAGTTGGTTACTTGTGTCTACCCCCACCTACACTTTTTTTTAGCAAAAAAAAAAAGGCAAAATTTATCTTTTGGTCTTTGAAGTTTTGATTTTTTTTTTAAAAAAAAATTGATAAAGGGCCGGCCCCCTCGATACTTAGAGGACAAAGGATTATCTCCTCTCCCAATAAGTGCACTTCTCAAAATTTAAACTTGTGTTCTACTCCTTACCGGGTTAAGATCCTTTCCATCTAAACTAAGAGCTTATTGGTCGCATAAATTGTAAATGTGTTGAGATTCAATCCGCAAAATTTTGAAATTATTCATTTAAAATATTGGTTGCTATATTTTAAATAATTAAATTGTAAGGACTAAAATTTTTATTTAAAAACTTGTAGACTAATGTTTTAAACAACTAATAATAATGATTAATACAATGTTTGATCCTTATAATTTATGAGGTTTAAATTTCGTGCATTTGCGTAGAGAAGAAGAAGATTTTTACACACATTTGAAATGATGAGGCCACATATATATATATATATATAATGCTAATTATATATATGTGGGTCCCACCATTTCATGTGTGTATGACATGAGAATACACTTCTCCTACAACATGAGAAGTGTTTTTCCCATAATTTATTTGTATTTTAGTTTTAATTGATATAGATTTTGATTACTCAAATTTCTTTCTTTATTAGACATTAGTCCCTATACTTCAAAGTTCGAGGATGAAGTTGCACAATTATATTTGAGGCATAGCTATATGGACGAACTGATTAATTTTCAAAATTATTTAGTTGAGAATGGAGTTATAGATGTGACAGCGGAGGCATCAACATGAAAGATAAATAGAGGGGGAAGAGGGTCGTTTCTAGTTGCACGTTCTTATAAATGTCATATTTATGGGTTCATTTGACTAAATGTCATATTTATTGGTTCATTTGACAATAATAAAAAAAAAATGTTTATGGGTTCATTTCATTTCATTGAAATCTTGAAATCTTTTAAGCACCACTTCTATGTTCTATCCTATGTTTTAATGTCTTGGAAATGTTTTAAAATTTCCCCCAAAAAAAAATTAATTACCTTTAGTAGAATTAATCTATTACAATTTTTAATGGGAAACGGGAGAATGAGTGAGATTAATAAAAGAAATGCAATCATAAAATAAATAATCCAGATAACAAATGAATATTATAGATATGTTGTGATTTCCTGCACATTGTCAAACTTTTTGATAATTACACTCCTCAATTATTAGAACACTCTCCCTTTTTTTTTAAAAAAAAAAAAAATTATTGTTTGAAGAGGAGAAAAATAAAAGAGGAAACCCCCAATTGGAATTGGCTAACATAGTGCCTTTCAGTTAGTGGTAGGAGTAATAAGTATTCTTTTAATTTCTATTATAAAAGACCAACTAACAATTTATAAATAAATAAAAATCGTTAAATTTGTTCTAAAATTTAAGCAATTTTTAATATTACCCCTAGTAGTAATTGTCTTAAACTCTAATATTATATTAATTATTATTCTCATCCATTACCTTTATTAATTATAAGTATACATGGAAAAAAAATATTTAATACTTTTTAAACAAATAAGTGGCTTATTAAAAAGATCAAATATACTACCTTCGGTCTTATTTATAAGAATATTTTTGTAGTGTAATTTTCACTATAAAAATATTCCTATAATTAGGACCGAAAGAAATACTTATTAATTAATGTCTTATAATAAAAATAAAAAAGAGTATATGAGAGGAATTTTGTCAAAACTTATATATCTAAGCGTGGTTTCAATTCAACGACGCCAGTAAACATTGGCCATTGGCGAAAGTAGGTAACATGAAGGGCTAGAGAGAAACAAACAGTGATGAGGTCTGGTAAATCGGTATGGTCTTGTTCATCAGTCTAGCCAGTTAGCTCTAAGTCCTACCCCAACGGTACGCATTTAATTGCCAGCCCAAGATCACCACTTGTCACTACCTTATATTCAGTTCATCACTTTCACCCCTTGGTGACTTTAACTATTCTTCATTTCTTCTTCTGTCCTTGCCTCTCTTTCTCTCCTTCGCTCCTTCCGTTTCAGGTAATCCAACGTTTCCCTTTCCTTCATTCCCTTTCACTCATTTCTTCTATGGATGGGTTATCATCCCAACTTTCTTCAGTAATTCACATCTTAATTATCAAATCTGGTTTTTCATCCTCAAAATCTTATTGGGTTTCTCGATACTATATTGCTTCTCTGAAAATTAAGACTCTTATGGGTTTAGCTTTGAATAGTTTTGAACCTTTCCGTGCCTGTAAGTGTTGTTGCCCATTTCGTTAACATTTATGTGCGGCGTGGCTTATATTTCCTCTTGTTCCTTTGTCGGGGCCGTGAATCTTTATTTTATCCTCTTTATTTCCAGCTGCTGCTTTTCAGGGATCTTGCATAGAACCGTTCGCAGATTGATTGAATTTGTTAAGCTTTTTCCGGAAGCTGAGGATGAAGGTCTCAGTGGTTTCTCGGAGTGGAAGAGAAATCGTTAAAGGAGGTGTTGATCTCAATGATTCGGTACGCTGCCTTGCTCTCAATTTTACCCCTCTTGCATGTTATCTTTTTATTTGTCAGCCAAATGATGTTGTAGTTTCTTAGTTTAAATTCATTTCTGCAATCCATAATACTTCCTTTTCTGTAGAATTTTAAATGTAGACAACTTTCCGAAGTAACCATTTACAATTTCTCTCATTGTTGCTTTATGTTAGGCGACTGTAGCAGATCTCCAGGAAGCAATTCATAAGCGAAGTAAGTGGAGCATGCGCTTTTTCTTTGATCATCCTGCACATAAAATTGGATTGAACTATGCATTTCATATTTTGTTGTCGTTATCTGAAAAGTTTAACCCTATAAGGCTTGTGGGGTTATCTAAATTGTTCTCAGCTTTTTCTGTGGATAGTTTTGGTTTCCTGATGGCCAGATAGCTTAAATATCTCTGAATAGATCGTTTAATTTACAACATATCTAGTGCATTCGATGTGCTATTTCACTGTTCTTTCTAAAATTACCTTTGAAATTTAAGTTGAAATATTTCTTCTTCTAAAACTTAAATCTAAATTATGGTAAAAGCATGCTGAGTCTAAGTTATTGATCAAACAGATACAGTTTTTGAAGTTCCCTTGCTCCTGTGGGAGAAAGTTAAATAAATTCTTCTTTACTAATATACACGACCAAGAGGTTTTGGTATCATTTACTAGATCTACAAGGCTATTTCTAGATCTTGAATTAGTCCGTCTATAATTATGGACTATCAAAGTGTCAACTTCGGAACTTGAAGCTAATTCATTGTGTTTCACTTCAGCTGCTATCAATATTATACTTTGTGGCCTTTGCTATTCCATCTTGACATCTTTTTTGGGCAAATGAAAAATAGTATGTTTATCTTTCAATGCATTAGTGTCTAGGTCTAGGAGCGTTGGATCATTAACCTGATTTAGATGTTTCGTATTAACAGCCAAGAAGTTCTACCCATCAAGGCAACGCCTCACCCTACCTGTCCAACCGGGATCTAAGGAAAGGCCTGTTGTCCTTAGTTACAAGAAAAGTCTTAAAGACTATACAGATGGAAATTCAGATAACTTAACTGTAGTTTTCAAGGACTTAGGCCCTCAAGTTTCATACCGCACACTTTTCTTCTGGGAGTATTTGGGTCCTTTGGTCCTCTACCCAATCTTCTACTACTTCCCCGTCTATGAGTATTTTGGTTATAAAGGGGAAAGAGTCATCCACCCTGTGCAGACATATGCCATGTACTATTGGTGTTTCCATTACTTCAAACGTATTATGGAAACATTTTTTGTCCATCGCTTCAGCCATGCAACATCTCCCCTTTCAAATGTGTTCCGTAACTGTGCTTATTATTGGACATTTGGCTGTTATATTGCTTACTATGTGAACCATCCGCTCTACACCCCTGTAAGTGATCTCCAAATGAAGATAGGGTTTGGTTTTGGGATCCTCTGTCAAGTTTCGAATTTCTATTGCCATATTTTGCTGAGGAATCTCCGTAGGCCTGAAGGGGATGGTGGATATCAAATCCCAAGTGGCTTTCTCTTCAATATTGTTACTTGTGCTAATTATACGACAGAGATCTATCAGTGGTTGGGTTTCAACATTGCAACACAGACCATCGCAGGTTTTGTTTTTCTTGTGGTTGCTGCTGGTATCATGACCAATTGGGCTCTTACAAAGCACAGGCGTTTGAAGAAGGTCAGTCTCCCATGCTCATTGTTATGATAAACTGTGAGACCAAAAGTCCAAAACATACATGTTTTACCTGAATACACTTGCTTGATATGAAGCATGATAGCATGGACACTTGAAAAGTGAGATAGATATGTCTGTGTTCAAGGCATGCTAAATATGATGCTACACTAGGAAAATAATAACTGGACTCCTCAAGTTTTTATGTGTTCATATCTGTGTCTGTCTCCTTGTTCTGCAGTCTGCACATGTACGTTTTAACGTTGATGCTTGTTAACTAACCTGTGAAGGATCTATAGCTCAATATACTTGGGTATCATATCATAAAGCCGTATTAAAAATGGAATATAGTTTCATATGTCTATTTTAAAAGAAAACGTAATGAAAAATGTTAACAGTTGAGCAAAAATTATGAAGACAGATATTGCAAGAAAATGGAAAAAATCATTTTCTTCCATTTTACGAAAGGGGGCAAGGGTCAGACGTTTAGTTGTTGAGTATGCTAAGTGAATTAGATTCTTTTTTAATATTTGTGCCATATCCCATCAGATGAACAAAAATGACATTTCCCCTGACATAATTGTTTAGTCTCTGCATATTATTTTACATGTGAATTGGATGTTACGTGCAGCTATTTGATGGAAAGGAAGGAAGGCCCAAGTATCCTCGTCGATGGATAATATTACCTCCATTCCTGTAGAAGCCATAGCCATTAACGAGGCCAGTGCTTGTCGTTGCTCATTTAGATGCAGAAATCTAGATTTATTGCATGTTGAAGTTACCAGTCATCCAGTATTGTCAGACATGGATTTTCCTCAGTTTCTCAAGAACTTTGATATATGAAGTGGGCTCAATTTGTTAGAAGTCTTTTTTTTGGCGTTATTCTTGAGAAGAGTTTGTAAGACTTTTCAGATTAAATTACTGGATATTTTTTTTTTTTTTTTAAAGTTGTTGTTAGGTTTAAGGTTTGTTTAATCTAGTATGCTGTGCTGATGATATTTGAAGCTGTTGTTTAACTACCCGGTGGAAAATGAACCTCTTTGGCTCATGCATACCTGGCTTAGGAATTATCCTTTGTTCTCATACTTTCAGTTTTCTTTTCTGTGTTCATTGTTGAAGTTCTAGAGCCCTCTCTCTCTCTCTCTCTCTCTCTCTCACACACACACACACACAGAGGACATTGCCTTTGCCACCATTCATATTTCATATGCACCCAAAATTATTTGGTCCACTTATAGTTTGAGATATGTGAATCGATAATCCTATGGTTTCTTTTATAGCCATTCAATTCAATCATTTTCGGATATTATGCGTTGATCTCTAGCAATACTAGCATTTTGGGTCATGGGTCCACTGCTATTGGCTCATCTTAAACAATGCTTAATTCAGTAATACAAGTACTCTGTCATGTAAATTTATTATTATATTCTTAGGAAAATAAATTAATGCTGAAATGAATTGCTTGCCGCCCAGTACAACGTTGTGTAATGACTTTCCTCCCTAACATTTGTCTGTCGCATGAGAGATACTAGGAGCTGTAAATTATCATCGTTTAGTCTAATTACTTCAAATTATATTTTAAGAAATTCCTTTTTTTGCCTTCATTTTTTAAGAAATTCAAGTACAAGTAACTTCTATTTTTTGCTTTTTTGTTACAAGCAAAAATGTTTTCAAATTAATACTTACTCCCTCCGGTCCTAATTATAGGAATATTTTTGTAATACAATTTACACTATAAAATTAAACCTTTAGTGTGAATTGTACTATAAAATTGTTCTTATAAAATTGATTCAGGGAATAGTGAATGATCAAGGACAAGAGCCTTCCTTCCATGATCTGAAATCTTGATACGGGTGTCAGCTCCTACCAATGAGATTTGTTTCAAAAATGATGACAAACTACCATATATAGAAAAAGGCCCCACACTATCTTTTTATTACAATGTGTTTTTCATTTTTATAAATGAAAAAATATCTATAAGATGACTTTTGTTGGGCCAGTAAATGAAATGAAACTTTGTTCAATGGGAAGAGTATAGAAAAGTTGAAAATAAACATCACACAAAACATCAAATGGGAATGGAAATATCTTTTGAATTTGGAGTGAGTTGCAAATCACCGTGTGACCTCTGGCTCTGCCTAGACCGTAAAATATAATAAATAAATGAAAAATAACTCCAGGCTATACATTACTACTAGTGTTATTTTATGTTGCCAAATATTTATTCTTAATTGTTGTTGTTTGGTGTTTCAAGTATGAGTGATATATTTGTGTTAGGAGAGATAGCCAGCAGAAATGGAACTAGAGGTTAGGATTGGCCACTGCCCCCTAAAATTTAAAGGAAAAAAAATTTTATATATATATATATATATATATATATATAAATAATGGCATTTGGTAATTTTATTATATTATTTGCCTAAAAAATTTCAAACTATGTGTGAGTGGGTAAACAAAGTTCTGACATGCCGCATGCATGAAGAGGAAGGTAACTGATTATTGATGGAAATTTGTGGAAGCCAAGCCATAATTGATGAAACTCGAAGAGTTTATGCATTTCTTAAAAGTAAATATACTCACTTACTGAAGAGGAAGACTTATGGCTATAAGAACATTGTAGAAGGAGGTATGATGGTTTGCCATGTCTCCCCCCCCCCCCCCCCCCCAAAAAAATAATAATAATAATAATAATAATCGAATCTCCAATATTTTTTCCTATCTTTTACCAGTCTTTTGCTTTGAAGCATTGGATTTGAAACTGTGTGGTAAACTAGTTACCTAAAAAAAGCAGTTTATGGTTGGTCTAATTGGTGGTTGACTATATTTGAGTGGATCAAAATATCATTCATAGTTGAATGCGATGCTCTATGTTCAACTATTGAATTTTACGTTTACCTACTACTTACCTAAATTTTGATCTGTTTAGGCCTTCAATCATGCAAAGATAGTTATAGTTGTCTTTCTCTTATTTTGAGAAGCACGTAGCATTGCTTGCAGGGAATATAAAGTTTAACAAAGCTCCAATTCTTGTCAATTGTTATTCCCTTTGTAAACTCGTACAAAATATTTGAGTGGATCAAAATATCCTTCATAGTTGAATGCGATGCTTTATGTTCAACTATTGAATTTTACGTTTACCTACTACTTACCTAAATTTTGATCTGTTTAGGTCGTCAATCATGCAGAGATAGTTATAGTTGCCTTTCTCTTATTTTGAGAAGCACGTAGTATTGCTTGCAGGGAATGTAAAGTTTAACAAAGCTCCAATTCTTGTCAATTGTTATTCCCTTTGTAAACTCCTACAAATAAGTATGCTCAATCTTTTTTTTTTCTTTTCAATTTATTTTAATGTTTTATTTTTATCCATTAACTGCTATAAACATAAATTAAGGAAAGACAACATCATATCGTGAAGATGTAGATAGTGCATACTCATCATTTACTTCTTTTGATTTTGTCATCATATGGCACCTTATGAAAGAAATTATGAGTATTACTGAAGTCCTATGTCAAGCTTTGTTATGAAAGTCTCAAGATATTTCAAATGTTTTACATCTTGTTTCAACTACAAAAGAGTTACTTTGGCAATTAAGAGAGATAGGTTGAGATGCTTTCTTGGTTCATGTTCAAGAATTTTGCATAAAAATGACATTGACATTGCGAGATATGAGTGAAAAATATATTAGAAGGAGAGGTCGTGCACGAAATAAACAAGATAATTTTTCTACTGAAAAATTTTATATGATAAATGTAATACCCGGATAATTATTTATCTGGAATATTATATTTAGATAGATAATACCTATTGAAAATAGGTGAACATGTGGTTTCAAATAATAAGTAATAATTATCTTATTTTCTAAGGTAATTACTATGGAAATTAGGAGAGATAAAGAGCTAAAATGTATTTTTAGAGCATTAAATGGCCTAAAAATATTATGATAAATCCCAAGAGGTAGTAAAATATTTATAAAAAATTAGAAAGTATGTTGTCTCTAATTTTAGGAATTTTTGGGATAATTTCCCTTGAAAAATAATGAGGAAAAATTAAGTATTATTTTGGGATCATAAGTGACCCCATGATTTTTAATATTTTACATGGGATATAAAATACCAATGTAAGTAAAATAGTTGTGAGATAATGATTTATCCTAATTAAGAAAATTATCAAAAAATTAGTAAGTGGCTAATCTGGTAATTAATGGGATAATTAAGGTATAAAGTAAATGAATTAAAAATAATTTAAATAATTATTTTTAATTGGAGAAATTCGAAATTATTAAATAAAAAAAATAAAAAAAAATATTAATAAAATATTTTATTCTTAGAAAAAAATAAAAAATAAAAAATAAAAAATAAAAAAATATCTAGATTTTTTGAATAAAATAATAATATATATGGTAAAAAAGAGCCAACGGGACATTTGAGAATTGATAGAAATAAAATCCTACACCAAGGTATAGGGATGTAGTCTAAGTCATCTGGACTTTTTATGAACCAAAGTGAAATTTTATCTCGGATTGAGCGGTCTCGAAGTCGGTTCGGAACCAACAGGGTATTTAAGACAGGATAGGAGAGAGAAAATGCAGATAGAGGATTTAGAGTCAATACTTGAAACAAGTAGTTGCCGTGAATTAGGAATCTAGTGACTTAGGTCGATCATATTACAAACCGGTGGATTTTTGCTTAGACGCCGACGCTCCGGATTCAATTAAGAATCAAGACGTCTGTCCTAAAATCTTCGGAAGATAATGGAATACCCTTAATGGGATCATAAATTTCATTAAACTAGATATTCCTAATGAGAAAGAAAGAAACTTCAAAACTTTGCCGTCAAGATTTCGCGATTCGTCAAGATTACGCGTTTCGGACACCGGATCGAAACTTTATCGATGCACGGCTCGAGATGTCACCATCAAGATGACATCATTTTGTTGACTATTGGGGAGGGGAGGTCGGCACAAGCAAATGGAGGGCCAAGAGTGTTTCGTCCTCAAAAATGCGATCCTACGGTCCATATTCGTCGATCAAGTTCGAATTATTTACCGATTCGCCATCCGTCTCTTCTATAAATACCAAGCTCCTCTTCTTCATTTTTCACACCAAAAATCTGCCCCTTAGAGAGAAGTTAGAGAGAAGGGAGAGCTCTTGAAGTTCTAAGCCAAAGCCGGGTAAGTTCTTCGATCCTTAGTCTTTAGTTTCGGTAGTTCTTTCGGTAGATATAGTAGGAATGCTAGATTTATCTTTAATTTTTCAAGATAGTCTAGATATCATATTTAGGGGTAAATATGATATATATTTCGAAAATATGATGAGGGAAAAGATCTGTCAAAATTCCGGAGAGATAGAGTGAAAACAATAAGCTCTGGCGAAATTCCGCCGATTAGGGGTTCGGGGGCAAAATGGTAATTTGTACCTAAAATGCTTGTTATAGTGCTAAAAGTTGTTAAATATTATCCTTATAGGATATCGAGATAAACGTACCATTGTCGTACCGCCGTTTCACCCATTTGTCAAAAGTACCGTTTTCCGTCAACGAAGGTACGTTCGCGTACCGTAACACTAACTATGATATTTATTGTATTCTTATATGTGATATGTGTGTTGTATATGTGTTGGTGGTATGTTATTTGAATGCATGGTGATGTTAGAGGATAACCGAACATTTGCATGCTACTGGGAGTGATATGTCCGTATGCTATTTGGGAGCGATATATACGTATTCGTTGGGAGTGGTGTGTCTTCATTTGGGAGCGGTATGTCCGCATTCGCCGGGAGCGATACATGTAGGAATGGTTCATTTGTTATCCGATATCGTATATGTAAATATGAGGTTAACCGTTACCAGGGTCCATATGCATTGGACCTCGCCTCTTAACATAGCGTGGTTCGGGAGGACCAATGACCGAGGAGAAAGGCAAGCGTGCCGCATAGAGATCCGGTGAAGATCTCTTCGTTGACACGGCATGGCATTCTTGGGGAGACACTTTTGTTGTTATTCACTTTAAAAACGGTCATTGTACCGTTTTTTTTGTAAATCACGGACTTACGGCATTTATAAATATATGTATCAGTTACTCAATCGCTCCGATGCTCTACTCTGATGAAAAAAAATATACTGCTTTTGAAAATGGGATGTTACAATAAATATCTTTTATACTACAATTGATTATTAATTGTAAAGATTAAATAGCAAGTTCAATGATAATGCTGTTGAATTACTTGCGATGAGCATGACTTTAGATCCAAGAAACATGTACAAGTCATTTAATAGTGATGATATTTCCTAACTTTTTGATAAATTTTATTCTAGTGATTTAATGAGAACAAGAAAAATTACATTTGAAGATTGAGTTACAATATTTTAAGTTTGACATTCTTAAACATCCAGATTTGATTAATTTATTAACTACATCCGAATTATGTTAAGAGCTAGTAAGAACGGGAAAATCCATCATTTACCCTTTTATTGATAGAGTGATTAGACTTGTACTCACGTTTTCAATTTCTTCAAAGCAACTACTAAAAGATCTTTCTTTGCTAGGAAGATAATCAAGAATATGCTTCGAAATAGAATGAATGACTAATTTCTTAATAATTCTTTGATTACATAAATTTTAAAAAAAAAATGGTTTTGAATTTTAGCACGGATTTAAGTATAAATAAGATTAACAATATGAAAACACTTAAAATAAAGTCAAAGTGAAGTAATCTTAATTTCGTAATATTTTTTTAAATTTTTTGTATATTAAGTTTGTATTGTATTTCAAGTATTTTTATTTATGATATAATATATTTTTTTTCTACATCATTAAAATTCTTGATTCCGCTACTCACCGCTACAAACCCCAAACTAGTTACGTAATTATAATATTAAAAAAAAAATCTATAAGGGAAGAATCATGTGCTCAAACTTGGGGTCTTCAAAAGTCAAACATAGGACATCTAAATGAGGCAGATCCTCGCTCTCTTTCGCAGTTCCATGGCAAAATTATTTGGGGGGAAGGATCAGATCAAGAATCTGCAATTTTTTCTTTCACAATATCTAATCTATTTTTATCTTCCGTGAATTTGCACCTTTTCTTCCATGTTTTGCCAGTAGGGTGATTTTTTCCCCATAATTTGCTGATTCGGTCTTTGTTTTTTCAAAATAATTAGTAGTATTTTTAACATTAGTACTCATTCCTTATTTATTTTATTACTAGTTCTCGAAAAACGACGCTCTCCGAGTTTGCCACCGCTTAATCTGAGAAGCAACGTCGTTGTCTTCCTCTGTGCACAGTGCATCCTACTCTCATTTCTCCTCACGTTTGTCACCGCTCGATTTCAGAAGCAAGCTCTATTCTGTATTCATGGCCTATTCCCATTCTGCTACCCAAAATCCTCCTCTTCTTCGTATTCACCATTCCCGTTCAACTATCCGTTCCTCTTTCGCATCCCCATTTCATAAACCCATTCCTTTCTTCAATTCTTCTGTTTCTGCTTCGCGCTTCACTCACTACACACCCTTTGTTTCCCTTTCACGCCCACGACTCACTTTTTCCACTAATGCTCTTCATTCTGATGTCCCTCATCCCCACCAGGTACTACTTTATTCTTGTCAATTTTTTCTTTTCTTTTCCCCGTTTGAGAACCACCTTTGTTTTGAATCTTTTAGTCTGTCATATTATGGGTTTAATTTAACTTGGCTTAGCAATTATTGATCATTTGGCTGAATCTTTATCTTTTTTCTGGACCGCTTTCTTGGTAAACAAGTATGAGCAATTTGTCCTATTTTGCCGGAGAAAACTCTCCGTTATTCGTTGAGCTGGCTATTTTCTCACGAGCTTGTTATTACCTATTGTATCTTGGATCCTGCATTGGATGTATGCCATTCTATTGCGAGGTTACTATGAACCTTAGCTTTTCAGGTAGTTTTTGGGTACAGCACTCCCAAAGGATCAAATCATTGCTTAAGATAAAAATTGTGCAAAGGTTCATAAAATCATTGGTACTTTGTTACTTTATTATACACGAACAAGTACAGCAAGAATTGAACGTGCATCGGGTTTCACATTTTATGCTTTCTGGCTCTGTGCATTCCTCGTCTTAAGCGAGTTTATTTGGTTTATCCAATAAAACTTTTTTCCATTTGTTGTTTTTACTTTTGATGTATGCCTCTCTTTGGGATTTACTTGGGCAACATTTGAAGGGACCAGTGGACATTGAGAGGAATAAAAGGTACGAGCAGTGGAATTCATTGACGTCCAAGTTCGCTGCAGCAGCCAACATTCCATTTCTATTACTGCAGCTGCCCCAGATTATCCTTAATGCTCAGAATCTTCTGGCAGGAAATAAAACTGCTCTCTTTGCTGTCGCATGGCTGGTAAGGCATGGTGCCAAATTTTAGATTAAGCCTTCTATTCTCCCTCCCCACCCTGCAAACCCTTTTAAAAGTTTAAATAAGAGTAGTTTATTCTAAAATCTTGCACTGGGATGAAACAATGATTTGTTACGTTTTCTTCAAGACTATGATTCAGAAGAAGTTTGTTAAAAGTAGTGATAAAACCAATTTTAGGTCTTTATAGCTGGATTTAGAGTTTAAATGATCCTACACAATGTTCATTTTCCAAAATTTATACTGTACATCAGTAATTCTTTATCCCTGTGTTTTATTTATCAACTTTCTGGGGCATGCCTTTTAGAAACTAAGGCTAAAATTGGCACGAATATCAATGCAGGGGATGCTTACTTCTTTGCTTGGAAATTTGTCGCTACTATCCTACTTTGCCAAGAAGAAAGAAAAGGAAGCAATGGTAGTGCAGACACTGGGTGTGGTTACGACATTTGTAGTCCTTGTGCAGCTGGCTTTAGCTGAGGCCATGCCTCTACCTCACTTTGTGGCCACCTCAGTCGTTGTAGGATCTGGTCTTTTTCTGAATTTTCTGAATTACTTTGGTTTACTGAATTCTGCGATCTGGAGCTTTTGGGAAGACTTCATCACTGTTGGGGGTTTATCAGTGCTTCCCCAAGTAATTCTCCATTTCCTCCCCCATTAATAATTAAAATAAAAAATTCTTATTCTCTATCTGCTCACATGAAGGAACAAAGCCACCCATAGTCAATCACATTTACTCAATTGCATGTATATAAATGCTACTACCTTTGGTCCTAATTATAGGAACACTTTCGTAGTGCAAATTACATTACAAAAGTGTTCCTATAATAAGGACCGGAAGGGGTATATTTTTTCATTTCTTGGACAGAGACAGGCAAATGTGTTGCTTTTGTTATATCTCTTCCTAATTATCTCATGTTGGCAAACATTTAAATTTAATACAGATAATGTGGTCTACATTTGTCCCTTATGTGCCAAACAGTATCTTACCGGGGACTGCAGCCTTTGTGGTAGCTGTTGTGGCTGTTATCATGGTAATCTTCTTGTTCCCTTGATTTTTTAGCCAGATTATAAGATGGTGATGTCTTTTAAGTTACAAACATAAAATCCAGTGAACTAACTTGAAGTGTTACAAGGTGGTACTGTTCCAGTTTAAAATGACTAATTCTCTAGGGACTTGAAACGGTAAATTTGTTCCAGGGCGTTCAAGTTAAGTAAGGGAAGGGATGCTACCATGCCTAAAGAGTTAGATTATTGTTTCCATAGATATATTCGTGTGAAATATCATGTCAAACTACTTAGAAGAAGTTATTTCAACAACTTGTCTGACAATTATAGTGGCAACACAGTTGCATATAATTTTTTGTATGTTTATAGTCCATCTGTCTGTAACATAGAAATATGAAGTCAGGATTCTTGTTTGTACATTGGGTCTTGTGTGGAATTGAATTAAATAAGCTTCCTATTTCAGCGTCCTTTTAAACATATCACTGCTATGATTTGCAGGCGAGAAGTGGAAAGCTCCCTGAAGAAGGTGTCAGATTTGTTGGGTCATTATCTGGATGGACAGCCACGCTTCTGTTCATGTGGATGCCAATTTCGCAAATGGTAATTTGAATATGTATATCAATTTCTTTCCTTGAAGGAAAATTAATGACTACCTTTAAAATCTAATTACGACCTTACGTTTCTTTTCTAGTGGACAAATTTTCTGAATCCTGAGAACATCAAAGGCTTATCAGCCTATTCAATCTTGCTTGCTATGATTGGAAATGGTCTTCTAATCCCACGTGCTCTCTTTGTTCGTGATTTCATGTGGTAATTTCTTTCTTTCCGTGTGCTCTCATTATTCTTGCCAGTATTACTTCTACATGTAAAAGTTGACTCTTCTCTGTTTCAACCTTGGTGATAGGTTCCTCGGTTCTTCTTGGGCTACCTTTTCTTTATGGATATGGGAATATTACATGCCTGTACTTGTAAGTTGATCCCCTGTTCATTTTTCTTTCCTGGATTCATTCTGGATCTCTCGTAGAGTAAAATTAGTGGGGATATTGCATTTTATTCCCCCTGAACTTTGAGGCCTAGTTACAAATTTGCTACATCGAGTTTAAAAGAAGAGACTACATGTATAGTCTATTCTTGAAGTTGACGATATGATTTACTGATGTTGCGTCAGATCTTAGTTTATTGCATTTTCGGTTTTCCCCTGAAATCAAAGGTTAGATGAAAACTAAGGGTGTTTTGTGATTGCAGCTTGAATATTATCAGGAAAGAGTACTTCTTGGCGGCAACACTCGGTCTGGTTTTATGGATAGGTTATTCTCTTTGTCCTTGCAGTTCACTAATCTTTGCATACATTTGTGATTCCGTATTTATTCCATTTTTTCTTCGATAACACTGTTCTGATGATTTTCTTTTTGGGAGAATGACTTGCATTCTTAAATTTCTTTGCTGCCAGGTTCTTCCTTTAAAGTATTACACTTTGTTACATTTATTCAATAAAGCCCTTCCACTTGTCAATTGTTTAATTGACGGACTTAAATATATGTGCTCAATGAATCGCACCAATACTGAAGTTCTGCTGGCGTATAACTTGTTTTTATGAAAAATGAGAATGAGAATTAAAGATTCACAACTTAAATCAATGACAGGTAAAGACATCAAAAATTAAAATTTATAACAAATAATGTGTTATCAGTAGTTTCTAAAGTTACTTCTTATATTTCTTGAAGTTACAATCTGACTTTCTCCCCCATATTACAAGGATGTTTAAAATTTGTTGTTACCTCTCAATGGAGTTAGCATTTGAAAAACCAAGTTGCGTGACTCTAGAGAATTTCTGCAAGGGTTTCTAAATTTTAAAGTCCCTAGATGTTATTGGGGTTGGGTGTCTCTCATAATCCTTTTCTCATTATCTCATCATTTCTAAGCTATCAGTTATTAATTGCTGGTTGTCATTTTTCTTTATTTATGTTATGAATATGAACTTGCTAAAACCATGCTATGGAGCATAAGCTACGTTCAGTTCCACAACCACAGTGATTTTATGTTCTTAGATTTTTGAAATGGCATCACAAGTTTTGGAGTGTATGTTGTGAGAGGTGTGAATGAAATTTTATGGAAGGCGAGGGGATACGAGTACTGATTATTTGTGCTTGTGGCAGTAACAACTTTCTGGAGGGACTCGTCAGTGCATGGCTACAGTTCACCATTGAATTCTGTACACGCCTTACTTTCTAAATCATCAAAATGAAGCTGCATCGACTTGGACTTCAATTTTTCCAGTGTCTTTGATCATCTTTACGGTGTATCATTTTATTGTATTCCCCAAACCTTTACTGATAGCACCCCCAGTCTCATCATATGAAATAGATTCTCATGAGAAGCAAATTTGGTAGTAGACTAGGTTGCCAAGTGAGTTATCTTTGGATTGGCTATCTAAACCCCATTGGCATATCAAAGTTTATTGATGAAGACATTGAAGATGTAGATGGTAGATTCAGGATGATGGTTTAAATAGACTTGAATGTTAAAACTATATCTCCTCGTTGGCCGGAAAAAAAAAAAAAAAAAGATTCTCACGACATCCTCTGATTTCTATTAGAAAAGGGGAATACGGAGATGCATGCTTTTAAGTTTCGACTAACAAATTGGGTGTGGCATGCCATTTAACTAACCTATTGAGGTTCCAAGTTGAAGTGCAGGGGCGATTTTTTTTTTTTTTTCAAAAGACAGAATAATGATGTTTAGTTTTGACTCAGATGAGTTAGCTCAAGTTTTTATGAAGTTGTACAGTATAAAAATTAAAACAGAAAATTGAGGCAAGAATTTTCTAGCTGGGTTCAAATTGTAAAAAGTAAACCTTATGACAGTATCTACCCCAATTTTACGATACGGCAAAACACTGCTACCTATGGGACGACTTGTGTATTAGTACTGAGCCACTTTCATGAAATCAAGAAAGCTTAATTTGGTGAAAGAATATGTCTAGTATTCAGAAACCATCATTGAACGGTTGAGTGTCACCACTCAGCACACGATATTATGTTATAAATGATGATCCATTGTTCAAATGAGCATTCAAGCTCCCATACTAGAGATCAAATCAACCATCGTAGTAACCCATTAATACTTACAGTAGAAACAAACTGAAGCCGACTCAAACAATAATAAAGATCCTCTTTGATATGCCAGATGAGCAAATTAACTAGTTCAACTGAAAATTGTCGTATTACATCCTTCAACAGAATTTAAAGAAGCAAAATTTAACTGAACCCAAAAAACTAAAATCAATACAAACATTCTGAAGACTCATTTCTTCTTTGCTGCCTCAGCAGCCTTGCTCTGCACAACAAAAAACTAAAGTTAAAACAGATCGAAGTACAGTGAGATAAAAGCATAACTCAATAGTCACTAAATTAACCTTCTTCACTCCACGGATCTTCTTAGCACGGTTCTTCCGCTCCTTCATTTGCTTCCTTGACTTCTCAACCTTAGTTGCGAGCCCATTCTGCCACCCAAAAAAGGAAGGTTTCAATTGCATTAAAATTGAACAGAGCCCGCAGAATACAGAGAACATCATAAAATAACAACAGAATTGGTAACAAAAAGAACTGTCAACAAATTCAGCAACTAATTCCAAAGAACACCCAAGTATTAACGATAAACAAAAAATAACCATTAACAGTTCCAGCTCGCTGACACCATTGAGATGATAAACAGACGAACTAAAGAATACTACATTACTTCGCTATATACCGCTGATGCTACAAACGATATTCCTAGCAACTCGAGAATGATGGAGAAATAGAGACCCAACATAAGGTACCATCCCTCGACCATCGAGAATTATATGATTTTATGACCCAAGAACATAAGATTTCATTCAGATTAAAAGAAATAGCAAACCCTCCAATGACCCATTAGGTGTCTGAAATGAAAACACAGACAGCGAGAGTCAAAAGAACAAAGGCAGTATTATAGGATTCAATAGAATGACCAAAAGCATGATGTTGCTCATTTCCATCACACCATGTACTTACCCGTATAAGCCTGTACTTGGGCTCAAACTTCTTTGCATTCTCAACGGAATCATAGATTAAACCAAATCCGGTTGATTTTCCACCTCCAAAATGAGTTCTAAACTTGAAGACGAAAATCGCATTGGGGTCCTTAACATCGTACATCCTTGCCAGCTTCTCCTTAAGCTCCGCCTTTAAGGAGCAGGCAAGATAAAAATAAAAATAAAAAAATCAATCATGCGTGGTCATGTAATTGTCGACACTGTAAAGGCTTATAAAAGTAATAGATTTCCGATTGCTAAAGCCACATACGAGTTTTTTTAGACTCCACCCATAACAATCCATAACAAAGAATTGAAAACTAAAGTACCTTGGATACATTTGGCCTTCCAGGATGAAGCACATCAATGACCTGCACCACAAAATATAATGGAAAAAGCCATTAATCGTCTCTAGTTCGAAATATTAGGCACTTTCAACAGATTCGATGTGCTTCCATGGATGAGAAACTCACAAACTGCTTGCGAGACAGAAGCCTGTTTGTCATAAATTTCCTGGTTCGAACGGTCACCGCCTTGTCGGCCATGGTGTTTAGGAAACTCTGAAGGATGGAAGCTTTAGAAGGTAGGCGAGATCAGTGGCAGCACGAAGTAAGACGACGCGAGACACAAATTTTATACCCTAGGGTTTCATTTTTTTCCCTGACGAAACAGCAGCTTAAATTGGGCTACGAACAAAAGCCCAAAAAAATAGCACAGACCCAATGAAAGGCAAATTAAATATTAAATAAAAGTTTGGCTTGAATTTATTTATGTTCTTAAGTAATCAGATTTATTAAAATTGATTTTAGAATTAGGTGATTAATTTGAAAGAATAAATCTTAAGGCCTAGTTATTTGGGTTTTTCCATAAAAAATAATAATTAGGATTTTAAAGAAATATCTTTACAATGTTAGTTTAAATGTTAAAAATGATGCAAATCTTTTTTTGAATATCCCTGACATTTATTCAACTAAGCCGTATAGTTTAGTCGACTAAATCGCCACGGGGGTAATTTTTTTTTTTTTTTTTTTTAAAAAAAAAATTCCCCGTAATTTAGTCGACTAAATTACAATGCTGAGTCAACTAAATTCCGACAGAGGGGTTTTTTAAAAACCCCACTCGCGGCATTTGAGTCCTAATCGACTAAACTCTCTCCCCAAACCTCGATTAAGCACCCCTTTCCCTTCCAATTCTCTTTTCTCAGTTTTAGTGCGACCCATCAAGGTTTATACCATCCCACCTTGTTGAAGGTATAATTGTTGTGTAATCTACCATAATGGATGTCTCGAATGTAAATGCATCAATCTAACTTATATATGAACAAGCTTATGCGATTGATTATTTTTAAAATGTCTTTTTAATAAGAACAAACAAGTTACTTGTTTATATCCCTTAGTTCCAATTCACCGGTACATTTAAAGGTGTACAAATGAAAATGTTCTAATTTATTTTTTCGATGACATGAAGATTTTCTAATTTATATTATAATAGCTGATACAAAAAGTTACAAGTGGGTTCATAAATGAATTCATAAGTGTACATCCAATCCGTCTTCTCCCAATCCTCTCAAATGTAGGGATATCGTAACATCTAAGATAGTAAAGATAAAAAAAAAAAAAAAAAAACAAAAACAAAATATGCACAAAAAATAAATTAAAGAGATGACCAGGAAGATAGTTAGAAATTGCAAAATAGTTTAATATAAAAATATTTTTAAAATAAATATATTAAAAATAAAGAGATACATCACTCTCCCCGATAAATCATTTATTTTTATATTTCATATATAACAACTTGACTCATGATAAATCATTTTTAGAAATTAGAAGTTATTTTTATTTAATCAATAATAATATATTTTTAATGTCTTATGACTGATCACAATGTTAGCTCAACAAAAGATTCCATATTCAAATAAACTTATTATTTGCATGTATATTTTAGTTTAAAAAAAATAAAAATAAAAATATCTATTATCTAGTATTATATATTACAACGTTTAAAATATCACGTCGAATCATTGTTGATCCCACTACTCTATCCGATCAATCATTCTAGAAATTAGAAATTACTTTTATAATCATTTTTTAAAGTTAGAAATTATTTTTATATTTTAAACAACTTGACTCATAAATCATTTTTATAAATTAGAAGATATTTTTATTTAATCAAGTAAAATACTTGACCCAACTATGTTTGATTTGGCAAAGTTACATTGATGCATTTACATTCGAGACATTCATCTTATGATGATGCCTGGACGTAAGATGGCTTGTAATGTTGCTTCAATATAATGAAACGATCCTCCAGAAAGTTATATATGCAGCTATATTATTATTATTATACCTTCTCGTACCTAACCCTAATAATAATAATAATAATAATAATAATAATTTTATAAATATGATAACTTACAAAATTGAACACCATCGGTCCTACAAAATGCCTCCCACTATGGTAAATTACAGTAACGTGGGTGTTTGGACTTGAACTCATCTTTCATACCAGAATTTGGGAGCTGCAAAATGAAAGGTTTCATGTTACAAACAAAAACAAAAGCTTAAACTACAAAGATTACACAATTGGAGATGAGAACATCTAGAAATCGACGCAAATGACACTAGAATGAAGTTTCCTTCGCTACCCACCAACGGATTCGGCAAGGATTTGGTGAAAAAAACAGAGGGGGAGAGGTTTGGGGAGGGAGTTTATTTGATTAGGGTTCAAATGCCCGATTGGGGTTTTTAAAAACTCATTTGTCGCGATTTAGTCGACTAAGCACTAGCTTAGTCGACTAAATCACGGGGAAATTTAAAAAAATTGCCCCCGTGGCGATTTAGTCGACTAAACTTAAATCTCGGGGATAAAAAAAAAAAATTGTCCCGCGTTTTAGTCGACTACATGAGGGGTGTAGTCGACTAAATGGGGCAAACAGGGACAAATCGTTAAATAGTTTGCAGATAGGGGCATTTTGTTAAATAATTATTTAATAAGGGGCAAATTGGTAAAAAATCCTGAATTTATTTATGTGCTTAAGTAATCAGATTTACTAAAATTGATTTTAAAATTAGGTGATTAATTTGAAAGAATAAATCTAAAGGCCTAGTTATTTGGGTTTTTCCATAAAAAAATAATTAGGATTTTAAAGAAATATCTTTACCATGTTAGTTTAAATGTTAAAAATGATGCAAATCTGCTCACTAGTTATTCAAACTCACTACCTACAATTTATTACTATCTGTGTTCCTAAATATAAGACATGTTGTAATTGAGAAAACTAAATAAGTTACTTAATCATATGACATGTTATGTATAATTATATTATGTATCAGTTTGTAAATAAGACAAATTAGTTAGCATAAAAACCATGAGTATAGATGATTTAAACTAATTTAATAATCAACTAAGTCTTATATTTAGAACGATAAGGAATATTTAGTGAGAATCTGAATGCTTGCAACTGAAAAAAATGAAGGTTTGCTTCTTAATTTAGGGCTACTTTGGATGGCTACGACTTCTGATATATATATATATATATATATATATATATTTTGATAAAAAAATATATTTTTTGATAAAAAAAAAGGAAAGAGGTTGAAATTTCACTCACGATCTAAAGCGCAGGGCGCTTGGGCGTTCACGAGAATCTTTGGCTGAGAGAAGACACATACATCCACCTCCGCCCAACGTTACTACTGCTTCATAGATCCCTAAGATGCCTCCCTCAACGCCATAACTAACTCAGGATCGAACCCGAGAGATAATTTGGTTGATGGCCATCCAACTCAGGAAGCCAATATATAAAAAGGCCTTGTTAATATGCCATGGTCAAAAAAAACACACACGAATACGATTACAAACATAGTGACTTCTTTATTGCTTTTTATAAGGTTCCAATTGCGTTATATAAATAGGTAGTTCAAATTAATTATCCACAATAAATATGAAAAATGAATTTTGTTTTCTTTAAGTACCCTTATTCATGTCAAAGAGAGCGAATATGTTTATCAGATGCTTTAATATAATTAAATACAATAATAATATGAGTAGTTCCTATAATTAAATGAAGGTACAATTGAGAGTTTAAAAACAAAACTTTTCACTTGGGGTTTACACTTCTCATATTGAATGAGAAGAAGAAGATTTCTACACACACATGAAATGGTAGGACCCACATCTTCTTTATATAAAAAAAAATCAAGCACAGAAATTGTGGGACCCACATCTTTTTGTATCTATGACATGAGGATACACTTCTCCTACAACATAAGAAGTGTATTTCCCTTCTACTACCTTCGGTTTAATTATAGAAACACTTTTATAGTACAATTTGCACTATAAAAATATTTCTATAATTAGGACCGAAGGAAGTCTTTTATAAAGAAGAAAATGACATATACAAAAATCCTATTTTATAAAAATAGGAATTGAAGAAGGGAGTAATAACTTTATATTAGTTAAAGTATTCGAAAGTTGTTATTTTATTTGTGGCATTTGATATGATACTTTCTAAATAATTTTTTTTAGGTAATAGTAGTATCATTTTGTCCTTTATAAAAAAATTAAAATATTCACATTCTCAAACAACATATTTAAAAAAGGGAGAATACCTTTTTTATACCAAAAAAAAGGGATAAATACTATATGGAATTTCAAAACCCTTAAATGTCTGTTAACATTTGTAAAGGACATAAAGATGACAGGGATCAAATTAAAATTTAAAAATGTTGATAGATTTACTATTATGCCTTCAATATTTAAATAAAAAGGACAAGAAAAATGAGAAGAAAAGAGACGAAGGTGGTCGATAGTCAAGAACCATTATTGTTGTCAGAAAAAATGGAGGTCTAACGACAAAGACAGAGACGATGGTGTGAAGGTAGTTGATGGTGGTTGAGAAAAGAAAAAGAGAGGGAGTAAGGACGAAGGTTTATCGAAAAAATGGTTGTCTCGAGCCCTCCTCCCTCCCTTTGATTGAAATCGTGGTGTTGTTGGTGGTTTTTGGCGGAGTGGTGGTCGAAGCTCGCAAGCGACTATAAAGATGAAAGTTGTCTCTAGCGAGGAAGTGAGGTGAAGGTAGAGGAAGGTAAATGAATAGTTGTCGACTTTGTGGAAGAAGAAGGTGAACCATAGAAGATATGATATTAACTAAATGGAAAATGGTCTTTACAAAATTCGTAATATGATTGACAAGTTTAATAATGATTTTAATAAGAATTGTAAATATTTTGATAAAAGAATTTGGTACATTTCGTACTTTGTATGGTAAGGGACAAGAAATTGCTCTATTTTGCACTCTTCATTATACTCATAGCTAATTAGCTTCCATGAAATTTGGGGGGAAAATGGCTCTTTCCTGTTCTATAGTGCATTGGCTGGGACAAAAAAATTCCAAAGGGGGGAAAAATTAGTTAAAATAAAGACACAATGAAAGTGCTTATTTTTAGCGTATTAATGCACTAGTGTCTTGTATAGTCTAGTATGCATAAAAACACAATAAACATAAATAAAATTATTATTTTTATGTTTCTCCCTTCACAAAAATCCAAAATGGGAAAAAATATTTCATCTCTCTTGTTCCCAACTCTAACCACTATTTCATTCACTTTTCTGCAAAAACAAGTATTTTTCTCTCGACTTCCTGGTAATGTAGCTATCCATTTGAGTTTTCTGAGGAAATTGTCGCTGCGAAATTCCCTTCATAGATCTTAGGAGCAATTTCTTGCTTCTTTAAATCTCCTCTGTCAAAATTTGTGGTCGGTAATGGATGGTTACACCGCCGAAGATCTGTCAACTATCGGAGGAATCGCCACCGTTTCAATTCTGCATTCGTTCATTCCTACCCACTGGCTTCCTTTCTCTATTGTGGGTCGTGCCCAGAAATGGACTCTCTCCAGAACGCTGCTTGTCAGTATGTCATTTCCCCCTCTTTTCACTGTCCTGTTCGCATTTGATTTTCTTTTTAGATCTTTGTTTCATGGGATATCAATAACTTTCAGCGAGGGTTTAGGGACCTGCTTTTCTTTTTCCAGCTCAGAGTAAAGACAATGCCTATGTAAATGTCCTTATAATGGTCATTTTCCCCCTTCCCAGAGTGAAACTTGAAATCTGGTATTAGGATTCTGGATTTCATTTATTTGCCCCCTCACTTTTCGAAAATGGTCTATCATGTGTCAACTTCGAAAAATCTTTTTCATCTCAAGATAATTTAATGTAAATATGTAGCTTCTTGTTAAGAAGGCAAAAGTCTTGTCAAAATCCCATGTTACTGTCAAATAAATTAAGCCCATTGTGATATTGAAAAGATTGTCTGCCACATCTAGAGGCGTTTGGCCCTGTACTCAAATTTTGATCACCAAGAATATCCAGTGAATTGTTATTGGCATGCCTCTGAATATTTCTTTATATTTTACATTTTCTTATGCAGCTGCCTTGGGAGCGATTTTGCATGTAATATCCACTTCACTTCTAGGGATAACAGCAATCACCATGGCCAACACCATTGCTGGTGAAGAAACAGTGCACAAGCTTGCCTCACTTCTGCTCATATTTCTTGGCGGTAGTTATGTTCTTTTGTTTTTATTTGGAAAGGGAGGTCACAGCCATTCCCACAACCAACCCATGGAGAAAATGGCTGTTGCTGGGCTTATTCTTGTTCCTGCATTATCACCTTGTGCTACAACACTTCCGGTATTTCTTGCTGCTGGAAATTCATCCTCAATGATGGTAGTTGCCATCATAGTGCTGCTATTCAGGTACTAATTAATTGCATTCTAGGATGAACTTTTAGAGTTTTATACTTTTTTTTAAAGGTTTCTTTTTAGTTTTTGCTTCTGCTGTTTATGTATGTATACTGTACTTGTATTAATAATGCAAAATTTTGATGATGGCCAGGGCATTGAATTAAGCAATGGCTTCTTGTAGATTTCCATTCGTGAATATTCTTAGTAAGCTGGACTGAACTAATGAAACCATTCAAATATCCTCTGTTTCACTGCTATTTGCCTATCATGTGAAAGAACTCTTAAAAATTTATTTGATTTCCTTAAAAGGATTTTATGCAGACTCTGCAATGCTGGTCTTAAAGGCAATAATGAACTGTAACCCTCTGTTGTTTTACTTGGACTAACTACTTTGTAAATGAGATGCTACCTAAGCTTGAAGATATAAACAGTCCAGCAACCTTGTTTGTTGCTGCAAAGAGCATGTTAAGTAGTAATAAATACTCCCTCCATTCCTAATTATAAGACAACATTTTGAAGAGTGTGGTGTTCCTATACAGAAGTCAATTTACAAAATTTTAAAAGTAATTAGTAATTTTTTCCTAAAAGATACTTAATCAATGAATAAAAAAAGACTTGTGATGACCATTAATTGAGGGCATAATTGGAAAGATAGAAGAAATTTTAAGATACAAAAACTTTTTAATTGGTACGTGTGAATTAGATAATTTTGCCTTATAAAAAAGGAAAGGAGAGAGTATTACAATCCTATTTTCAGCTGTATATTTCAAGTTTTGAATGCTATTCTGCATTTGCAGCACAGTATCAGTAATGACTTCACTGGTAGCAGTGTCATTCTATGGGGCGAGCCAGCTGAAGTTTCAATGGGTGGAGCGGTATGACAAACTTGTTGTTGGTTCAGTGTTGTGTTTGGTGGGAGTCTTGACCTTAGCTTTTCATCATCATGATGGAGAAGTGGGTTCTTTTGGACAGCACTCACATTCACATAGGAAAATCATTCATAACTCTATCACAACTTAATACTATCATGTGATTGATTATTAGCTCCTGGGCATTATTAAATATGGTTTTGTTATTTTGAGGACTGCTCATCTTCATCCATTCAAAGTTGTTGTTGGAGATATATAAAATCTTTAGTTTGTTAAGATCTTAACGAGGTAGTTAATTATTGTAAGACCTTATAAGTAGATATCTAATTGTATGGATTAAAGTGTAAAGGATGATAGGATCCTCACCCAAATGAAAGAGGTTAACATGGTCCTCACTTTTCATTAATCCTAGAGTTAATAGCAGAATGCTCAAGAAGGGTTTATTGTAATGCCATTATGACTTATAATTTTCAAGAAGAGATTCATATTTTTTTCTCCAATTCTGAGTTTATTAACAGTTGTAAGATTATTTTGCAATGTGTCGTTCTTGGAAATTCAAATCGCGTTTTCCACATGTTTTGCTATCATAACTATGGAAGAGGATCCTCTCCCCATCTCTACCCGGCTGCATCTCAGCCGTCCGATCCAGATTTGGACGGCCGAGATGTAGTCCCCGTCCAAAAAATAATAATATTTTTTAAAAAAAATCTGGACCGTTGGATCAAGATTTGGACGGTCCAGATGGGACTGTGAGGGATGGGGAGAGAGGGGGATGGGAAGATGATCCGGACCCCATAACTATAAAGTACGTAGACTGAACAACCCTGACCAATTATCATGAATTAACACTTTATAATTGATTTTTTTTTAATATACTTAAGTGAGATGTTGAAGGCATGTTTGTTCAAGCTTGTAAAAAAATTATTTTCACAAGTTAAATATGAAACTTTCATTTAGGTTAAAAAAATTTGCCTTCAGCTTATTAATTTTGATACCAGTTACTTTGATAAGCTATTTACAATTATAAGTTCATAACATTATTGAAACAGAAGCTGAAAACAAAACTTTTCAAAGCTATCCTAAATAATGGTTGTTTTATTTAGTTTAATTTAAATTTGCTATAGAACCATGAAAATATGAGAATTGAGATTGGGAGGAGAAAGCTTTATGATCGTCATAAGCATGCATATGACGAGTTAAAAATTTATCTCTTTTAAAAAATGGATCTCTACCTTTATATCCACACGGCCAAGAATTGCACCTATATATTTTTTTTGCACGAAAAAAAAATTATTCCCTCCGATCCTAATTATAATATTAAGTTGATTTTTTTTTGGAGAGATTAAGAAAGTTAATTAAATTACTTTAGAGTATTTTTATTTTTTTTCTCCAAACTAATTAATTTTACTAATAAACTAATATATAATCTAAGGATACACAATATATGATATGATTAAGTAACTTATTTAGCTTTATTAATCTTTCAAAAAAAAAAAAGTCAACACCGTGTTAGAGCCTGTTTGGATCCTCTTATTTTTAAGTTAAAAGCTACTTTTAAGTTAAAGCTAAAAAAAAAAAGCTAAAAGTTATTTGGTGATTATATAAATTTTTTAGCTTAAAAGTTACTTAAAAGCTGAAATTAAAAATAAATTGTTCGGCAAAATTTTTGTCATAAGTACTTTTTCTAATAAAAATTATCATAAAATGTATATTATAAAAATAACATTTAAACTATCAATATATTTACAAAATAAAAATATTATGAGAATAGATTTGCCAACCGTGGAGCACAATCAAGAAATATCTAGTGGTCTTACAAATTGTCAACCAGTATTTCATTCACATGAAATCACCCATTTCTATTTTTCATTAATGTTGCTGCTATTTGATTTCGAACTTTATTCATATAACCATTATCTTTAGTTATTCTATGACTATGGATAGTCATTTCTTCATCAATTTTATATTCTTCTTGACCCTCAGGAGTATAATTAGGATTAGGATCACACTTGTCAAACTCTTCATCATCAACACCAGACTTTCTAATGAAGTTATGAAGGGCTATTGTTGCAATGATAATTTTCTCCGGCTTGATTAATGAAAATGACTTCATATCACGTAAGATGCGCCACTTATTCTTCCAAACTCCAATTGTTCTCTCAATGACATTTCTTAGTGAGGAATGTGCATGATTGAAAATTTATTGTAATCCATGAGGTTGACTGCAACCTCTAAAAGCAGGAATAATGTGATACCTTTCTCCTTTAAATGGTGCTAGATACCCTTTCATGTTAAAATATACAACATCTACTACATAATACTTCCCTAAAAAATTAAAATATTTATTATTAGTTCATATAAAATTTCAATTATGTAAAGTGGTACTCTCTATGGAGAGAAACCCTAAACCTGAACGTGGGATGATGATCATGTGATGCTCTCATACACCATGCGTTATGATCATCTGAATTTTTATTAAATCAATTCTATGTTTATGGAATAAACTTTCAACTCTTGACATTTTATTTTCTACAATGCATAACATTTCTAATGAATAGTGTTTATGAATTTTTATGCCATAACTCAAAGGTTACAATTTGTGCATCAATGATGATTAAATTTACTATTTACTTTATGTTAACTCTTGATTAAGGTTTAGGGCCTATAAATAAACTATTATATACTACATTTCGGTTACATCTAAATGAATAAAATAGTGTAATCTATCTTTCTCTCCAATTCTCCTTCATCTTTTTCATTTGTATAACACTATCTACATGTTCTCAAGAGAGGAAACCTCCCAAACACTAGAACTTGATTTTAGTTAATCTAATAATAGATTATTCCATCGTCATAGGATAAGAGATACATTAATTGTGCAAAAAAAAAAAGTTTTTTTAAAAGTAAAATTTAATTACTAGTATAACGATGAGTGCTGCAGAAAAAATATTTCTGTAACAACTACAGAAACATTAAACCCTAAAAATAATACTAGTATCTCAAATTTTGCTATAATAGATCGCTTATTAATCCATATAAAATAACATTGATGATCGTGATACTCTTCATAATCTTGCTTCTACCACATCACACACACACATACAGTGTCATAGTAAATTGATTATGATTCTAAAATTATGTATTCTTTCAATCTGTTTCAACTTCATTCTGGTTACATTTAAATTAATAGAGGAGCAATAACCATGTTATAATTTGGCCAAAAATTAAAGGCATTTGCTCAATGGACTACATACAATTAGGACCACTTCTGAAACCTAGGCAAATACATGATAATGAAAAAGTACCTTTTTGTTGGTCAGCACTTTGATGTGCTATTTTAGAAAAAGAAATAGAAAACTTTGCTTATAATAGCGATTAAAACCTTTAAAAGTAATTTTTCAATTCTTATTTACGGTATATAAGGTAAGTATGTGAGATAAATCTTATCTTGATTTACAAACACTTTTGAGAATCACAAACATGATCCAAAACAAGTATTAGTCAAAATCTATGAGAAACCGGGAAGTGAGAGTCACTTTTTGGGTCTTTAAACCCTCATTCTGGTTCAGATTAGACATTAGAGAGGGAAGCTGGGAAGAATTTTGAAGAGTGATTTGGCCTTTTGGGTGGAGAGTGCCATCCTCTCAAAAAGCTTGGCAAATCTATCGTGTTTTATATGTTTTGTTAATACCTTTGTTAACTTTTTATACCAGTTGTTTTGATTGTAGTTTATCCGTCCTGGTGAAAGAGTCATCCTTTTCCTTATAATCTAGTTTGTTTATGCACTATTAACAAGTTATTCTCTCACACACACACACACACACACACACACACTCTCTCTCTTTGTTGTTTATTTCTTTCTGTAGTCTTGTTATCATCTTGTTTAGGAGAGGCTCATAACACACAAGTGCTGAAGATGTCATTTAAAAATAGCACCAGAGCATGTAAAAAACAAACCCACATACACGGTTACATTTACAAAGGCCTTAAAGCCTTTTGTTCTTTTTCGAAATAAGATAAAATGATATTGAAAAAAGTGTTAATGGGGAAATAGATGAGAAAAAACTTAAGAACACAAGATAAAAACACAACTTTAACTGACATATGAGGGATGATCGCAAACATTGGGTGAGAATGAGATTCTCATATATCATTTTTGCATCTCGCTTGTTTTTGCCAAACTATACTAACAGGAACACATGCATGACCGTGGCTGAAAAGCATCTCCTGCAAAGTCAACTTTTTCAACATATAGTTACACATATCTTTCCTTTTCTTGTTTTGGGCCTGGAAAATAAAATACTCAATTTGCTGTGACCACCCTTACCCTTGGCAAATTTCCCAGACATGAACGGAACGGGTGTGTTTGGTTTGAGGTGTGGGGTGGAAAGGGAGGGAGAGAAATTTTTATCTTATTTGACCAAATTACCTATAAAAAAATTTTTTAATGCTCAAAAAATAGACTCTCAGTAAAAATATAATATTGTTCTTGTTAATAGCAATAATAGCAATGTGATCAAAATCCTTACTTCCGTCCCATCCTCTCCCATACCTTCCCCTCTGGAAGGATTGCTTAGCCATCCCATAATGACAGTGTGTGTGACTGGTTATTTACTCTTGCGATTTACCGCCATTAAAGTTCCAGGACGCACATTAGTTTGCCATGGGATCTCCAAGCTTTTGGAGGTTTTCACGAAATTCAGGCTCTCATCAGCATATATGTGGAAATTTCCAGGGGCAACGAGCTAGCCATCATTCTCCAAACTGATCAAAATTAGGGGTTTTCATAATTCAAGCTTTACTGTTACGAGCACTCGTCAAAGACAGTTCAAGGTCCCAGGTCTCTTTCCCTCTCTAGATTTGACTTTCAATTTTTTATTTATTTTTTTTTCTGTCTTTTTCCCGGTTTGCATGGCCTATTTTTTCTGTTTCATCCCTGAAACAGGAGTCTAAGTTGGAAATTTCTTTTTAGGAGTTCCTTCAATTTCCTTTTTTTCCACTTAATTTTCCTATATGACTTTAAATTCCGTAAATTTTATGATCATGTTGGTCGCTACTATGTTACTTAGTATCCATCGCAAAAAAATTGTTTGATTATTTTCATGGCCTGAGGCATTAACAACAGGGTTAACATCAAAGCATAATTACTTTAAACTAATCTTATGTATTTTGTTCTGTCCTTCCCTTATGTTGGACAGAGAGAACAAGGAAGAAATGTGAGATTATGATGTAGTGCACGTACCTGTCTGTCCAGAAATAATCATTGTTTGTGTAGCTGAATGATCCCATGTTGATATTTGAAATGAATCTGGAGTATAGGATGTCCCTTTGACATGCCACCAAGTCTTATTTTCTATTTCTTCCTACCCCATCATTGTTTGTGGCTGTTATGAATCATCCTTGGACTTTCCATTTTCCCTGTCTTGCAACATGAAATGATATGTGGTATAAAGTACTTCTCACACAGCATCTGTCTTTAACAAGTGTTGAGAATCAAGACCAAAGTCTACAGTTCTTATGTGTTTTAGAGGAAATGGGAATGGGAGAAGTAAAATCTGCCCATTGCATTGGCTAATAGTGACACATGTAATTGGTTAGCCTATGTTTGAAGGCAGAGTTACACCAAATTGAAGTGTACGCTGTTCAAGCTCAAAAGCAACATTTTGCCCAGATGAAGGCATTAACCTTGATGCATCTATATCATTTCTCATTCACAATGCAGAATTTCTCTGTAATTGATAGTACTACTAGCTGGTTTCTAGGGTGGAAAAGTTTGCCCAAATTGCAGCAAGAGATAATAAAGTTGTCATTGTGGAATCCATGGAACCCCTGGTTCAACAAGAAGAAGCATACAGCTAACAGAACACATGAGAATTCACCTGTGTATCTATGAAGAAGAGCTACATTAACATACTATAGTAAGTGTGGTAGTGGATTTACGGGGGAAAGGGTTAGAACCTGGAGAATCTTTGATGTGGACATAGTAAGATCTGATGCATCTCAATTTCAGCATTCAGTTCTGATAAGTGAAGAATAACCTCAAAGTTCTGATCGCCTAAGTAAATCTATACTCACTCTCTTTTGTGCCTGGTAATTCATGTATATTTTGCTTCTGACTTTTGCTTTCTCCCCCCATTTTCACTGAATGTCAATAGATACATGTATTGTTTTTGCAATGATGCCCTTGACTAGTTTTCAGTGGGTATTTCAATATTCATAATATACTCATTATGTTATTAGATTGATCAGTGACTTAAAGATGCATGCCTTATAGGAATTGAGTATTCCGTAATGCTATCATGTTTGTGCTAGGCATAAAATGAATGTTGAAGAGTAGTAGTTATTGTCATTAGTTTTGTTATTCTGGTTAATTAGGTAGAATATTTAATAAGTAACCTATATAGCTTATAATCTTCCCAGAGAGGAGTTTTGATTGATAATGAAGCCTGGCATCCTAATTTTGTAATTCTCTTTTCTAGTGAACTAATTTGCTTTGGTCATAACTAAACATGCTCATTAATTTGCAAGTTGATTTCTTTTACCATTCTCCTAATCATATAACACCTCAAGTTTCTCCAATTCAATCTGTTTGTTCCAGTTATCTATATTCCTTAAATATGCCACCTTTATTGAAAGACATACTTCACTTGCTACATACTTGTCCATATCAGACCATATAATCAAAAATAGTTCTTTTTTCCTTTTTATTTTGGTAATCCCATTTTGTTGGGGGTCTTTGACATAAGCACTTTGGTGAAGGAAAAAAAAAAAAAAACCCTGTTATTTTATATGTAGTCCTCATGAAGGCATTGTAGCAAAACTCTCCCATTATCCATTCTAAGGACCTACATTGAGGATTGGGAAACTGTTGATGGAATTTTGAAATGTCAGGTTAGCCTCAGGCTTGTTCTTGAAGAGGTAAAGCCAACAAGTATGAGGGTGATTCGAAAAATGTGATGAACTGTCTTGTGTATGTCAGGTCATCTGCATAAGGGTCCCCAAATGTCGCTGTATATGAGATGAAAAGGTTATTATTCTTTTTACAGGAAATGCTAGTGTGGATTGTGAGTGTATTTATCAACTGCACTCTTCACAACAAGTCTTATCCCATTATATGAGGTTGGTTACATGGATTGTACGACGCCATTTATGGTACAAAGAAATGTGATATTGAAATTTAGTCTATGGGAACTCTAATTATTAACAATAGTATGGATAGGAGAAACTTAATCTTATTATGCATATACTGGAAAAAAAGCTACTTCTCTTGCTACTATAGGTTATGGTGTTATATTTACATCTTAGTATATAATTTGAATCCTCTTTAATAATGTTGAACACATTAAAGAGAAAGTAATCATACAAAGAAATGATAATGGGCATGACTTACGAGGTTTACTTCTGCTTGCAACATTCATTTGTTACACTAGGAGATGATTTATTTGATGCAAAGAATTTAGACTCCTTAATATAATTACAGCGACACTATTAGGTAACTAAGTATGATGTTTGAATATAATATATAGCTGTTACCTTTTCAGTTTCAGATTATGCCTTTTGCGGCTGCTTTTTTGTGTGTACCGGTTGACCGGTCAATTTTTTTTTATGTTACCAAAATTGTATTGTAACAGATACGCGTATTTTAGGAATAGTCTTACTGAATTCCTTATGGAGAAGATGCAATACTATAGAGGTACAATTCATGTGTTCAAGGTCTTGATGTATTTTACCAAAAATAATGACCATTCTCGTTGTAGATTGCTAGAATTAAATTTTTTAGTAAAAGTATATTACCTCCGGTCCTAAATGTAAGACTTAGTTTGCAGTGCACTAAATACTAGGTCCTATATTTAGGACCGGAGAAGTATTATGCTTTACAATGCATGTATCTTCATCTGTATCTTTTTTCTAGTATAAATAAGTCTAAGGTGTTGGCATTCTTCTTCATTCTGAGAAAAATCCATCCTGAGTTTTCATCAATCTTCTAAGAGTCTTTACTTATACTTGCATGATGAATTTTCTTTTGACTTCTAACAGGGGTAAGGCTCAGCAAAATGAAAGTACACATAGCTGCAGGTATTGCACAAAGGTGTTCGGCAGCTACCAGGCGCTTGAAGGCCATTTAATGTTACATCAAAACATGATGCAGAAATTTCCATATTTTCAAAGCTGCAGCAACTCTACCGATGATACCGTCCCTTATTTTAATTCATCATTGAAGGGCCTAAGCATAACTTCCTCTGGAGCCCTTATGAACAATTACTGTGCATCTGGAGGTAAAGGACTTGTGAATCCAAATATACAAAGTTTTGATTCCAAATTGATTTATAATATCTTTTACTTGTTAAATGCAGACAACCATCGTGGGAATGAGACTGAATTGGTCCTACCTTCACGTCTCTAGCATGCCCCCAACTATTATGCATCCTCAAGTTCAGTAACTCTATCTGGTGCATTGACGCCTACATCTCTTCCTTGTCTCGTCCTACAGATAATGTTAATTTTAATGATCCTTTGGGTCATGCACCGCATGGAGGCTCAACCAGTTCTTGTCAGTTTGATGTCGAGGCTGTACGAGGATTTATAAAGCGTTATCCATATCTCTCTCAACATCTCCTTGAGACTATGAAGGACCACAACCACAGTAACCATCCAGTTTCATGTGTCATTTGTTCTGTCTGTCCTTGTTATATGATGAATAACATCTTGGAGCACTTGGGTTTCTTTCCTCGTACAAGACTTGACATAAAGAAATTTCTTGGGATGGAGAGGCCTGTTTTTACAAGCCTCTTGCCTCCACCCCAACTTCATAGTCAATTTACTGTCCCAATGTGTCCAAACAAATATATCGAGGCCCTAACTTCTGGGAGAGATAACAAGCGTTGTTGTTTGTGCCGAGATTTAGCCGATGAAGCGATGAAAAGGCCAGTGGTGAGCTCCATTTCACAAGTTTATTGGGTAGGAGATCATCCACCTCAAAAGGAGTTGCTTCTCTTTAAGGATTCAGATAACTCTGGTTCTGGATCAGAGATTCCAACTGGTGGAGAGGAGAAATGTGAAGACAATCTGGATCTCTCGCTTCATCTGTAGGCTTTGGGTTGTCTCTCTTTTTTAGTTGAATAAATCTTTGGCTAGTTCTGTTATGCCTAATAATGAACACATGTTTTGTGTATTTGTTGAGAATGGAGTTCCATCTCTCTCTGTTGTCATTTGCTTCTATCTTTGTCATGGAGTTCCTTTTGTTTTTTCTCGTTAGTGTTGGAGCTATTTTATACTGTGGCTACTGAATTTAAGTGTCTTAATCTCTGTCTCTCATTGAACCTCTCTGAGACTCGTTTGTTTCTATATTTCCAAGCGTGTTTTAAGTTTCTATCTGCTTAAGTTTATGCATACAACATACGATATTAGGATTTTATTTTTATTTTTTTTATATGTTATTTTATTATTTTTATTATGCCTGCAAAGTCGAGCAAACATAGTCGTCCCACACCTATGGCCTCACTTTTGAAGCAGTGTAACTAGTAAAATGCCCTGTGCATATATGTAAATCTTTTCAACTGATAGAAAGGGCGTACAAGTAATTATTTTATCAAACTTTTTGGGTAAAGCTACAACCAGTATTATCTCAAACTAATTTTAGAGGTGTAATTAACACATTGAGGTATTTAAGAGTGCAATTTTGCCCCTAATGAAAAGACCGTTTCCTTCATCCTCCAGTTATCTGGTTCGGGTTTTGTGACTGTCTCTCTCAACATATGTATCTCCTCTAATATCAAGTTTATATGCAAATTCTTGACTTGATTTTTTTTGATAAATATTGGATATTTACCAATCCGATTACAAGATCAAGAAGCCTCTAAACTCCTTCATCATTCTTCACGTCTTAACTAAAAGGTGGAAGTTGATCAGGGATACAAAAATCCCCAGTCATCCTGGGAGAAATCTTAGCTAGATGATCAGCAAAATGAATTGAAATTTGTTAAAATATATTTAATAGCAAAAACGTTCAAAAGAAGGTAATTTACGGAAAATTGTTTGAAAAAGCTCTAAAATATTTTGGTATTAGGGGAAGCTTCCATCTTCAACACAATAAAGCACAAAATAAACTATTAATAAACTTAGTTGAGTACATTGCATAGATTATTTAAATTTTATTTGTGTGGTTCAGATTTTGATTCTTTTTACATAGTTAACAATAAAGCATCAATTTTTTAATTTATAAAAAAAAATTATCTTGTATTGATGCATTCTCCATTTTTTTTTTTGGCTAATCTAACTATGTGATGCTAAAAGGGAAAAACAATAATTCTGCCTGCAGAAGGGAAATTTTTTAGTTTGACCAAATCATTTTTTTCCATGAAAATGATATAGAAAAAAAAATTTAAAAAATACCCAATAATATAATGTTGAATTGCAAAAATTTTAATAGTTAATTCGTGGACATAAAAGATTGTGTCTGTATCTTCTGTTATGATTGATTCCAATGAAGCACCAATTGATGCTTATTTTGTGTTTTAAAATATAGTGATAATTTACTTTATATACCTATTTTGGAAAGAGATACAGCAAATAAACTACTGTAAACCCAAATACTCCAAAAAAGAAGTCGTCCATAAAGGGAAAACATTTATATGGAAAATCTCAATTTTTTTCAATGTCTGTATATAACTAAAAGAATGCATACCTCAGAATTAAAATAACCTTTTAATCATAAAAAAATATTTTATTTTTAAATATTAAAAAATTTATCAGGAAGGTCATAAATATTAAAAATAATTCATTTTATTACTTTAGATTTCATACATTGCACTGGACTGATTGTCTCTTTTTTTGGGGGGGGGGGGGATTAGCTGTTTTTTTTGGGTAAAAATAGGGGCTTAATTGCCCATTACTTCACTAAAAAACAGGTTAACCAGGATTCCGTGGGTAAACAACTCCCACAAAATCCCTGTACAAAAAATCTACCACCCTTGCTGGGGGAGAATCGAAAACAGTAAATCCTCAATACAAATAAAGCTATGCTTGGCTAGCCAATCTGCCACAGCATTGCCTTCTCGCAGAATTTGAGAAAAGCAAATTTGTAGCTCATTGTTGTTGTCTCATAGCCATGCATTCGGAGTTCTGTCTCTGGCCCTTCCTTGAATCTAAGCATCCTTAATCATGTGTAAAGCCATCGTTGAGTCTTCTTCTGCAATGATCTTATTGAAGCCCAATCCCTGTGCCAATCTAAGACCCTGTACGAATCTCCAAATCTCAGCAGCCAGAGCCTGACATCGTCCTAACTTCCTTCTGAACCCACAAATCCAGCTACCATCACTCCTCCTCAATACCCCTCCACAACCTGCCAAGCTTGGATATCCTCTAGCAGCGCCATCAAAATTTAGTTTCACTCACCCCTTTTCCGAGAAATTCCATTTAATTTCCCTTGGTTTCTTTAACAACCCAATGTCATCAAATCTGTTTAACGAGGTAACACATTCTCTAACATAATTCTGGATAACAAACTCAGGACGTTCAGGCATATTATAACCTTCTTCAAATAATAACTTGTTCCTCCATCCCCAAATCATCTAGTTGCACACCGAAAATACCATACTCCATTCTTCTCTAACTTGCAGATTATTTAACAGCCAACATTTCTTATGTTCTGTAAAAAATTATGGACGTACCTTTAACACCTTTAGGGCTAGCCATATCTGACGAGATTCCGGACAGCTTCTCAATACATGGTCAAGGTCTTCAACTTCTCCACCACACTTACTACAGGTAGGCGCACCTCCCAGGATACGTGCTCTTCTAGCGGCCGTGAGAAGCCGATCATGTGCTGCCAACCACAAAAATACCTGAATCCTTCTTGTGGTTTTCACCTTCCAAATGGCCCCCAGCTCCATATTCACATCTCCTCTCAATTGCTGATACATTTGAGATACCGAGAACACGTTTCCATGTCCCCTTCTCCACACAACTATGTCGTCACCATCCTCATGACACGGTGGGGGAATGGCTTTTAATAATTGAGTAACCTCATTCGGTAGAACCCCCTCAAGCTATGACCAGTTCCAATTCCCTTCTCTGCTTAAGGTTTGATTTACAGTGAGAGCTGGATTTAACATTCCCAACTCCCCTATAAAATAGTTCCCCAATTTATCAACCCCATTCAACCATCTATCCTCCCAAAATTTCACACTCCTACCATCCCTAACTTCCCATCCAATACCCTTTGTTTGTTATGATTAATTTTGATGATGTCTTATATAGATGCCATTATTAAGAGCAAAAAGCTTGTATAATATATTTATCTTTTACTTTGACTAACTACTATATTTAATGTAGATTAGTCCAAATTGAATTGTGAAGAATGTCAAGGAAGCAAGAAGTTATCAAAGGATTTTGGGAATGATCAAGAGAAGAGAAGAAAGAAAGAGTTGATTTGTGAGAAGAGAAGAAAGAGAGAGTTGAGTTATGGAAAATGATCAAGACAAGAAGAAAAAAAGAAGAACTTGCTGAATGGAATGAGAATATCATTATATAAGTTCTAAGATTGATTCTAGAAGTCTCCACGATGATATGGAAGTTGGAATGACTCAATTCAGAGTGAAAATAAGCAAAAACGAGCTTCAAGATGATATAACTCGAGTTATAAACTCACAACTCGAGTTAATAAAGTTGCTACAGTGTTTTCCCTCTTCTGGAATGAGTTAACTCGAGTCAAATAACTCGAGTTATCACTAATAACTCGAGTTAACAGTGCTTTTCAGCACCTCTGTTATACTCTGTTTCACGTTTCAGCTGGCGAGGTCTGGTATTTTGATGATATCTTCCAAACCAAAGATCGGATTGAGATGAAACCAGTGGCATATGAAATTAGACTCCCAATTCATCATTTTGATATAAAATTCTAGCCCAAAGGAGTTCAGATCAAGGAGATATGAATTGTAGAAGTTGGAACTGAAATTCACGCCACACTGCTGACCAAGCTTTGGTAGTTTGAGTGTATCTCACAAACTATAAATCCAATTGAGCCGAAATTGGTGGCATATGAAAGTAGACTCAAAATAATTTCCATCAAGACTTGAACCAAGCAAAACGGAGTTCAGACCATGGAGATATGGCTTTTGAAAGTTACAGTAAGTTCAAGATGGTTCAAAAACGTTCAACATACAATGAGTTTGGAATGAGTTGTTAACTAGGCTTGGATAACTCAAGTTAGGACTGGAAACTTGAGTCAACGTCAATCAGAGAGGTAGACAGAGAAGAATGAATATTGAGAAGAGTTTTTAACTCGAATCAACAAAGTAGCATAGCACTGATCACAATGTCTCCGAGAATTCTGATCTTATTGTCATCAATTGATTACTACTTGTTATGCTTCTCAATGTTATTAATAATCTTTATGAGCAAGTTTCAGTTGATCAAAAGCTCGGATTGAGGATCAATGACAATGCTAACAAGCATAAGTGAATGAACTGGTTTAACTCGAGTCAGGCAAGATAACTCGAGTCATCATTCGAACGTAAAGCAATCGGGATTTTTGGCAATCGAGTTATGAAACGCAACTAGAGTCATATAACTCGAGTCAAGTCCACCAAGGACTCAAGGACACAGAGAGCAATCAGTTGTTTTGGAGCACCTTAGCAACTCGAGTTGTAACATCCCCAATTTTAGGATTTGAAATATTATAGGGAGATTAATTTTTGAAATTTGGCTTAAAATAATTATGAAGTTAAATATTGGAATTTTAGGCTTATTTTTCCTTAATTTATTTTGGGAAAAGAATAATTCCAAATAAGGAATAATTTATGCCTACAATTATATAAAATAATATATGAGAATTAATTTATGAAAATTGGCCAAATGATTAAAATTAATTATTTGAAAAATTAGGAATTTATTTTATTTGTAATTATAAAATTATGGAAATATTGGCAAAAGATAGAAATGTTATATAAAACCCATGTAACCAATTGAAGCATCAATGTTTTGTCTTTTTTTTTTTCCTTCTCATCTCGTCAACCTAAAATGTAATACAAAGATATCAAATTAAAAAGCCCAAATCAATGCATTACCAAAAACTAGCCCATAGCCTATCATCACAACAAATCAACCCCAACATGTGACATATACGTAAAGCAACAGAAATATATATAACCAACGGGGTTGGCTCAAGTGGTAAGCGGCTTGTGTCGTTTAAGTAAGGTTTCGGGTTCGAGTCTTGTGAATCGAAAAAAATTTCACATTGGAGACTCTCCCACCATACCATAAAGGTCTTGACGCGGCGGATCCGGATCCGGATTAGTCGAGGCGAAGCCCCGGTGAACCGGGTGCCCAACCAAAAAAAAAACAGCAATATATATATCTATGTCCATATTTCTCCAATATCTACTCAGCCCAATATCCTTCTGCAAAGTCGAACACCCAGTACCTATTCATTTATCATCCAGTTCAACTGACACACGCAAAGCCAGTCAACCAACCATGCTCTCCCTCATCAGCTTATATTACTTTCAGCTTCTCACTGTGCACGTAACAGCCATATCTCTCGAGCCCAGTGCTGTGTAATACTTCTCTTGTCCGTCATTCTTTTTCTCGAACTGGTCCAAGGGTCCCCATATATAGGTAACCATGCTCCTTATTCATTCATTCCTTTGGCCCAGTTGAGTCCGAGATTGAGAGTTGAGTGGGAGAAAGACCGAGAGAAAGATTGGGAGACGAAAAGAGAGTAAGAAGCTTCAACCATGCTCTGTTTTGAAGACCCGGGAACAGAGGTAAAATTCTGAATTACTTCCTCGTTTCCATGCTAAACCAACGCGTGTGTGAGTGTATCACTGTCATAAGTTTTCTGTCGTGTCTTTGTATACATAACGCTGAAAAGAAAAGCTTGCTGCCTATTATCTTTGCAAATGACGTTGCAGGGTGTGTATGGTGTAAAAATATATATAAATACATATATGAAAGTGTGTGAGTGTGCGTTGTTGCCAAAGAAAAAGAAGTATAGATGCTGCTTATATAAAAACCTTGCTGATATAGATTAAAGCGGCTTGCTATTTATACATGCGTATGGGACAAAAAGAAACAAAAAGCTTGTTGCATATAGTTACTGATTTATAATTAAGTTGCTATATATATATATATAAATATCCAGGGAAGACTTGCGGCACGTATAGGCTTGGTTTCACATTTATTATATATATATATATATATAAAATCATATATTTATATATAGTTATTTATAATCATATAAGTCGCTCACATGGAAACAATGGGGGGATTCTGTTTTTAAAATATAGGAAATTTGCTACACATGTATAGATATATTGTTTTATTAAAAGAGCATAATGCAACACTGGGATATATTTTACTTAGGTGTGTGTGTGTGTATATATATAGATTTAACACCAAATATATGGATATATAATATGCTAAATCATATGCATTTGAAATCATAAGATACTATTTTATGAATATATTTTATGAATATCCAAAGAGTGTATATATATATATATATATATATATATATATATGTGATTTTATTAATATCTAAAGAGCATAATTTATATAATTAATATTTATAAACTCCTATATAATAGGATCTAATCTAACTAATTCCTATATTATTTCATTTATAATATTATTTACAAAATAATAATACATATATATATAGGGAAGCATATCTTATGTGGTGTGAGCATTTATTAAGGTCCTAATTTAAAGTGTTAGAATAGCCTCGAAAGTTTAAATTAATTGTAGGGAAATAATAATAATTAGTAAAATAATAATAATAATAGAATTAATAAATAATAATAAATAGATATTGTTATTATTATTAAAAAGGGAATAAATAATAAAGGAAATTATTAATTAATAATAAATAGAAAAGGGAGTTATTAATTAATAATAAATCGGAAGGAGAATTAATAGCCACAATGGTCTCACTGATTTTTCAATCCTATCATATTGTGCCCACTTCAAGTCTTTTAAATATATTAAAATTTGTATATTTTAATTTTATGAAATTATAAGTTATAATTTTGTTGATGTAGAGTTTTAGAAGAGTTATTAATGGTTAGTAAATTGGTTGTGGTAGATTGATTTTTGGCATGTGTTTGAGCTCTTGGATTAGGAGCAGTGTGATAATAGTTAGCTTTGGCGAGATGTAACCACTTTCCACTTATTATGTGTATTAGTATGTTGTTTGTGAGTATTTTGTGAAATAATTATGAATATCTTAATAGAAACTGCCTTGAATAACCTTATTTATATATATGAGAATGATTTTAATTACCTGATATGAACGGGAAAATCTTGGAAAATCCCTGTTGAGCTATTTATTTATTGTGATAATTATGGTAAGGGTTGAATTGGGAAGAAATGGAGTAGTTTATTCCACCACGTGGTGAGACCTCCATTGGTGCACAATAGTTGGCTTTCTATTGTCCCACTTGTTTAATATGGGACTGCCCACTAGTTCAATGAGGGCTTACGACACCCCACTAGTTCAATGAGGGAAAAGACCCATGGTCTGGGACATGTGCTCTGAGGATTTTGGCCGGTCCTCATCACGTGACCAGTGAGCTTTTAAGTAACCAGTAACATGGATGTGACTTAGCCCATGGGTCTAGTCGGAGGAAATAAGGCGGTTCGGTTGGATTGGTGGGAGGCATCTTGGGAATTGTGTTAATGAAAAATTGTAATACCTAATTTATGATACAAAATTTATGAAATTTGTGATATGGAAATTGGTGAGCTATATTTTTAATACTTTGTTTTATAAATTGTTCCACATGGCACCTCACTAGCACATATTAATATTCATGATGAGTTGGATTGATGGTTACCCACATTTTTCGGTGATAGCTCCGTGCGAGTCCATCGGGGAAGACCCCGAAGCTTAAGCTACTTCCGCCAAAAGTAGTGCTTCTGTCTTTTTGGTTTATGTGGGATGATTGTATACTGCCACGTTAGGGCTCATTTTTGCATACTCTGATTTAATTTGTATATTTTGGTAAATGATGAAGCATTACCTAGTTGTTGATCAACCCCTAATCAAAAATTTTGGTAATTAAAATGGGGGACGTTACACGAGTCACGAAGGGCAACTCGAGTTACTCGCAGACAGAAAGGAAATGACATTTGCGCAACTCGAGTCACATATGACAACTCGAGTCAGAATCCAAACAGAAAGCATTTGACACTTAAAACAACTCGAGTCACATGGAATAACTCGAGTCAACCTCACTGCATCAGAAAATCACCGTGTCCGAAATTTTAGATTCTCATCAAGAACATTCGGATGAATTCCAAAAGAACTTATACTACTTCTTAACATTGTTTATATCATTTGTGTATAAGTTTCAGATGATCAAACGAAGGATTAACATCGGATTACAAAAAGCAGATGATTACGTCAGAAGCTCCAACGGTAATATTTTCCAACGGTTATATACGCTTACAACGATCATATTCTAAACTGGAGGAATTGATCAACGGTCATAAATTGCAACTAACTATAAAAGGAGAAGCATTCAAGATAGAAGAGGTCGGAGACACGAGATTACTGTTTCATTGTCAAAATGCCAATACTTTGACATCTATATCACTTACTCTCCGATTATCTCTATGATCATATAGTTTACCTTAGAGAGTGAGATTATTTGTAATGTACTTCAGTGATTATTATTCATCTACTCTGTGAGAGAGTCCAAACACTTATTTGATTATCTGTTTAGTGATCAAATATCAAGGTTGTGGAACCTTTGAGAGTGGGTGTACAGTTACAACTTGTAAGAGGGAGTGAGTCCTAGTATGAAAGGATCATCCTGAGTATAGAGTGTGTAATTGTATCCTTACAGTGTGTAAGGAGGAGTATCTCGGTAAGAGATTGTAAAGGCTGCACAAGTGCCCGACTAAACTTGTGAGGTTGTAAAGGCTTTTCTCTTGTGCCCGGTTAAACAAGGAGATAGTGGATTGAAAATCTCAAGTGGAGCTTGGGGACTGGATGTAGGTCAAGGAAGGGCCGAACCAGTATAAATCACAGTTTGCATATTCTCTTCCCTTATCTCTTATATTTCCAGTATATGTTTATTTGAATATCAAACTGTTGATTTAGAAAACGCGAAAAGATTTTCAAAGTGTCAAGTTTTTAATCTTCACCCAATTCACCCCCCTCTTGGGTTCAGTCGGTTCTTCACCCTTAACAACTTCAGGCCATATTCTAGCAACATTTTTCCATAAGCGTGAATCATGTTGCTTCACAGTGCACTCAACTAACCAATTAGCACCCCTTCCATATTTAACTTTCAGGATTTTAGAACACAATCCTTTAGGTTTGGCTAATAAGTTCCATACAATTTTCCCTACTAGAGCATCATTCATCCCTTCAATCTCCTTATACCTACACCTCCTTCCTCCTTAGGCCTACATACTCTTTCCCAGCTAATGGCATGTAATTTCTTCTTCTCCCCATTTGAACCCCAAATGAAGTTCCATTGGAGTTTTTCAATCTCATCACAAAATTTACCTGGAATGTTTTCATGTTGCATTTGGAAGTTTATAACCTGTGATGTTACTGATTGGACTAAAGTGATCCTTCCCGCTAAGGCCAAGGATTGGATTTTCCATCCACTAAGTAGTTGGTATTAGGATCCGTACACGCAGCGGAATTATAAAACTTTTATGAATCCCAAAGAGAATCATTCAACTGCGTTTAAATCAAGATTCGTTAGAAAACCGTACCTATGCGAGATTCTGAACGTTTCTTTTGATCTGAACACGTGGGCTACCTTCTCGATCAACAGGAGCAGACTCTACGAATCTCCTCCCTCTACCGGTATCCACACGAATAGCCTCGAACACGGACGATAGCGTACTAGCGCCTTCAAACCTTGTGTCTCTTATTTTTGCTCTCTAGGGGTTTTCGCGGCTTTCTAATACGTCTGACTAAATGTCCCGTAGGTTTTTCAAAACCCATTAGACGTATTATATATTCAAAATTAATCTAATTAATTTTGAAATTCAAGTTTGAATTAAAATAATATATTAATTAAATCTATCAAATAGATCTAATCTAATATATTTATTTAATCCAAATTATAAGCCTATAGATTTAATTTATCTTTATAAATTAAATCTAAGATATGATATCTTTTATTTAATTAAATCGAGATACTATACCTCAATTTAATTAAAACTAAGATACTATATCTTTATTCGAAAATTAAATCGAGATACAATATCTCAATTTATTATAGTTATTTAATTTATCAAATAAATTAAATACTATATATAATAATATTATTATCTATAAATAATATTATTATTATTTCGAATTTAATAATACACACACATATCCACCCTAGATTAAATACAATATTCATTAAATCTTATACATATATAAGATTCAATGAATCTGGACACTTTTGCTCGTGTTGGGCTATTCTTGTGTGCGACCCTACAGGTCCACATGAGATTGGCAGCGGGCCAATACCGTACCAGCCCACAAGTCGCAAGCGGCCTCTAGCAAGACATTGCGACTACCCAATTCATATGGGGATCGATAATACGATACTACCTATCGTACAACCATGTCACGTCCCTTTTGTCACGCGATAATTTGATCAAGGATGAGGCATGGATAATGTCAACTTCTTGTTCTTGACCATTACTTTCTCGATTCTCGAGTAGTTTAATTGAAATGGAAACTATTTCCATCGTAGTATGACCATACATTTCTTAGACTCACTCATCGAGGGGCCCATCATTATCTCTATACAAATGTGAGGGACAAATTCCATCTTGACCACTCACATTCCTCTCTATGAGAACCACTGATCCCGATCCAAACCTTTATCATCACCCGGTCAAATGTGACTTTTGACTAGGTCAAAGATCAACGACTCATCATGTAGGAATCCATGATGATCTCAGGTCAAAGGGCGTTGTGACGCGGTTATACATGAGAAAAACTTATGACTTAATCCATGCAACTTTCTCATAGTGGGTCGGTCCAACATCTTGTACTCTTACAAGTGCCTATGACTTTGATTCGTATCTCCATACCTCATCAAAGTCATACTGGTCTTATTTCATCTTCGCTCCCGCGTCGATGACCGACCAGGGACATTTAGGATAATCTATAAGATATATCCAAGGATCGGTTATCATTATAAACATGCAAATGAAATGATAACTAAATGGAGAATGACTTGCCCCTAGGGCATAATTTCCAACATAAGTTTCCTTTGTACTTTGTCAATCAAAAATTGAAATTTAGCTATGGAATTACGGCCTTGAGTGATATGTGCCCCTAAGTACCTTCCCAACTCCTCCTTACGTTGAAAACCTCCCATCCCACAAATGATGCCTTGTTTTTCTCTAGAAACATTCTTCGAGAAAAAAAATAGATGTCTTACTTGGATTGATTTTTTGCCCTGAAACCTCCCCAAACAGATCCAAACATTCTAGCGCATTCCCTATCTGTTCCTCACTAGCTTCACAGAACAACAATAGGTCATCTGCAAATAGGAGATGTGATATGCATACATTAGATCTTCCCACCCTAACTGGTTTCCATCTTCCATCTTTAACTGAATTCGCAATAATATGATATAATTTCTCTATAGCAAGAACAAACAGATAAGGTGACAGGGGGTCCCCTTGTCTAATCCCTCTAGTCGGCTTAAACTCCTCTTTTCTGCTCCCATTCCACAATAAACACATTCTGACCAAATACAAGCAGTGTTTAATGATATTGACTATACTCTCCGGTAAGTCTATCTCTTCCAATACTTTCATTAAGAACCCCAATCTTAGCCTATCGTAGGCTTTCTCAAGATCAATCTTAATAACCATATAACCTTTCTTGCCACTCATTTGTTGAATCATATGGGCAATCTCTTTGGCGATGATAATGTTCTCTTGGATGTTACGTCCTGGCACAAAGCTAGCCTGAAAAGGTGACACAAGACTATTCATAACATCTTTTAATCTATGCACTAGAATCTTTGTAAATCCTTTATATAGCACATTGCAAAGAGTAATTGGTCTGAATTGAGTAACCCGCTCTGGGCTCTCCACCTTTGGTACTAGGACCAGGAAGGTTTTGTTCAGATCTACAATCCCTTATGGTCTATCCCATAGTCTTCTAATTAACTCATACACTTCTTGTCCTACCACATCCCAGTTTCTTTGATAAAATACGGCCGGAAACCTATCTTCCTCTGGTGCCTTGAATCCTCCAATATCAAAACATGTACTTCTAATTTCCTCATTCTCTAACCTCCTTCCTATTCTTCTCTTGTCCTCCCTTCTCACTACTCCCCAACCTCGTCTGGTCAAATGCCATCCTCTATTCGTATTTTCTTCCAAGAACAAAGAATCATAAAAAGTTTGGAACATGTTACCAATTAGATTCTCATCCTCCACCCAAATGCCCTCATTATTTTTAAGACTCTTTACCTTATTCCTCCTTCTGCGAATCATTGTCTTGTTATGGTAGTACCTCGTATTTCTGTCCCCTTGGCTAATCCACAATCCTCTTGACTTATGGAACCACAATAGCTCTTCCTATTTGAACACATTCACCAATTCTTCCTCCAGTTCTTTCTCAAGATTCATGAGGAAGGGATTACTAAAGCGGTCCGCACATCGTTGAATCCCTTCCAACCTCCGGCATAAGTCTCTTATTCTGTACCGTATGTGACCAAATACTTTTTTACTCCACACCCCAAGTTGCTCCTTCAATACCCTTATGTTCCCACACACATCTCCTCCTCTCACCCATTTCTTCAAAAGAAAATTCTTGAAATCGCTATGATTAAGCCATGCTGCCTCAAATCGGAAAGGTCTTTCTCTTCTCATATCAGGTTCGGGACAAGTGTTGATGATTAAGGGGTGGTGATCTGAACTTACCCTTACGCCTACCTTTACCATGGAATCCAGAAACAATTCCTGCCACCCCATATTACATAAGCAGCGGTCTAACCTCTTAAATACACGATCATGGTCACTCCATTTAGGTCCTCTCCATGTGAAAAAAGGCCCTTGGGCACCCAAATCAATGAGTCCGATTCCTTCAATCCAGTCACAAAACCGTCTACACCTTCCCTCATTAACCCTACCTCCCCATTTTTGCTCCACGCAAGTACTTATTTCATTCCAATCCCCAGCTACAAGCCACAGATCAGTCATGGTAGTCTCTATACCATCCAATTTCTCCCATAGCTCCCCCTCACATTCTCATGCGGACTCGCATAGACATCAGTGAAATACCATGGTATTTACCCTCCAATCATCAATTGATAATGCAAAAACTGTAGATGTCTCTCCACTACATTAACCACCAAGCTTGGGTCGTTCCACATTAACCATATACCTCCTACAAAACCCAATGCTTCTACTATTTCTGAATACTTAAAACCAAAAGACCGGATTGCTTTCTTAGCCTTATTGCCACTAATTCTAGTTTCAAGCAGAACAACCATATCCGCTTTATAGACAAATTTTAGGTTTTTCAAGGAAGCAGCAAATCCTTTACTAGCTGCCCCTATACAATTCCAAATTAAGATCTTAAACATTAAAAGATAATTAATATGGAGTTACCTCCTGTCCCTCACACACATCCATTGACCCTTCAATCTGAACTTGTTCTACATTAGCAATAACCAACGAGTTCTTATCACCCCCGTTATCTTCCATATCATCACTATAGTATTGTCCTACCTCCTCTACTGAATCCAACCCTTTTTTCTGGCTGCAATCAGATACACTTGTGTCATGCACCATCACCCGACCATTCCCTTCACCCTTATACTCCGGCAAAGGAACAGTCAAATTTCCCTTAACAGGCCCCATTCTTCCTTCTTGTTTGCTCTCTCCCCTTGAACCGATCTCTGTTGTGACCCTTTGGGAACAATTGTGGCCTCCGTACGTGGCCCATTTTCTTTAAATATGCTCCCCGGTTTCCTCAGCCCCCTATCCCTTCATTTTATAAATTGTCTTCCATTATTTTCTTCCATCGCAGCCCTTCTCCCCGCAGAGATATCACCCTGCCCTAGATCCTCTCCTGTATTCAACACGTCATACCTAGATGCAATTTTGACATCCTTATTCATTGGCTTATCCCTCCTCTGCTTACGAAGTCTTTGAACAACCTGCCATGGACCAGTAGCCTGCTTAGAATTCTTTGCAATCTCACCTTCCTCTATCCCGTCTGATCCCTCCAACACCACCTTCTCCACCTCACTGGAACCCTTCTTGCCATGCACATAGATTTCCTTAAAGTGGCCAAATAGTACATAGTTTAGGCATAAAGCATGCAAACTCTCGTACTCCACCTGTTTAAGGACTCCATCCACCATATAATGGGGGACTAATGGCTTCGTTAGATCCAATTCGATGCACACTCTAGCAAATTTGTTACGCCCCTACTAGCAATGTGAACATCCAATTTCAACACCTTCCCTATTGAGTTAGCTAAGTTATACATAATTGTTTTATCAAATAACTCAGCTTCAATTTCAGGGAAGCTTACCCAAGCTGCGATCTTATCAATTTTTTCCTTTCTAGAATTAAATCCCGGTCTCCACCGCATAACACTTAGATACTTATCTGAGATCACCCATGGGCCAACTGTGAGTGCTCTCTCATAATCTTCTCACTCTTGAAAAGAGACTACAAAAAAATCATTGTCTAAATCACCCAATTTAATTGCACCCTTTCTATCCTAGATTTGGTTGAGCTTAGATACAGACTCAAGGAACCTCCTAGCAATTTAACAAACAAAGATTTTGCAAATGGCTTGCAGAGACGCTCCCTTTCTTTATCATCAATCATAAATTTAGGGCACAAAGGGTCAGATAGATCAACAGAAATTCCTGAATGAAAGTCCAGTACATCCTCAAATCCAACACTTGGACCAGAACCACTCCCTACTCCTGCCATTGTTTCCTCACCGTCCTCATCTCCTGTTGCAAACCAGTTATCTCCCCACTTTGATTTAGCCATCAAAGAGTCTTTGTACGATCTCTGTTTACTCCCTTCCTCCTTACCTTCGTTCGTGCCTGGCGTCTGGACTTCCTCGGAGTCTCGCATCCAATCTTCAAGGCGAGTGGGGTTCAACACTTTTCCGGTAAAGACTGCGTCGCCGCCCCCAATCCTCCTCTTCCAGCGTTTCCCAGTCTCTATAGCCTCCGACGTCGGCTTGCTTCCCTCTATCCCTTGTTCTGTTTCCATACGCACTCACAGCTTGTCTCAATTAAAATTTTCAGGACCCACTCCTTTGACTCCGTCGCAGTGGGCGACGGAGAGCACCACGTCGGCAACCACCAAATAGTGGCGGTGAATTTCGAACTCAGACGAAACCCTAAGAGATGAGGCGAGTCACGTCTTTTCCGTTCGCATATCCCTCCTGTTACTCTATTGATACGCAAATAATATCTCAATTCGCAATAACTTACCTGATGATTTTGCATGCACAGATTCTTTCTCTCTTTGTGTACGGGTATGGAATTGTGTAAGTATCTTTATTTTGAAAAATGTATGTGCTACTTCCTTTATATAAAGCCAATGATACTCCTTGGTTCTTTTTTTTTAGCTTTTCTTCTTAAAATAATTCTCTTTCCTGAGACATTATTTCAAAGCCATATTTTAAGCTATTTTTCATTCAGGAATAATATAATAGAAGTCTAGAGAAGATTCGTCTTTCATCTTCGTGTTTTATGATAAGACGCTATCTCATTCATTTGTTCTCTAGAAATTTCTTTAAAACAAGAATTTTCCCCCCTAATGGAGGTTTGTCAATTAATTAAAACTTTAATTAATTTATAAAGTAAGGCACATATATATAGTTTTATTTGGTGAAAGTTTAATTAAGAAAAACACAAGGATGAACACAAGCATTGAGGCATCATTAAGGCTGTTGACTTTAGATAGAACAATCCAAAATGCCAACAACCACACTCAGATTCCGTAAGAGAATACTCCATTCGGTTCTAATTATAAGACCAAGTTAACTTTTTTGGAGAGATTAAGGAAGCTAAGTAAATTACTTTAGAATATTTTATTTTTTTCTCTAAATTAATTAGTTTGACCAATAAACTAATATATAATCTAAGGATACACAACATATGATATGATTAAGCAACTTATCTAGCTTCTTTAATCTCTAAAAAAAAACGTCAATCCGGTTTTATAATTAGGACTGGAGGGAGTAATAATTAAAGTGTAACAGAATTAGTTAGACACTAACAGAAGTTTGTTAAGTGGATCAGTAATAATATTGTGTTCATCACTCCTTTCATATGAGCATTCTCTCTTCTTCTTTATTGCTTTGATCTCTTTCCCTCGTTCCTCTCAGATGCCATTCACGTTCGTTTCTACAATCCTATCTGTTTTAATCATATAGCACTCCGAGGATCCATTATTGTCTACTAAAGTTTGATTAAACACTATTAGAGATTATAAGAAAATATATTCAATGTTTTAATACTAAAAAACATATCACAATAACTTGATTCTAGCTCATTGAATTAATATGAGAAATCCTAAACAAAACTAATTGTAAATGACATGATTTAACAATTTTTAAGAAAGTTTAGGTAAAGGAATAAATTTAAATTTTTTATAAGTGAAGAATAAATTAAAAGTTTAATATTTCTGCTTTTGCTGCAGAATTTTTTTTCTACCACACTCACATAAAAGTGAGTCTGTCTTATTAATATTTAAATTCTTTTCTCTTTACAATGGAATTCATTCACTTTTATGTGAGTGTGACAGAAAACAAATTTTTATAGCAAAAACAAAAATATTAAACCCATAAATTAAAATCGAACGGTAAAACACGAGACTTCATATTTCTTATTACGAGTGTTGCAAGCAAGATCAAACAACGAAAGTGGATTGATATGCTGCTATGCCATACGGACATTAACTTGCCATATTGCCATTATGTGAACAAATTTGCCACAAAACATTTTGTAATTGGGTGAATTATCTATATTATATAGAGCTTAAAAAATAAAATGCAATATATTCATAATTTTATAGTTGATGATGAATGATATCATTTATATAAAAGGGGAAGGTATTTGGATGAAATGTCTGGATCAAGGACAAGCCACACAAGGAAGTGGCATCTAATATATAATTATCAAAGGGAAAATTATTGTGGGACCTTAAAAAAAATATAATGATCAACCAGTTTTAATAACAAGTTTAGTAGTATGAACTTATAGCCATTTCCTATATTAACTAGAACTTATCATTATATGTTGTTCAGTTGTTATCAGATTTTTTTGTAATTATATTCCTTCATCGGGGACCTGATTTTACTTTCTTATCAGAAGACCTCTAATATGATTACATGTTGAGTTGGTGAGTCATGGCACCTAATGAGATATGTGTAATCCTCCATTAGGTCCTTATATAATAGCAAATAAAATAATTAATTTGCAGATATTAAAAAAATAGTTAAGTTAATTATTTATAACAAATGTGCATTAGTTTCTTCTATACCTTTTTAATCATATAAAAGTTAGCTTCTATAGAAACCCGATATATAGTTCATAGATATATTTTAAGAAAAAGATTAAACATAGTACTCCCTCCTATACTTTTTATAAAAGCTCAAAATTTGAATTGTATTAATCTTTTTTATAAAAGACGACAATAGTTGTCAAACATTTAATGAGTTTTTTTTCCAATTGTGTTCTCCATTAATTTATTTTTTATATATATATATATATTAATTAAAAGGTTAGTGATATTCCTATTTATTCTATTTTTCTCTCTTACTTACCCTTTTATAAATAAGGGCATGTTTGAAAGAAAAGTTCATTTTAAGATATATTTATTATTTTAAACTAATTTTAATCATATTTTAAAATCGCATAATTAATTTGGGAGTAGATTGAAATGGAGTTACTAGTTACGTTGACTAAACTTTACGTGTTTGCTTCACCCTGAAACAACCGGGCTTCCTTTTCTCTTAAATTTCAGCCATCACATCCTCTCTAATCTCTCCGACGAAAAACAATGCAACCAGAGCGTGATTTGCACGCTCCGTTGGGGAGTCAGACGTTGCAACAAGTGGGCTCCATGTTCACGCTCAGATGTCTGCCTTTCTTCTATTAGCCTTTTGCATGGCAGCACCGTGGCTCCCCGAGATTCTTCCCGCTCTTCCTTTTCCTCCTCCTTCTCTCTATCTCGCCATATCCATTTTTCTCGATGCTTCCCTTAACAGCTCTTTGCTCAAGCACAAGCTCTCGGCGTGTTGCTCTACTTCACTGCACCATCGGTACGCCAAAATTCCCAAACTTGATCAAATTCCATTCTATATATTTCATTGCTTCCCTGATTTTCTCCTTGCCCTTGCTATACAAGCTGTATTTCGATCTCACTGACTTTGCTAATTTTATTGCCTCTCTTCTCTTTTCAATTTCATTTACATCTCAAAGCACCCGGCTGATATGTTTGGATGATAAGCACGATTTTGCTTATGGGCGCTTAACTGCACAAGCTTTATGATGAATTATGCCTGACACCTTCATGGCTTCATGTCCTTTGAAATCTTCTTCGCTGAGCTTGTCTCTGAGATTATTCCTAGAACACTTGCCTCTCCAACCCCAAGCCTTGATTTCCCTTCGTTTAGTTCGGATTTGATGTTAATCACTTGACTCTGTCACCCATTTCCTCGCGGTTTCTGTATCCTGTTTATTTAAACTTCCCATCTGTTTCCCCTGCATTTCTCCTCCGTGCTTGTTTTTTCTCGCTGCAGTGGTGATTGATTCACCGAGTTGACACCCATTATCTTATTTCTTTGATTGTTTTGAAATTTGAATTGGTTTTCTTTTAGCAGTGGCGATCTGACTAGCATATATTTCTTCAATATATAGTGCTCTTCCGTTGTAAGCATCTGGTTTCTCTGGGAATGGGTTTTTACCGTGCTGAGAATCTCTGTAGCTACTGTTTCTTGTTCTAATATCTTATTCACTGGCATATATTAGTCTTTTGTTAGTTCTCTAATATCCATGATAATGAAATTGATTTGCAGGCAGAGTCCCACCTCCCTAAGATTTAGCACAGGTTTGGGATAATGGGGGCCTCAAGCTCCAAGATGGAGGATGACAAGGCACTTCAACTGTGCCGTGAAAGGAAGAAGTTTGTTAGGCAAGCACTTGATGGGCGATGCTCACTTGCAGCTGCTCACGTGTCGTATGTCCAGTCACTGAAAAATACAGGAACAGCTTTGAGAAAATTCATAGAAACTGGGGCACCAATTCAATCTTCCTTGTACACTTCCACTAATAATGCAACACAACATCCCATTGGTTTAACTGACAAGATTCTTTCGCAATTCCCAGCCTCTTTGCAATCTGAGTCTCAACGTTTTAATGAGGCAGAAGCATTCTCCTCATCTCCCTCTCCTCCTGGCTCTAGTAAGATCCAAGCAGAACATATGAAATCTAGCAGTTTCTCTTCTAGAAAAGTTGAAGAGAAGCCTCCTGTTCATTCTGTAGGAAAAGTAACATCATCAGATACCCCACAAAGTAGCATGCCTGGTTCAAATGAAAGGAATGAAATGTCAGCTCTTGATGACCCTTATCCAGTTCGAAATCAGCCCAGCTGGGATTACTTTGGTCTTTCTGATCATTCTAATTTGGATGGTGCTAAAGAGAAGGATTCTTCTCAGGGAAAGGAGGACTCTCTTGGTTCTGAAGATGAATTTGATAATGATCCTGCCCCAAGTTCCTTGGTCCAAGGATTTGAAAATCTCAACAGAGTTAATTACAATGTTGCAGTCAATGAATCACTTGCCCCAACCAAGCCTCTGGTAGGGGATCCTGATTCTGAAGTTGAACTCATGAATGGCGAGAAGGGCAATTCCCCTGATTCATCACCATTGGAAACAGCATCTGCTGTAGCTTTAATTCCATCCGAAACAAATAAATCAGTGGAGAAAGAAAATCATAGTGAAAATAACATTCCTCCAAAGGACTTATTTTCTAGCATGAAAGATATTGAATTTCTATTTACAAAAGCTTCAGAATCCGGCTTAGAGGTTCCAAAAATGCTTGAAGCAAATAAGTTGCACTTCCGTCCAATATTCCCAGCAAAAGAAAGTAATCTTTTTATCTATCACTTTTTTAAAAAAAGAAAAATTGTTTTTGGGTGTATGGTTATCTGTAAGTTACCGTCTGATGGATGTTAGACATAAACAGATATAATAATAAATATATAAATACATAGTAAATAAACAATTGAATAAGTAATTCCATTACCAAGATCAATGTTCAGTTTTGACCAAATATCTTGTTATTATAGGGGTTAAAATTGTGGATTTTCGATTCTATACAATTTTCTTACAGATGTAAATGTTCTAAACAAGAGAATCCTTGATTCTGGCAGATAGGTCTGTGGCATCTTTAATATTGAAGGCATGTTTCTCATGTGGGGAAGACCCAGGTCAAGTTCCTGAAGGTATTTCTCAGCTCTTATGCTTAAATTTTCTTAAGATCTCCAATACCACTACAAGAACATATGAAATAAATTCTTGTTCAGTTTTCTAGTTTTCTTGGAAATCTATTTCTTATTCTTTCCTTTTCTCTTCTCAGAACCTCCTCAAAACTCGATTAAGTACTTAACTTGGCATAGGACACAATCATCTCGATCTTATTCTTCAAGGAACCCATTAGGATCAAACTCTAAAGATGATGTAGAGAACATCACAAGTAATCTCTTTGATAATTTCTGCATGATCTCTGGCAGCCATGCATCAACCTTGGATAGACTGTATGCATGGGAAAAAAAGCTCTATGATGAAGTCAAGGTATAGTGTTTTTATGAACAATTCGATCTTGGTATATTTCTCAATTTACATTGGGATGATAGTATGATGCTGTGATCTTGATTGGGATCTTAGAGTAGGCACAAAAGCTCTTTATTATACAATTTCCAGCGGTCTCAGAGTGAAATGATTTTGAAATGGTTTCTTCATTTTATAGATATCATTTTCGATATAGTCTTGGCATTCTATATTTCAGTAAGTATTTGGGTTGACTAAGTATTGGCATCAAGATGTTTATTTCCACCCATTCTATTGGTCCTGACGAACTATTTGCCATAACTCATCTTACATCAACCAGCATATCAACTGAAATTTAGTGTTCATAAATTTATCTTGTCAAGTTGCATCCAGTCTTCAATTTTCATAACAAGAGATGACCTACACATGTATGTCCATAATTTCTATAACTTCTTGGAAAACTTGTAGGGAGATTCAGCTTCTTTGTTCTAAGTTCAGGGATATCTTAGCTTGTAACAAATTTAAACCTAGTCCCTTTTCTCATTGGATCCTCAAATATATCTAAATGAAAAATTCTGGTTTGGCATGCTTTCAGAACCTTATATGTGGTTTTGATATAACTATTTCCAAGTCTATTGAGTAATCTCGTCTTTTATTTTTGTTGGTTTCAGGCCAGTGGGTTGGTAAGAAAAAAGTATGACATGAAGTGTAAAATGTTAAGGCGCCTAGAATCAAAAGGAGAAAAGAGCTCCAAAATTGATAAAACTCGAGCTGTCGTCAAGGATCTGCATTCAAGAATTAGAGTTGCAATTCACAGGATAGACTCTATATCAAAGAGGATTGAGGAATTGCGTGACAAAGAGCTTCAACCACAACTTGAGGAGTTGATTCAAGGGTATGATTCTGTTTTTTCCTTTACCAAGTGCTGATCTATGTAGCATCTTGTGGCTTTTAATTGCATGCTACAAAGAATGTGTGTTTGGTTGTCTTCAATGTTATCAGAGTTAGACTAAACTGGTGAGCTGGTGCAAGGACCAGTGCAGAACTCTACAGAACTGAATGAAAAGAGAACCAATCAAGAATTGGTCAAATCAGTGTCTTTGATGTTTCTGTATAATTTCTTAATATAAAAAAAAATTATTAATCTGATTACTACTGATTCAACCACAATTCGACCATGGATGAATTGGTGAATCTTGAACCAGCGCTTTGAATGGTTTCATGACCGGTCCTGTTTTCAAAGCGCTGGTTATCTTACATTGTACTTACGGTTCACAGAGCTTTCACAGCTCAAGAACTTTTTAGTTACATCGGGATTGCTATTTTCGTTTTCTCCTCTGTGGTCATACAGGCACTTGGTGCCTAAAAGATTATTTATTTAAGTGAGCATATTTGTTTATATACGTTCATTTAATATGAAGATCAGGGGAAACTGAATTAAATAGACAAATGAGCTTTGCTAGATTAGGATAAATTTTGTAGCACAATGCAATGAATAGTCTGGTAGGAGTTTATCTTCAGCAAGAGACGTTTTCGTTTTCCTTGGGCTCAAGACATTTGCTTTGTGGATGAGTATTTATCTGTTTCTGTTTATATGAACTTTTATATTAAGAAATGAACGAACTTCTGTATTTCCTCTGTTATTTTTGCTTTGATGGCAGTTTAAGTCGAATGTGGGAAGCAATGTTCGAAGGCCACAAGCTTCAATTTCAGATAATGTCAACAGCCTATAGTAACAGCCGACCCAGAATAGCCGCGCAATCTGAATTACGCAGGCAGATGGCTGCTTATCTTGAAAATGAACTCCACTCTCTGCAGTCAAGTTTTTCCAAGTGGATTGGAGCTCAGAAGTTATACTTGGAGGCCATAAATGGATGGATCTGCAAATGTGTTTCTCTGCAGCGTAAATCATCAAGCAAGAGAAAAAGGAGGCTTCAACCTCCTCCCTTGAGAAACTATGGCCCTCCAATATATGCCACTTGTGGCGTCTGGCTGGAAAAGCTTGATACCTTACCTTCCAAGGACGTTATAGATTCTATAAAGAGTTTAGCCGGAGAGATTGCCCGGTTTTTACCACATCAAGAGAAGAATCAGGCTAAAGGTGGCAGCATGTATGGTGAACCAGTGGAGAATATGTTGAGAGGTGACAATTCAGAGGAGTGGGTGGGTTTTGATCGATTTCGAGCGAGCTTGCTCAGATTTCTGGGGCAGCTAACTAATTTTGGCAGGTCATGTGTGAACATGTATGCAGAACTTACACAAGCTATTGAAGATGCCAAGAGTAAGTACCATCGGTGGAATTCTCATTCCCATGATGGTAATGCAAATTCTCAACATACAGGTGATCAATCCAAGTCTCAGTCTCACAGAGTTTAATCCAAATGACCCGTGCAAAGATTGTTGTTAAAACTCTGGAATCACATCATAGGATTCGGTTTTAGGTTGAAAAATGAAGCAATGTGAAGAAAGGAATATTGAACATATCTAATGGGTTTAGATACAAGTCCATTTCAAATATATGGCATCTATACATACATATGAGAGGAAAGAATAAAGTGGTGATAAGCTGACATGATAGTTAAGTAAAAGCTGCCGGTTGAGGAGGCTTTTGTATGCAGATAGAGATAGATAGAATGTGTGTGGTGGCAGTATTGTTCTCTGCATATTTACATGTGCTTGGATTGGTTAATTTTATTATTTAACTCAGTTGGTTCTAGTGACGGATCCTGAGTAGCTCAGAGGCGCACGCACACATCGGGGGCAAACTTAAAAAGCAAGACCTTGTTATCATTTTTGTATGATTTAAATAATCGAATTACATAAATCAAAGATAGATATCCAAAACATAGAAAAGGAGCATTGGAAATATCTACCTTTAAACAACCGAGTACTGAAAACGTTAAAGATGAAGATATGAAAAATGTGAACTAAAAAAATTCACTCAGAAAATTTTTAATTTCAACCAAGAATCATTATTGTCTTTTATGTGAAATTTCAAAATTCATGATATGTAGCTGTAATTAATATTCTTAGCGAGTCCTTATTCCTGGCATATGATTAATTTGTACAAGCTAGTGTCTATTTAACAAATTCATACATTTATACATATTTGCTATTAGTCTAAATCTTCATACATATTTATCCATCCGTGACTGGAGATATACTTTTGTAGATGAATAAACAACATATGTATGTTTTATGTATGTATATGAAGTAGGTAAAAAATGATTATTTCTCTATTAAATAAAAATGAATCAAAGAATGACACGTAAATAAAAAGATAAGATGTTTCATATCAACTCAGGTCATAAGGACAAGATTGAATGTGAATAAAGAGTATTCATGTGCAGATGAGTAATATTATATGTTTGAAATATTATTGTTCAAGGAGTACTTTATTTAATTAATATCTTTTGTGTCTGGTGTCTTTTGTTTTCTAAATTTCCTACTCGCGTAGGGTGACATATGGCATTAGGGGAGGCCGAGACAATAGACGTATCATCTTGGAATTGAACGAGGTTGGATATATTGAGGATAACATGACGACTTGGTCTGAATTTGTATGACACCAAGTTTGTGAAACTCGTGAATTGACTTTTCGAACTTACCGTTTTTACGTTTTTAACTTATAAAAATAAGTCGAATCAATGGTAAACTCATGCCAGTTATAAATTCAATTAAACTTACAAGTTTATACACCCAATTTATCGTTTTACGTTTCTAGCATATAAAACCGTTCTAACTTACTCATAAACTTATGTTAACATTTTTTATTTGATCACGCTAGCGGTTTCATATATAAATTTTATAGAAATTTCGCCGTTAAATATGATATATGATTAATGTTGATGAATTTAATTTAAATATCTGGATTTAAAATATATTTAAATCAAATTGTTATCATTTTTATATTTTAATTAGTATACGATTCAAATTTACGTCACTTTTACGAAGTTTGTTTAAACTCGAGTTTGATAACCTCGGCTATTAATATTACAACATGTGTATAATTTCATTTAGGAATGATACTTTGCCATTAATACTGTTATGTTATATATACACTTTCCGTAAGTTGTTTTTAATACATACACACTATTGTTAATATTCATGATTAATGATTTCTTTTATTTAAATAAACAAATGATTAATTGGAGACAAGATTACCTGAATTTAATCTTTTATGAATTAGATTACATGATAATGCCTAATTAAATTAGACGAACTCACTCAGACATTATATCTGGTCCGGTCGGCAAGTTGTTGACGTCAAAATATTTAAAATAAGAACGTAACAACAACCAACATTTATCATTTTAACAGGCCAATGAATGGAATCACACAGATATAATGCAATCTGCAGATAAGTCTTTCTATACGTGAACCAGAATAGAATCTATTACATTATAAGTCTGTTACACAGATAAAATATAAAATGACAACAATTTAATTTAAATATATTTTAATTCAACTAATTGAAATTAAATCCATCAACATTTATCATTTTTCATATTTAACAAAGAAATTTTTATAAAATTTATATATAAAGCCGCTGATTATTATCAAATAAAAAAAAGGTAACACGGTTTTGTAAGCTAGAAACGTAAAAATAGTAAACTCAGTGTATAAACTTGTGAGTTTATTAAGTTTATAATTGGCATGAGTTTACTGGTGACTCGACTCATTTTTGTAAGCTAGAAACATAAAAACGGTCAACTCGCGAGTTTAACAACAATGTTTTTAACTAAATTTAACTGTTTGTTACAACCCGGCAATTCGGTTAAAAGTAAAATGACTAAATTTAACTGTTTGTATATAAGGACGATGGGAGTATATTTATTTAGCTTATTAAGAACTTTTCATATAATATAATACATTATAGTGCTACTTCTTGTTCCCACACATATATATATATATATAATACTACCACTTTATTCCAATATATATATATATATATAATGACAAATATATAATTTTATTCTTGAAAAAAAGTAGTTGTGATTTTCTGCTTGAATTATTTGTTATAGTCATGTTAATTTATATTGGAGAATTATGTGCTTGTTAAATTTTCATTAAAAAAATTTAATTAATAATATAACTATATATATGTATAATAATATGTAAATGTAATTTAATACTCCCTCTGGTCCTATATATTTATAAGAGCTTGATAACTAAATTACGTGATTTAAGAAAGTTGTTAACATTAGTTAAAAATGATAAATATATATATCTGAAATAAACTTCTTTTCCAAACATACCCTTATTTATGGGGAACCAAAGAGAAAGAGAAAGAGAAAATATAAGTATTATCAACCTTTCAATTAACGTAATACATATAATTAATGAAGGATAAAAATGAAAAAAAAAATCATTGAATGTTCAGACAATTATTGTCTAGCTGTTACAAAAAAATAAAAAAAAAAAATAAGGCAATTCAAATTTCAAACTCTTATAAAAAAGCCAAAGGAGTAGCTACTTTTTAAATCCTTAGATTCAAAGCAACATTAATGTTGCTACTTTCTAAGTTATTTTATATCTGCCTTTAAATTTGGTTGGTGTTGAATTCTATGAGCAATTGATTTCTGCATAAGATATGGAAAGATATTCCTATCATTGTTGTTAAACTCGCAAGTTGATTCTTTGAGTTGACCGTCTTTATATTTCTAGCTTATAAAATCGAGTCGATTCTTAGTAAACTCGTGATTGTTGTAAACTCAGTTAAATTCACGAGTCTATATATCGTGTTTACCGTTTTTACGTTTTTAGCTTATAAAACTATGTTAACTCACGTTAACTTCTTGATTTGATCGTGCTCAGCGGCTTTATATATAAATTTTATAAAAATTTCTTTGCTAAATATGATAAATTATGAATATTAATTAATTTGATTTTAGTTATTTGGATTTAAAATATATTTAAATTAAATTGTTGTCATTTTTTTAATATTTTAATTATTTAATTTTACACCATTAATACATATTTAATGACAAAAATAAACTCTTATGAATTTACAATTCGAGTTCACAATACGGGTTTATATCTAAACTCGTGAGTTTGACAACCTTGATTATTCTTTTTACAAGTAACAACTACCACATTATGATTCTATTTATAAGTTTTTTTCATGAAAAATTTTGGCCCTTATTATTTTAGAGTAATAAATGTGATTTTTATAATTTTGTCCCTATTAATTGTAATAAAAAAGGAAAAATTAAAATAATAGACCTAGAGAAAATAATATTTACTATAAATGATCATAAAAATTGTAATTACTTAAAAAAACCGAACATCATAACTAAAATTATCCATCATGACATGATCATATCTTTTTATTGTTGTAATTCTCAATATATTATTTAATTAATAACGATTAAACTCATATTTTTTTAAATTTTGATTTTTCACCAATTTATCTTTATCAAGTTGCTCGATTTATATGAATGTTGATATCAATTAAGATATTTTTATAAAAATAAAAACTAAACTCATTTCATATTTTTAGGATATAATTGATTACTTAGATTTTCTAAAATTTTATTAAGATTAAATGAATTTTTTTTAACCCAAAAAAATTGTTTTTTTTTTTTAAAAAAAATCATATAAACTTTCTTGGTTTATTATATATGATAAATTATAAAAGACCTTAAGTTTTCTCAAAATTACATAATTTTATTTTTAATTAATATTTTTATTGATTCAAAAAAAAATTTAATGCTTACAAAATTGAAGAATGTGTAATTTGTTTTCATAAATATTAGTGCAAGTTATGAAAAATGAAAATTGAGAAATGTATTGTTTAATTTAGTGAAACTTAAAATTTCTTATTAGTTTTAAAAATAGAATGCGGAGAGAATTTACGAGGGAATGTAGATGATTTTGTTAGCAAAGCATTTTGGTATTTTTAATTTTATATTTTTGTATTTGGTCATTCTAAATAATTACAATTTTTATGGTCTTTCTCCCAAAATATATTTTCCTTTGGGTCCTTTATTCTTATTTTTCTTAAACAAAATGAATTTATTCATGTTAACTCGAGAACTATTCCAAATGAGGTTAAAATTGAAAATTTAGCTCATAATTAATAGTTAATGAACTCTTCTTGATATGTAAGAGTTAGTTAATTGAGACTTATAAATAAGACCAGAGTGGTACCCTGATAAGGCAAAACGAACTGACAGTTAAGATTAGTTAAAAATAATAAATGTGTAAAAATGTGAGTTTTTCCATATATGCTCATATTTATGACATTAAAAAACTATAGAAGAGAGAATGAGTACAAAATATATGACAAAGAATAAGTAGAAAATAGAGAGAAATGTATAATAAATGGTTAAATGAAAGAGAATTAGTATTACATCCGGTCCTAATTATAGAACAAAGTTTGTAGTGCAATTTACACTATAAACCTTGTCCTATAATTAGAACCAGAGGGAGTAGTAAGTATGAGATAATTAATATAAAGATATAGGTATCTTTATTAGGGGTAGAAGAGAAAAAAGTGGTTTAATTTTTGAGACACGGAAATGTTGCTTATATTAATGTTCAATGAAGAGAGAGAAACCAAGCTAAGAGAGTACTAAATTGCCTCCCCTTTACCAGTTAGAAATTTTTTGCCTGCAATTACAAATTAAAGTTAACTCTCCCGGATCTTTTTTTATTATAATTCATATTATATTCATTAGACATTTTTTCTTACCTCATATACTAATTAGACTTCAGGTCTCATCGATCAAAATCAAAATTATGTTCTAAGCGCGATCAAATAGTGACCTTAATTATAGCATTCTCGACTCTCGAGTGATAAAAACTTTTTTTTTTTTTTTTTAAAATACATTACTTGTAATTAATTTTTTTACACATCGGAAATACTATTTGTAAGTAATAAATAGTTTCTATGTTGCACGCTAGTTTTGCTGGAAAGATTTAACGTTTTAATGTTTGGTTAAAATTTCATTTCAAATTAGAATGTGCCACTGCCACAAGTTTAGATTCTCTGCATTTAAGAAGAGAAAATAGTTTATTCTGATCAAATTTTATTTTCTAATTAATTTAAATAGTTATTTTTTTTCATCAAAGAAATAATTATTCTTAAGAAATTTAGATTTTTCTAAATTAATTAAATGAGTATAATTTATTGAAAAATAACCATCAATTTTCCTTTTTAAGATTAAAAGGATATTTTAAGAATACAAGAACATATTTTTATTAATTATTAAATTCAGGCATATAATTATGGAATTGCAAGAATATGATAAATATTTTGAAAAGCCGAGCACTTGTAATTAGTCAATAAATTTAGTGATAAATAATAGTAAAATTACATGAATGACAAAAAAGAAATACTTGTAGATCATAGGAAATAGATATGAGACGTTACCATGATTTTTTTTTGGTTGATGGTCTATTTATTAACGATTGAAAAAGGAAAGTCTTCATAAAAGATTCTATCCCTGATTCAATTTTTTATGGTAGTTTATACTCTGCTTTAATTAAGTGATACTCCCTCTAGTCCTTATTATAAGGCACCAATTAACTAACAATTCTCACAAACAAGTAAAAATAATTAAAGTCAATAAAGTTGTTCTACAATTTAAATAACTTTCAATATTACCCCTATTAATTGCACTAAACTCTAATATTATATTAATTATTACTCTCACCTACCACCTTTATTAATTATGAGCATATATGGAAAAAATAATTAATACGTTTTGGAAATAAGCAAGTGCCTTATAAAAATGACCAAATACAATTGCTAGTTGGTGCATTATAATAGTTCGGTGCTATGGTATATGACCCCTTCTAATTATCAGATCATGACTCATCAGGAGTTTAATCTCCTGAATGTTATTTTATATTCTTAGTAATCAATGAAGCAAAGAATCGATTCATTTTTAGTTTTATTATTATGGCAGCATAAATATGACATGTATAGGAGATAACTAGTCAAAACTAAATTAATAAATAATAATCTATTTGTCCTCTGCATTTTCTTAGTTTTTTTTTTCCAAGCTGTATACTTTTGCTTGTTTTTTTAAAAAAAAAAAAAAAAAATTTGAATCCACACTTATTATCTCGAGCAATATAGAAAGAATGTAATAATAAAAACACGGAGCATATATATAAAAAGGACTTATTCATATGACAAACACAAGGCAGTGCATACATTAATGTAGAAGCAGGGGCACACACACTCATTATTATTATTTGACACCACAGAAACAAAAACAAGAAAAGAAAGAAGACACTGGATGCCCTGATGAGATATATATATATATATAACAAAGACGACACGTAAAAGGGATAGATAGATGGAGTTGCACAACAGACTCATTCACTGGAACAATGCAGATAGGTCAGGCTGCTGCATATTCTCCCTCAGATCGAACGACCCAAACTCACTGGGCGACCCAAATATCACATTGTAGTTGCTCTCATTGTTTATCATCATCTCATCGTTGTTATTGCCCATGTCCATGTTACCCTCCTCCTCCTCGTTGTTGTTGTTGCCGTTGCCACCGTTGTTGATGATGACTTCGTTGTTGCTGCTCATGATATTGTTGTTTCTGCAGACGCTGCTATTGTTGATGATGGTGCTGTCGTTGTTGGTGGTGGAGGAGATGATATTGTTGGTGTTGATGATGATGCTGGAGCTTTTGTTGCTGTGGTTGGTCTCAAAAGCAGAAATCAGAGCCTTGAAGGGGTCAAACTGAGGAGCCTCCTTCTGATTCAGTGGATTGTTGTTGTTGCTGTTGCTGTTGCTGTTGTTATTAGCCGACGCCATGATTGAATCCTGAAACAAGCTGCCCCCATCATTGTTCATCATCATCCCTTGAACCATCTGCACCTGATTTTCTGCAGCCACAAGGTTATTATTGTCCAAAACCACGGCTTTGTTGATGCTGCTGCTGCTCCCGCCGCCGCCAATGCCGACACCTGTGAAGTTTGAGCTGCTACCTGGATAGGTTGTGCCATAGATTGGCACAAGATCAGTGATCCTTGTCTGGCTGTTGAGTATGTCTGGAACTACCGGGAGCCTCCTCGGCGGCGTATTAAAGGCGGCCGTTGTGGGTGGTAGAGACAAAGCAACAGGTTGAGGCGGCTGAGGATTCGGCTTAAATAAGTTAGGGGAGGATAGGATTACCTTGAGCTGATCAATTGAGGAAGTAGGAGCCTTATGATTTGATGATGATAAACCATCACAGTCTCTGTAGGGACATCTGAATTGATGGACGTCCCTAGAGATCCTGTCGGGAAAACCAACACGAGCTTCAGTGTAAGGACACATGGGATGTGGACACGTGAACATCTGTGGCTCACTACGCATCATCATCGTGCTGTTGAACTCACTCATCTTCCTCTTCATTGGCGACGCCATGAAGCCTGCTTCCTTCAGTCTGTCCATCTTGGATGTTTTGAGGAAAGTGACGCGCTTCCGGCGCCGATCCTCCAGCTCTAAAATGGACGCCTCCAGTATCCGTTCCACGTCATATTCACGGCACTCATCAGGCAGGGAGCTGCCGTATATCGGGGAGGATGACGGTGGGCGATAATCGGGAAACAGCTGCCTGGCCAACGCCTCCTCCTGATTCACAATGGCGATCCACACTGCACTTTCCCTGGCCGTCATTTTGTCTTGAAGACACTTGGACTGCCTCACCAGCTTCCGAATCTTTGGTATGTTGGGTGATATGTGCTTGATCACGGCCATGAGGACCCCGATTTTGTAAGCCTTCTTCAGGTCATGAGGCTTTTTGTAAGGTGGCGGGCCTTGTCCTATGGGTATTCCGATCTGGGGCCAACAGTCTTCATTCCCGGTGGGCCACCACGGCGGTGCAACACCCTTATCAAGTGGATATCGCCGCTGAGGGGGCTCACAGTGCTGCATCAGAGTTGACAGCAGAGAACCCAGTGTTGTGTCCTGAATCTCATGAAGAGTGCACGGCGTCGGAACGGCGGTGTTGAGGGTGTTCATGGTGGCGAGGGTGTCGGCTTGGTGCCTGGCGATGGCGGCGGGGCCGTTGCGGTCAAATCTGACTTTGTCCTTCCACCATGCACGGAGGTTGTCGGAAGCTCCGGTGACGGTCTTTCCGTTCTCAGGGATGATGCCGTAGACGAAGCCTTGAGCCTGGCAGACCTCCATCATCTTGAGCATGTACCTCAAGATTCCGTCTTGAGCTTTGGCCATCTTCTTCCTCCGAGCCTGCTCCTCCGAGTTGAGTTGTTGCCTTTGCCTGACGAGTTCAGGTCCCTCCTGATTTGTTGCATTGATCTCTTGCTCTCTCAGGCGCTTCAGCCGGAGTTTGTGCTTCCAGATCTTCCTCTCCAGCTCCACCGCGCTGAGCCCCTCAACCTCGCTGTCGTCTTCTTCCTCCAACATTGCCAACTCTGCTTCCGAAGGCTGCTGGCCCGAGTTATTGCCATCCCCAAATGAAGCAGTTATCATATCCAGTTCCTCATTGAAGGCCGTGTCATTATTGATCGACATCTTCTAGCTAGATTCGATCTATCTCACCTTTGCATCTGTTAAAACCCAACATAAATAATATTAATTATTTCACTTTTTTACCTCAAAATTCAATATTAATAACCCGAAATCTCTGTATGGTACTAACGTTTTATTAATTTGCATGTCTACTGTTCCCAATAGCATACATACACGTGCTTTAATATTCACCATCCCACATATATAAATATAAAATAATAATAAAAATCATTAAGGGGTCTACTTACATATAGATGCACGTGTGTATTTATTGTGCAGGGACCACTGGCTAAAGCATAACTCTCATCTTTCCGTACTTCCAACATTCCGGTAAAACAAAATAATAAAAACCTTCTAATATTTCAGACAAAAAAAAAATTCTTTTAGTACTTCGAACATTCCAAGGAAAACAAAACTTTAAAAAATAAATCTTTCCCCATTTTAGATAAGAGATAGTCCTTTAGTCTTTTTTACAAGTCATCACAATCAGCATGTTTCAAATGTATAGTATAGACCCGGAAAAACTTTAAATTTTATTAACTTTATTATAAAATTAAACAATTTTTTAACTTTATTCTTATTTAATATATAATATATCACAAGAGAATAAAATCAATACGATAATAAATAAAATATAAAATTATATATTGATAAGAAAAATTTAAAGAGATGATTTATAAATATATAGGATTAAAAAATTCCTTCACCTCCATCCTGTAAATAAATAGGACTAGATGGGTAATTTTTTAGTACTTCCAATGTTAGAAATAAACTAAATTAGGAAAAAAAAAAGGAGGCTTTCAACATTTAAGACAAAAGAATCTTTCTTCCAACATTCGGGGACAAAAAATTCCACATTTCATGTAAGAGAATCTTTCAGTACTTCGAAGTACCAAGGTTCGGGGGAAAACAATTTTTCTTTTTTGTTTAAAAAAAAGCTTCGAATATTTCAGATAAAATAACATTTCGGACGCAATGGCCCGTTTTATTTCGCGCAAATCTAGTTAACGGCTAAACGGGGAGGGGGGGAGTTTCAAAATGAATATCAGAAAATAAGGCTTGTTTACACTGATCGATCATACGTAAAACAGCGGAATGAATACAAAGGTAAACCATGGAACACGAGAGAGGGCAAACACAAGTTCAAAAGAAACAGAAATTAAAAACGGATGATGAAAGCTTGGTGACGTGATACAAGAAGAAGAAGAAGAAGAAGAAGAAGAAGAAGGAGTCAGTTTGAAAACAAAGACGACAAAACACAGAAGAAACACTGAAAAGGAAGTAATAAGAATATACCAGAAGATGAAGGAAAGGATCCTCCACCCAAGAATGAAGTCGCTGATATCAGTCTCTGAGATTGGTGTATGTAGTGAAGGCAACATGAAGGAGGAGTGGAATTTATAGGCAGGAGAGGGGAAGAGTAATGAGAGAGAGACGCGTCCTTTGCTAATTCATAAATCCGAAGAAGGAATGGCCATTTATGATTTGAGATTCTCAGAGTTATGAAGTTCCCTTAGAAGGATTTGTGAGGGATTCTTGTCAATTTAATTGGATTGCAACACATTTATTGCCCTCTCTCAACAGTTGTGTCTGTTTTCTTGGAAATATATCTGATTTCATTTTCCTCATCCACCCAATGCTTTCTCATCCTTTGACCATTATATTCTCTCTCTCTATTTTTTTTTTAATAATTTCTTCTCATTTATCTCTTGCGCCCTATTTTTCCTATATTATATATTTACTAATAGAATATTACTCATTTAAATTTTATACAATGTATATACCCTCAATCTTGTTTTAATTACATGTAAATAATTCATGGGGGACACTTTATATGTATAGCGCGAAAAAAATGATATTTTAATTTCTATAGTGCACATGGTTATTTAGTTATTCTAGATATTTTTCTGCATACCATATTTTTCAAGTATCAACAAATAATGTATGGTAGGTAGTAATATTTATTATAATAATTTGGCTTAGTCCATGCATTGTATTTTGCCCAAATTAAAGATGAGTTGAATATATTCACAATTTATATATAATGGGATACGTTGATAATGATATAGATTTTTTTTTTTTTTTTTTTTAACTTTTAAGGTGATAAAACATATTATATACTTCTATAAATATAGGGTAATTATTTTATAAAAAAAAATATTTTCCCCTTTGTCTACATTCAGCCAACTATTTTAAAGGAGAACATAAATTCAAATTTTAAAAAACACATTTGTTAAAAATGGCGAAAACCCTTTATGATTGAAGCCTCAACAAAAATTATACCCTTTCCAAAAAAAATATCTATTATAGAGTGAGCGTACGTATTGCCCTATGATTATATATGATCACTTTTTTTTTTTCTTTATCCATCGCATGAGGTTTGAGAATCCATACACTAACACCCTCTGCCACTTAATATAAAATATCGTTATCAAGATGTTATGTTAAGGATTGAACGTGTTCTAATTTATTAAAAAATTTATATTTTATGCTCCGTCATGTATTTTCTATAAGATCTCAATTTTTGAATTGGTTTAGTTCTTTTTACAAGTTCCTATTTCTAGTTGTGATTTGTTTAATGCCGGTTGCAGATTGGTTAAAAGAATTTAATATATAAAAAGTACTAAAGGGAGTATTTACATAATTCTTGTTTTTAGACAGCTAACCATGTTCAAGCGAGTACCATATTCCGTACTTCACTTACACCTCTAGATATTACGTACATAGTTTTGACGTAATCTTTTAAACTTGCTGACCGATGGTTAAGGTTGAGGGTCACTGTCTTTTGAGATAACCTTATCAGTTGATCTGTCAGTACATTTATGTCGGACAGTTATGTCTGTCTATTATAACTGTATTGTGTATAAATGCATTTGTCTGTACTATTTGATAGTGGATGATGACTTACTGCTCACACTTACTTGAACTTGAGGATCCAATTTTCTTACTCATTTAAAATTTAAAGTATAAGTAAGGAAAGCTTTTCTCATCTAAACCTTTTAGATGAGATTTTGATGGTTCAAATTTAATTTTATTAACTGTTAATTTTTAAATAAAAAATTTATTTTTAAAAATATCTTAGTTGAGAGATATCTTTATTTTAGATTCTTTTCTCATTAAAATAATTTTTAAAAAAATGAAAAGTAAAAAAAACAAATATGAACGGTCCAAATGGGAAAAGCTTCTCATACTCATCCAAAGGATTAGGGTTGTCCAAAAAACCGATGGTTTGGTTCGTCCAATCTGACTCGGTCCAGGCAAAAAAAATTTGGTTCAAGACAATTTTACCGAACCAGACTACTCATGTTGGACCAGGACTTCGATCCAAGGGCTTAGACCCCTTGGATTGGTCCGATCTCACTTGATTTTTTTTTTAAATCACCACTGTATTCAGCCACTCATTGAAGTCTGAACATCCTAATGTGCTTTTTAACTTATAGGAATCACTTTTCACTCAATTATTTTTTATTACTTTTAGAAGTCAGGTGAAACCAGAGCTAAAATATTACCTCCCAAGAAGCAAAAAAACAAAAGAACTGGAAAAAAGAATTGGATTGCTTGGACTAGTCCGGGTAGTCCGCCGGTCCGGTTCGGTCCAGCCCCACCTCAAGCTGGTAATAGACCGGACCTCAAGCTAACTTTTCGAGCCCGAGGTCCTATCGAGCTAGACCTTGGGTTAACCTCCAACCCAATCTGGGCTGATCCTTGGACATCCCATTAAAGGATGAGTAGGGAAACTGGATCCCTTACTTGAGATGATATTAATACAATAAAAAATATTTTCGGGCATTTCCTCGTTTATGTTTTTTTATAAGAAAAAAAAATACATAACCGTGTAATGTAAGCAAATTTGGAGAGATGATCTTATCGTTTAACCGCCAACTGTTAAATATTACTCCCTCCGGTCCTAATTATAAGACAGAGTTGACTTTATTTGGAGAAATTAAGGAAGCTAAGTAAGTTACTTAATTATATTATATGTTGTATATCCTAAAATTATATACTACATAAATATAGAGTTGACTTTATTTGGAGTATTAGTTTATTAGTTAAACTAGTTAGTTTAGAGAAAAAAACATAAATACAAATACTCTAAAGTAATTTAATTAACTCCCTTAATATTTCCAAAAAAGTCAACTATATCTTATAATTATGACCGGAGGTAGTAAGCTTTATGTCAATTTCACACGTGTGAATAATTCACATTAAAATAGTTTTATTTCGACATATAGCTGAGTAATTTGATTTAGTTTTGTCTGACTTTATTGAAATGGTCATCTCTCCATAAACAATAATCAAACCTGAATGATTAGAATCTCACTTAATTATTTGAACTTTCTGAAGTTACAAATTAATTTAATTGACGACTTGTTTAAAATCGATGGTTGGCATTAATTCACAATTAAAAATAAAATCTACTCATAGGAATTGTTAGATATTATAATCAAGGAAGAGCCTGGTCGTGGTTTCTTATTATATTTTTGTTTAACAGGTTCTCGAATCAAAACATGATTAATATATGATATATTTTTATAATCAATTATTCCCCTAAAAATGTAGAAATTCTTGTTATTCATCTTCAATACAATATCATAACATTCTCTCTTTATATATATATATATATTGAAAGAGAAATACCTCAGCAGTGTGGTTTAATTTGAAAATAATAATTTGGATGAACGAAGCGAGGTAAGATATAAGTAGATATTAAACATTTCAAATCTGTTATATATAAAATAAAAATGAGGAATTAAATTAGACGGATGTGTTTCAAAGTTAATAAAACTACAATATATTAAAATATCTCAGCATAAGGCTTGTTACAGACCAATCCGCTAAAAGAAAATTTCTACTCTGGCAAAAAAATTAAAATAAAAGAAAATTTCTACACTGGATGAGAGGAGTGTATAAGATAATGAATTTAGCATTCATATGATAACTATAATGAGCAAACCAATTATCACAATTATTATTAGCTTTTTCGGATAAACTTATTCCAGTCCTATATATAAGAGCACGATAACCAAATTATGTAGTTTAAGAAAGTGGTTAAAATTAGTTAAAAATAATAAATGTCTGAAATAAACATGTTTTTCCAAGTGTCCCTTATTTATAGTGGGAAAAGTAAGAGAGATAAATAGAATAAATATAAGTACCACTAACATTTTAATTAATGTAATACATATAATTAATGAAGAGTAAAATGAAAAAGAAAACTTATTAAATGTTCAAATAACTTTTGTCAAGCTTTTATAAAATTGACTGAAGCAATTTAAATTTTGGACTCTTATAAAAATAACTGGAGTGAGTATAATTTATATTGTGACAATCCAATGTGCATAATATAAGGTTTAATAAATATATACTTTGACTCGTACTCTCTCACATCTTTTTTATAAGTAATTTTTTATTTCTTGAGGTTGGTCCTTTTTATAAACAGCTTTCTTTGTGTCTTAAAATTTAAACTACTTTTTTTTTTTCTTTTCACCCCTAGTAAATACACATCTTTATATTAATTATCCCCGATTCACTGATAATTCTCTTTTATTTTCTCATTTATTACACATTCTCTCTTATATTTTATACCCACACTCTCTCGTATTTGTTACTTATTCTCTCTCATATGCTCATTTCATAAAAAATGGAATATTTGGAAGAAACGTGACATTTTTTATACATTTATTTTTAAATAATCTTAATCGTCAATTCTTTTGTACAATTAAAAAAAAAGTTGCTTACAAAAAGAAATGGAAAAAAGAGTATGATACCACTAGGAAGCTCAAAAAACGTTTGACACGACAGTGAGTTAAAAGAGTTGCATCAAATAAAATTTGCTTAAAATCCTGCCTCCTTATATTTGATATTTTTTAATAATCCCGCCTTTTTATATTAGAATATATTAAACTATAGAAATGTTTTATCAAATATTTTTTTCCCTTTTTTATTTATATCAAAGAATACTTAACAGTTCTTCATAAAGAACCATAATATATTGTCAAAATATTTTTTTGTTTTGGTGAGAATCTTGCCTTCTTATTTCTTATGATGATAATCATTTTTAACTGTTGAGTATTGTAAAAATATATATAACGGTTCTTTACGAAGAACTATCAAGTATTGTCTGAAAAAACTTTTTAAAATTCTACCTTCTTATATATGACAATTATCATTTTTAATTGTGAAGTATTCTTAAAGAATACATAATGGTTTTTTTGTGAAGAGTTACCAAGTATTATCAAATAATTTATTTTTTCCAGAATCTCATCTTTATATATATATATATATAAAGATTATCATTTTTAACCATTAAGTATTTTTAAGGAATACATAATGGTTTTTAGTGTCAAATATTGTTTTTTTTCTCTCTTCATATCTTCTTATGTATGATGATTATCATTTTTAACTATTAAGAATTATTAAAGAATACAAGTATTTAGGAATGATACTTTACTATTAATTGTTATAACCATTATGTATTTATTTTTCCTAATATAAAGTTGTGCAGACAACTCGTCTGAAAATGTTACATGAAGGTTGATTTGAAAGGACCGTTATTTTTTGTCAATCATACTTCACGGTTAATAATTATAACTATTATGTTTTTATTTTCACAAATTTCGCATTTCAATACATGATTGTACGTATTTTTTAACCATTAAGTATTAGTGTTATATATTCTTACCCAAACTCCATCTCAACAAACATTGCGCTTATTCACGGTAACCGTTAAATATTTAATATTATACATATACGATTCTGAAGTAGTGTGAAACTATCCCGGCCTGTTTAGACTTGTTCCTTTGGTTCATACATAAAAAAACATATATAACTATACCTACTTATAAATGCATTGATCAAAAGTTTTGAATATTTACCTAAAAAGGACCGGAGGAGTATTAATGAATAGTCAAACATTAAATGTCAATTTAGCAGCCCAATGCACCGTTTTGCTCATATTATTTTACTGAATTTTAAAATTAGAACCCTATAATTAAGTCAATTAAAGTATACCAACAGTTATGAACCTTATTGGCTTATTCTATTGCCATTAATATTTTGCCAATGCAAACTTTCCTTTTTTATTTATTTGTCGAAGTAGTATATCGAGTGCCTGTGCCATCTAAATTACTGCTGGTCACTGAGCACGTCATTACTACAAAATACATATATGACATTTAATAAATATGGTTACAACTAGGGGTGAGCAACGGGCGAGCGGGGCTGCCCTGGGGGGAAACCCGTGGCCCGCCCGTTTATATTTCACGGGTACGGGGAACCCCGTACCCGTGGATGAACCCGTATAAAAACGGGACGGGTTAAAAGAGTGCGGTCTTCACAAGTATAGGGAACCCGTTTAAGCAATTTCGCATGATTAAACTGACCCCAAATAAAAACAAAGGAAAGAAAACTTAGGCAGGTTTTATGGACAGTGTGATACAGGAAGCAAACCATAGAGATGTTGGGCTCATTACAAGAAGCAAGCCATGTGACATTAATTCTTACTAATACAAACCACAGTTCAGATTCAACATTTGGCGTTGAAACCTCCATACAAAAACCTACTGACCTGAGGCCGTGAATGAGACTGCGAGAGGTTGCAGGCGAGAGGGAGAGGTTGAGACCGCCAGAGGCTGAGAGGGAGACCGCGAGAGGCAGAGAGCGACGGCTGACGGCGAGCGACATCAAGATCCTGAGAGACGAGCTTTGAGATCGATAGAGATAGGAAGACGAGAGGCTCTGACCGAGATCGAGATTGATAGAGACAGGAGTAGAGAACGGCGAGAGGCTCTGGCCACCGAGCTTGGGGTAGCGATGACGGCGTCGACCAAACCCTAAGAGGCTAAGACTGAGTTGATTGAGTGTGTTCTCCAGAATCGCGGCGAGTAGTGCGGTAGTGCCTAATCTATACACTACTTTGCTCAAGCCTAACGCGTTCACGTGGGGGAGGGGGATTTTTTTTTTTTTTTAGCATTTATGTTCACTGCTCTGCCTCTGACGCGTTCACGTGGGGGGGGAGGGGGAAAAAATAAATGTTGAATAAATGGGTAACGGGTAGGCCCGTGTTACCCGTGGGGTAACCCGTGCCCCGCCCGTATAACTTAAACGGGTACGGGGAAACTCGTACCCGTGACGGGCCCAATTTGGGTGGGCCTAATCCGGGAATTTTTTACGGGGTGCGGGCGGTTGGGCGGGCTCTGGGGTGCTTGCTCACCCCTGGTTACAACTAATAAGCATTACCACTTTGATCTTATTTATAAGTCCATTTTGACCAAATCTCACATACTAAGGAAATGTAGTTAACTAAATGATTATGAGGTAAATTTTCAACTTTGTCTTCATTTATCATTGGGTATTTTTCAAGTGTTTCTTCTCTCTCTATCTTCATGGGAACAATTAATATAGGTAAAATTGTCACAATTTCATTTATTATAGGGTTAAGGTGCAGATTGGTCAACAAACTATTACTACAGGAGTGTCCAGCACGAAAAATTTTAAGTGGACCAAAAATAAAAAAAAATAAAAAAATGTAAAGTCAGCACAACACTGTCTAGAAAAAATAACGTCCGTTGAAAAGTCAACTTTTAAGGGTTAAGGTGCAGATTGACCAACGAACGAGCGCCCAACACAAAAAAGTCCATGTGCAATCCACCCAAAATCCGACTGTTGCAAATCCTTGCTTGGACTCCCCAACCAAGTGCATTGGGGTTAGGAATTAGGGGTGAGCATGGGCAGGGATGGGTAGGGCAAGACCCATACCCGAAGGATCATTGGGCAGTAAAATGCAGCCCGGTGCCTGGCCCTGCCCACTAGAATACAAGGCATCATTAGTAATATAATGGACTAATGGTCAAATACTCAATGAATATATTAGAATATTAGTAAATATATAATATAATACAATATAAGTATATTAACAATTATATAAAAAATATTTATATCAAATATAATAATATATATACTTACCAGGTAGGGTCAAATAGGCAACAGGGCGGCATACCATGCTAGATGCCTGGCCCTGCCCACAAAAATGTCCAACCTGATTGTGCCCAATTTTTTTCGAGCTTCTTTTTTCGGGCTAGGCAGGGCGCTTTTTTGCCGGGCGTAACGGGCTCCTGGGCTTCATGCACACCCCTATTAGGAAGAGCTAATGCAACAAAACAACCACAAATATAACGAATAGATTTCATTTTGAGTAAGGGTGATAAGTTTTTGAACTTGCCCAACATAACGCAGGTGCAAATTGTGATTTTTAAGTGGACCTAGAATAACAATAATTTTATTAAATATATTTTAATTTAAATATGAATAATGAAATTAGATCCAACAAAATTCAAAATTTATTATACTCAACAAAAAAATTTCTATGAAATTCATATAAAAAGCAACTGAATATGATTAAATAAAAAAACGGTAGTACGACTTTAAGAGCGTTTTGACACAATTTTATAAGGAAGAAATGTAAACACAATAAATTTGATGTTTGAACTTGTGAATTCAACTAAGTTTATAGATAGTACAGGTTTAAAAGCGAGTTGAAACGAGTTTTGTGAGTAAGAAAAAGCACTAAACTTATAAAGTTAACTCACAAGTTTAACAATATCCACAATGTTAGAAGTGATTTACACTATTCATGACTCATTTATTAAAGTTTTATATTGTGAAACAGTATGTAGGATGTTAGAGACAACGGGATAAAAACCTCAAAAACTAAATTTCATATAAGTTATGCACAATTTAAAAAACGTGCGTACTATTTGTAAGTAATTATTGAGTTGCAGTGTTTGAGTTTCTGCGTCAAGCTTTCACTCACATTCGGCGTTATTCATATATTCATTGCTGGGGAGGCAAAATTCAACTTTGTTATACATATCACAATCAAAATTTTAACCATTCCAATTCATTCCACATTTCCACCTGCTTATGAGGCTATTTTTGCGGATTTTTTTTTTTTTTGTTAAAAGCTATTTATATTATTACTGCAAACTGGTGTAATATAATACATGAAAACAAATTGAAGATGGAATACAAACAAAACCAAATCAAATACAATAAAATAAGCCAAATACAAGAACATCCAATTACCGTACATTAAAGATTTAAGAGTAGAAGTAGAAGCATTGACAAAACTGACATCTTCGATATCGAAGGTTAGAAGTGACGTGAAAAAAAGTGTTGGTTGTAAAACTCACCCTAACGGACACACCTTCTTATAAGCATTATGTAACATCCCAGATTTTAGGATAAGCAGTTTATGAGTATGACTGAGATAAATAGGCTGCTAAGCGAGTAAGAGTCCAAAGTCTTAATTTTTTTTATGAGGAAAAGCTTAAGATAATTATTAAATTTTACTTTGGTTTTAGAAAAAAAAATAGGGGGAAATTATGAAATGTTATTTTGAGGATTTAGAAATATTATGAGGGGATTAAATATGAAAATTTGGCCTCAATAGTTTTAAAGCTATAATTTGGAATTTATAGCCTATTTTATTGGAAATTTAAGGAAAAATAGTTAAAGTAAAATTTTGGCCTAGAAAATTTAGAGTTGATATTTTATGGCCTAGAAAAGCTAATTGAGGAAGAAAAATCCTTATATGAAATTAAGGATTAATTTCTAGCACTTATCCAATTTTTGCAACTAAATAAGTAAAGGACCAAGTTGCAAATATAAGTCTTAGAGAGGATAAGTGAGATAATTTTGGAGTGGGTCCCACAACACACACACCCTCTTCCATACGATGACACCTAGCACCCTTCCCTCTCTCAATTGCAGCCACGTGCCCACAACAATTCTCCATTCCTATTCTAATTCATTCGGCCAGCGTCTCCTATTCCAACGTCTTTTTATTTCATCCATTGTGGCCACACAAAAACACAGAAAAGCGAGAGTCAGAGCGAGAGTCAGAGGAAGTCGGGGGAAGAGAGATCAAAGACAAAATCTGCAACCACGCATGCAAGCCAGGAATCCAATCTAGGTAAGCCATCTAGACATCCTCCTACCTTTATGATTCTCATTTGAGATCTCCTTATGAATGAAAATGGGCGCTCAGAATCCAGGTTAGTGACAGAAAATTAAAGAATAATAAAAATAACTACACTCAAGCAACGATTAAAGCTTATATTGAGGACGTATGAATCTGCATGTTGTTAGCGAGCTTGCTTGTTGGAGTTTGAAGTTTTAGAGGTTTAGAAACTGAACATTTTCCTACTGTAAGATGAACTGGTGTTAAGTGTTAAGTTTTGATATTGACAGTAAGAGGAATCAAGCATTAATGAATAAGAAAAGTTCATATCTGATTGTCTAAATATATGACTCAATGATTTGAATATTGTGGCTGGCAAATCTGATTTTAATAAAGAGAAAATAATGCTGTAGTGAAATAATCATAGGGATATGGATTAAAGCCTAAATCGTTGATATATAGCTACCACACGTTGTTTGGGTTTTGAGGATGATGAACTTCGATTTTTGTACTTTGTTGATCAGAGGAGGTTGTTCGACTTTTTCTTTTGGAATTGTAAAGGATAGCCTAAATGCTTAAATGGATAAGTTTAATAAAGTTATGTGCTTTTCGGATAGTCGGTGCATGTTGAAGCTGATTTTTGGGGTGTGGGAATCAATTGAAAATTTAATTGTGTTGATGGCTATAGATGTTAAACAAGTGATTCTGGATGTTAAAAGAATACTCTAGGATGCCTAGGATGCTTAAGTTGATGATAGAAAATGTTATTTGAGTTACTTAGGTAGTATTTCAATATGAAGGCCTATAATTATTTTGGGAAGTTAGAATAATTGTGTGATTGAAGAATGTTTTGGTACTAAAGGATGTTTCAAATCAGTAAGTAAATTCCATTAGAGGTTGATTTATGAATTTCAAAATTTATAGGAATTGGCAATTGCCTAAGCTCAAGAGAAAAGTGAATCCAAAGGATTTTGGTAAAGGTATAGTTTCAGACGGAGCAACAGATGAGTAGCATCCCTAATTTTTATAAATGATATTTTTATTGTTGAACTTTTATGTTTATTTCCATACTTAAAGTATGATTTTGTGAAGTCATATTTGTTGATAGTATACGAGTAAAGAATGATGATTTTATTCGTTATTATGTATTTTCTTTCAATTGTTTCAAAACATAATTCATGCTTTATGCAGTTAAAAAAAATGAGACTCTTGAGATATTTTTCATAAACTATATATTGAAATCATCTTGGATTTTGAAAATTTTATAAGCTAGAATTTATTATTTGAAATGGAATGTTTTTACTTGAGTTCTTGATGTTTTAAAATGATTTTATTGACAGATTGAATTTGAAGGAAAGTTTTGAAATATTCTTTGTGAAAGTTCATGCTGGGGGATTTGATTATGAAGTATGAGATAAAGTTGTTATTATCTTGAAGAAGAAGAAAAAAGAATTCTTACTACTTTGCTAAATTGACCCCAAGCATACTTGAAAATGTTTTGGAAAGGACTGAATATAGAACACTGGTTACTAACAGCAATACTGTTAGTTTTGGTGCACCATGGTTAACCTCGAGCTCGCTTGATATTCATGGACTGTGTGTCCATGCTTGTTTCATAGACTGTGTGTCCATGCTTGTTTCATGGACTGTGTGTTCATGCTTGTCTCATGGTCTTGTGTCATGCTTGGTTAGTTACCCTCATGGACTGTGTGTTTATGCTTGTTTCATGACCTCGTGTCATGCTTGGTTAGTTACCCTCGTGGACTGTGTGGCCACGCTTGTCATTCGTTTTGTAAGAAGTTCTACGGAAAGATGTGGTTTTGATAATTATGTTTAAAATTGATTATGTTAAATCAAAGGTTTTATTACGTTCTTGAAAATGTTTGATTAACGATATTTTATATGGAGTTCTACTTTATTTATAATTTACTATTTTAAAACGGTTTTGTCAAACAAAATAATTTATTAAGTATTTCGAGGTAATTGATTGATGACCCAATATATATAGAGTTTTGTTTTTATTCATGATCTTATGGTTTTGAAATTGAAGTTATTGCCATATTGATTTTATTAGCAGATAAAAATGTTTAATTATTTACTCTTGTATTTTATTGAATTAAAAGAATGGGACGTTATTCACCAAAAATTTTGTTTTGGTTCAGACAATATTGCTTATTATGGATCTCTTGCTGAGCGGTGAAGGGTCTCCTTAATGATTTAAAGTTCGCCGACTCATTTTGAGGCGCTACTAGTTGATGAAATCATAACCGTAGACGTTTGTATTAATATTTAAAGTTAGATGCTCCATGTAATTTATAGGTAGGATCTATGTATTTTGGAACATATGTTTATAAGTTTAAGGCTTAAGGAATGTGAGTCCACTTAGATTCCTTGCCGGTCACCCCATGAGGTTTCGGCGCGTGATACATTAGCTGCAATTAGAGCAGCTGCACAGATATCCCGACTTGGGGTAACGATCAAAGAAAACTCAACCTCAGAAGGAAGAAAACCCATGATATCCTGAAGAATACTTTTGCTCCTCCATTCAAGCAAATATGGTGACCTCGACCACACACCGAACAACACCTCTTGAAATCTTCCTCTAAGAACACAGATTCGAGCCACCAGGTGATAGTCAGATCTAATAACGTTCAAACAACTATTCAACCAAGATGATTTATGCTCAGATCTCACAGATCTGTTTATTTCATGAGAAAACAAGAACACCACTACAAAACCCAACACTACAAAAAAAGAAACAAAAGACAAATAGCTCTCATCGTTGCAGAACAGATCTGAAGGAGAGAGAAAAACTTGCCACAAGGATAAGAGAAGTCCACAACCGTTAGAAATCAGAGGGAGAAGGCCACAGATCAAAGATCTGGGAACCGATTTACCACTCTGATGCAGTTGTGACATAGAATGATACTCGCCGCAAGCCGCCGGCGAGAAAGAGATGAAGGAGGGTCATGAGGCAGAGAAGAGAGAATTCAAATTTTAGGGTTGGATTTAATTCAATTGATGTTTTAATTTTGTTCGTTTATCCTCTATGTGCAATCGATATATCGCTTTCAGACTGTGATGTTTAATTTGTTCATTTGGTTCATATATAAGAAAAAATTAATCTAACTTGAGTATATCAATATATATACATTGGTCAAACCTTTTAAATTTGTATTTAAAATCTAGAGTCTCGTATAAATACATAAGATCCACCCAAATCGATTTATAAAACTATCCAAATATAAATATTTCCCAAGCAATAACAGTCGTATTGGGCCTAATGCTCCATATAGGCTAGTTTAACTATGGGAGAATGATATAGAAAGACCACAACCATGGATCTGTGAATTCTACCAAAAAAATTGTGAATTTAATAGACGTCATCGCTCTTACGTAACTAGCAAGTACCAACATATTTCAGTTGTAAATAGAAGATTAATTATAAATTTTGGAAGGTTAATTGTAAATAGAAGATTGGTTGTGAAAAGATAATGGAAGTTTCATACAGCATTTTGATGTTAGTTTCGCTATTTGATATGTAGTCTAATAATCATTATAACAACACGGTTCGATCTTGAATTCAACTGGCAAAGGGGTCGAACTTTCTCACCAAAAGAGAGGGGGTTCGATCCTGGAGTTGGTCAAGGTGCTGGGGAGGTATCCTAGGGGTCTACGAAGCAGTGGAAACGCTGGGTGGAGGTGGAGGCAAGTGTACTCTCCGAGTATGCCCTGTGGACTGGGCTCTAAGCGCCCTGCCCTTGGACTGTGGGTGAGCCCAACCCCTTTTCTAAAATTTTTATAAAAAAAAAAACACGGTAACTTTTCCTTCTTATATTGCTTTGATTTTTGAATTCCAAGTACGCTGCAGTATGCATTATCTTGTCATCTCAATGATCTAATTAAGTTCCTCCATGATTATTGATGGTTCTTTGATGAAGTTAAAGAGATTGCTTCATTGCATGTGAGATGGGTTTTCCCTGAAACTGGTTTTCCTGCCTATCCTATCTGGACGGTCCAAATTTAATGTTTTACTTTTTATTTATTTTTTAAAAAAATATTTTAATGGGTAAAGAATCTAAAATAAAGATAATCTTTTAACTAATATTTTTTTCAAAATATAATTTTTTTATTTAAAAATAACCATGTAAAAAAAATTAAATATGGACCGTCAGAATCCGGATGATTCTGATGGGATAAGCTCCACCTGCCTATCCTTTGCATAGGTAGAGAAACCAGTTCCGGTTTCCCCATTGCCTTTTCTATTACTACGTTATTAAAGCGCCATGTTGCGATGTTGAGTTGATATGGATACCTTGAATCATAAAGGGCACAGAATTGTTTCATTTTGAAAACTTGTTTGCCCCACACCTTCCCCTCTATTGTCCCAACACCCCCTGATGATAACCCTTAGCTTGAATAATTGCCATGGTGATAGATCGATATAAATACCTAGCATACTTTTGACCTATCTGCCAAAGAGTCACATTGGATCTGACTTCTTAACATTAATGAGTAAATATTTAGTTTCTAGTTGATAAGAGACAAAGAAATCTGAGGGTGAGTGCACTCATATTATAGGCATGTCTCATAAGCCAACAAACAAATGACCTTACTTTAGAATGGAGATGACATCACTCTGAAATGGACAAGACTAAAGGCAAGCGTTACAGAATAAGGAACTAGGGGACGGTGGTGGCCAACATCTTGCCAGTGAGGCCGTACGTAATAGCCTCTAAAGGAATAGAATTCACCTGATCCACACCTTCTGCGAATATCACTCCCATTCCCATGTGAAGATGAGGCTCTATGTGACAGTGAAAGGCCCACACACCCGGATTGTCCGCCACAAACCTCAACGCCGTCCATCCGTACGGGAATATCACCGCCGTGTTCTTCATCACCGGATTCTTCGTGTTCAACTTCTTCTCGTCCCTCTTGGGATCGAACTTCCCTTGCCCGAACCCCAACACCCAGAAATCATGCCCATGCAAGTGCCATGGGTGGATCTCACTGGAGCTACCACTCAACACATTGGCATTCTGCAGTATCACATCCACCACCTGGTTCATCTCAAACATGTACACCCCGCTGCCTGTCACCGAGTTTGGGTTCGCTGGCGGCTTCATGATGTTGTACTCTGCCGGGAAGCTCTCCGGCGGGTTCTTTGGGTCGAAGGCGTCTTGGAGCTTGTACTTGATGGAGCCCAGGTAGGGAGTGGAGGGTAGGGTTAAGGAGACGTTGTTGATGGCCCATTTGGTGAAGCCATTGATGAGGTTCTGTGTGTTGAGGAGGACGAGGCGGCGGTGGAAGGTGGCCGGAGGGCAGGGGTGCCCATGAGGGCATAGAGCTTTTGGACGAAGGACTGGCTTCGCCAGAAGTCATTCCAGAGAGGAATGAGCAGAGGTGGGGTGGTAGTTGAGGATGGTGAGGGCCTAAGGGGTGGTGGCGTTTCTTCATCTGATACCAATGGCAATCCAGTAATTCCTGGATGGATCTTGGTCAATAGTGACCGGTAAGGATGTCCAAAAAACCCGGTAGTCTAGGTGGTCTAGTCTGATCCGACCCGGTCTCTAAAAAAAAAAAAAAGGTCTGGGACCATATGAGGCGAACCAGATCAGACTGGTTTGCTCGGGTCAGACCGGACTTCGGTCCAGGGGCTAAGACCCCTGGACGGTCCGGTCCGGCCCTAATATATTATATATATAAATATATAAATAAATAAATATGTATATATATATATAAAAAAAAATCACAACTTAACCTAACCCTTTCTCCTTTTCTACTATCTTCTTCTTTACGATTCTTCATCACTCATCAGTAAGTCTTTTTCTTCGGCCAAAAAAATATCCGGAGTCTTCTTCCCTTTTTAGTCTTCTTCTTCTTCCCTTCTTCTTCGATCTGGCCTAATAGAATGTTGTTATTTTGTTCAATGTTGTTGGAGATTATTATATGTGTATGATTGGATTTAAGATGTTTGCATGTTTATATATTTAATTATTGGTCCAAAGAAGTGGAAAAAAAAACTAAAAAAATGAAACAGGTCCTAGACTGCCTCCGGTCTGGTCCAGCCCGAGCTCGGGCTGGTGCCAGACCGGACCAGACCTTGGGCTGGCTTGTCCAGCCCGAGATCCCTCCTAGACATCCCTAGCGACCAGCACTGAGTATATGTCTATCTCTTGTACCGCGAATGGCTTTACGTAGTTGCCGTCTGCCTCCACTACCACCATTTTGTGATTCTGCATGAATCATCAACTACCATTCAGCCATTCATTCATTATTGCAAGTGAAGTGATGGAATACAGTCCTAGCTGCTGCTTTGCCACTTCTTTACGCAATGGTCAAATCAAATCAGTGGGGGCTTTATAAAAATAATTGTATAAAGACTAAAAAGCAAGTCAAAGCGGGATCGTGACTCCCAGCTGCATGTAGGAGAGGAGAACACAAAGGCCAAGCCTAGAGGAAGTAAATAAAAATCTGAAATTATTGAAGGGACCAATGTATTGGGTAGCATTTGTAAGTGTGTAAGTTTTATGCAGTGGAGGGTACAATCTCAAGGGGTCGCTATCGATATTTCATTATTGTGCGCTCCACTAAACTCATGCTTCAACTTCGGCGCTCCCAGCTAGGGGTGAGCAAAACACCTAGCCCGCCCGTACCCCGTAGTTTTTTTTTTCCCGTTTGAACCCACCCAGATTGGGCCCGTACCCGTATAAAAATAAACGGGCGGGATACGGGTTAGGCCACGGGGCACCCGTTCCCGCCTGTTACCTGTTTATTTTTTTATATATATAAAAAATAGATCTAATATTTTAATTCTTCCCCACCTTCACGATCATTGCTCTTGGTTTGGTGGAATGAGTGTTGCACTTTCACCATCAGATTCTTGCTTCGATCCCCACACATGACGCACCACGCCTTAAATTTTTTCAGTTATTTTTTTAAATCATTTTTTATATAAAATGTTAAACTTTAAAACTCTAAAATTACAAATAACCCTTTGCCCTATTCCTCATCTTCACGACACGAATCACGCGTGACAACTTTTCTTTTCCCTTAATCTTGATGCCGCCTCCTCACAAACCACGATAGCATTCCTTTCCTTTTCCCATGACGCCGCCTCCTTCAGTCCTTCTCCTAGAGTCCTCATCCTCGTCTCTCTCATTTATCTCCTCATCTGTTGCCGCTGCGATGACGACAAGTCGACTTCATGCTTCTTCTTCTCAAATCCGTACAATAGCGTCTGCAATCTAATCTCAGATAGTCGACTTTGTGCTTCTTCTTCTCAGATCCGTACAATAGCATCTGCAATCTCATCTCAGATCTGTTTGCTCCCTCATCGAGCATAAAGATTTTTCAGATCTTGCCTTCGCATTGCTCAGATCTCACCCCAGATCATAAGGATTTCTCTCCTCTTCATTTTCTGATTTTTCTTCTTCGATAGTGGTTGTGACTCTTTCTTTGTTGATAGTGGCTGATTGGCTGTGACTGTTGTGAGGAATGAGGGCGAGTGACCAAGTTTCTTTTTTTTTTTTTGAAGAAAAAGTAGTCACGGGTTCCCGGAATCCATTGGGACCGCCTGTGTTTTGCCCGTACCCGTTTATCACAGGTCAAACGGGTTCAGCCACGGGTATAGGTTGCCCCGTCCCCGTGTAAAATAAACGGGCGGGATACGGGTTAGGGCACGGGGCAGCCCCGCCCGCCCGTTGCTCACCCCTACTCCCAGCTTTTGTCCACCAACCCTTTGAAAAATGACACTCACAAAAACACATAATAGGAAAGTGAAATCCACCACCTCCTCCCGTTCAAACATTAGCATCCATATATATAAGTGAAAGTGAAACACCAAATAATGTGTCCTAAAATATTAATATAATATGAAATTTTCCCATCCATCCACTCAGCACTCTGGATGAGGAATGAATATTTATTAAGCACCATGCATTATAATCTAGATTATCTGTTTTCCAACTTCTCTCAATTATTGTTATAAATATATGTGCCTGTTTGGGGTTATGTTTAGGGTCATCAAAAGTATTTATTTACATAAATAAAGATAAAACTTGTTTCATATACTTTTATATACTATAAATCACAATTGAAAATATGCTTTTAAAAGTTCCAATCGCTGTCCCAAACAATAGAGACTGTTGACCGAATTTCAGGACCACTTTAGAGACTGTCTTCGTTTTTCTCTTGGCTTATAGCTCCTGGAGAAATCATATTTACAGCAGTATCATTTGTTTCGTTTCATTAATCTTGATCATATAATAGTACCTCCGGGAGGACTAATAACAGCTTCCTCAATAATTGATCTCGACCAATCAAGTCATAGCCCAAGGACCCATCTCATCACACAAATCAACACGTTAAATACACTCAGATCGATCGTCTTTAAAAATTGAAGATAATTAAAAAGAAAATTATAATTGGAACCAAATAAATACTTTTTCCTTTTTTAGATTGTTTGTTTGGTATTAAAAAAAGTGTAGGGAGCATAGGGTGTGTTGGAAGGAGCGACCAAAGTGAAGAAGATACAGGAGATGGAGAATTGGAATAATAACATACATAGAGAAAGGGAAAATAAAGAACCTGAATGGCGAGGTTGAGGGAAGCGTGAGCAGTGGAGCTGGCAATTTGGAAGTGGTAGGTCTTGTTGGGAAGGATATGCGATTTGAGGAGCACGGGGCTCATTGCCTCCGAATCGCACTTTGGCAATGTGCTGCTGCTGCTCATAGAACAGTTGAACTGCCCCCTCCCATTTATCAGCAGACTCTGCGAATTACGTTCATCATCATTATATATTCTCAATTCTTTCACTACAACAAAAACTAACATTTGTCGCGATTAGAAATAACCGCTACAAAATCATTATTAACCGCATTTTTGTAGCGGTTTTCAAGTAAACCGCAACAACTTAGCAGCGGAAGCATTACGGGGATGTTTGCTGAGATATTTGTAGCGGTTACTCTAAATTAAACCGCTACAAATGTGGCGTCAGCGTTGGCACGTAATGGCGCAAACTTTGTCGCTGTAATTCTGTAGCGGTTATATGAAAGAAACCGCTACAGGAAAGCGAAACGACAGCGTTTTGTCGCAGTCGTTGTGAAGCGAAGCTCCAACTGCGTTAGATACTATAATTTTGTAGCAGTTTGTCCATTAACCGCTACAAATATTTATGCTATATATAGTTAATATGTCCGTACATCTAATTATAAATTTTCAGAAATTACCAAATCTGCATTGTCACTGAATGAACATTCTCGGCTGAATAGTCAAGGACATGCAGATATCTGTAGCTCTGATCTCTTATGTCGAGAGATGAGAGTTGCAGATATTTGCCTCTCTCTTCCTTGTAACCGAGACAATTCATTCAATGACAATCCAGATTTAGTTTTTTCTCTGACGTGAAGATTTCTACTCTTTTGAAGATAGTCCAACGGCGATCAAGATTGGGTTCCATTATAGCCACCATTGTCTCTGAAAAATATCTCTGATCAAAATGAGTCAGTGAGTTTTACCTAGGAGATTGGTGGCTATACTGAATCCGAATGTTCACGGGCATGTTAGACTATTTTAATTTCAGTAAACTCATTATTCCTAATTTACTACTCTTGAGTGTTTTGGGGAAATTAAAGAAAATAATTAAATTAATTAAAAGTTCTTTTATTTTAATTATTTTCACCAAACTAATTGGTTTGATTCAAACTAATAATTTTGGAATTTTTGTGCCACAAAAATAAATTTGTAGCGGTTCTACGCGTTAACCGCTACAAAATCGCAAGGGTCTCTAATTTGTCGCGGTTCTGTGACCGCTACAAATTTTCACGAAGAACGAGGCAAATTTGTCACGGTTACTGTTGTGGTTTTGTCTTAACCGCAACAAGTTTTTTAACTTTGTAGCGGTTATTTTTTAAAACCGCTACAAAATGTAGCGGTTTTTTAACAGTTCACCCTCATTTTGAAAATCCCGCGTAAGGTTTTGATTTTTCACCTTTCAACCTTTCAACTTTGTACCTTTTGACATAATGGTTTCTAAAGATAAGGGAAAATGGAAAGCTGTTGAACGGGAGATAAGGCCTATAAGGGGCGGTAGTAGTAGAGGGGGCCGTACGAGAAGGCGTGGACCTATAAATATCCCCCCTCCGCCCCCTCAGGTGGAGGGGAGAGAGTTTGATGCCCTCTTTGCAGATGAGGAAATCCCAAACCTAGAGACCCTAGGGGGAGAATAGGGCTTAAGTCTATCGATCAGCGACATGAACGAAAATCCGGAGATCCATATTGAGATACCCATAGCCGAGGCGGAGCGGTTTATGGATGAGGAGAATGAGCGAGACCAGGGGAACCCCCGATCGTCGTCTTCGTGTTGCACCGGATTTGTGGTGGATGTTGAAGGTAAATATAATCAGTTTTTTTTGTAAAAAAATTAAATTTAAATCCTTACGTGTAATTTAAATATATTTAAATGCAATACAACAATGTTTTTATAATTGTGTAGATATACATGGGAACACTAGTAGGAGGACGCTGGATGTTTCCGCGGTCACTTAGATGGACGAATATCGAGTCATAGTCCCTTGGAACATGGACACGGATCAGCCGATCGACAATGGTGGTCATCTGATGAACCGATTCCTCTCAAAATTTAGCGGGAATTGGGCATGGTTCCCAATCTTTTTCCACGATTGGAGAAAGATTCCGCCGGAGAACAAGGACAGAGCGTTTACTGACATTGTGCAGGTAACTTATGTTGTTTAATTAAATTCAAATATTAATAGTAATAAGTTGTGGTTTATTTATTTATTTCTTAATTAATTACTAACTAAATTATGATACAGAAAAAGTTTAACGTGCGAGCCAACCAGAAGAGGTACATACTGATGAAAATGGGGGAAAGGTGGAAGAGCCGGAGGATCGTCTCTACAACTAGCAGAATGAAGATTCGACTATGCCTCTACAGCAATTGATCGAGAATGTCCCAGATGGCGTGGACCCAAATGACTGGGCGGGTTTTGTCCACTATCGAAGGAGTGCCGTTGGACAGGTACGTTTTTTAATTAATCATAGTTTACATTTTGTTTAAACATGAGTTAATTTATTATTTAAAATTTCTTTAAATTAATTTTGTTTAAATGTAGTTTAAAGATATAAATATAGATTAAATTAATTTATTGTTTACATTTTTTTAAAATTAATTAATAGTTTAAGCTGAATTTATAGTTTAAATGTACTTGAAATATAGGTTACAAGAAATCATTTAAACCTATAATTAATTTAACTTAACATTTTGTTTGTTCCTCCTTGCAAGCCCTGTTGCAGAGGAACACCAGAAGTCGGTCTCATCAGAAGGTCCATCACACGGCAGGAACCAAGACGTTTGCCGTGACCTACAGTGAGATGGTATGTTGAAAGATCAATTAATTTTAGGTTTAAATGATGATTGTTTTGTTTTTGAAATAATAAAGTTTATATTCTTTTAACTCTTTCAGCAAGAGAAGGCTCGGGGGGAGAACCGTGAGATGGACTATGGGCAGTTGTTCACACCCACCCATAGACACCGTGATGGGACGCCGACTTCTGACGTAGCAGAGGACATCATAGTAAGTCACAAAAAAATTATTTATATAGTTAATGTTGTATATTTAAATTGAATTAAATTGTTTGATTAATGTTTTCTAAAATCTGTGCGTCAGGCTCGGATTGAGCAGAGCCAGGCTGATCTGCGAGCGTCGCAGCCCCTGGAGTCACAAGGGTCTGTGGATCCTATGGCCCCTTTGAAAGCTGCTGTGGGCCCAGTAGAGCATCCTAGCCGCGTGAAGGGTATGGGGTTAGGCGCTAGGCCTAGCATGGTGTACGGTAAGGCCTCCGACTCTGAGGCCGGCACCTCTGGCTCGAGAAGGCCACCACCGGAGGAGGTTGATGCGATCATTGCCGCGAAGGTTGCCGAGCAGGTTGCTCACAGAAGGCCGCAAATGATGCCAGGAATAGGCGCATGGAAGAGAGATACGACCGTTGGTTCTTGAGTCAGAGGCATACCTGGGGTGCTGTTGTCGGGGCCTTGACTGAGTTGATGCCTCACAGACGGTTTCCATCTCCTGAGCCTCCCCCTCCATTCATCTACGAGGATTCCCCCCTCCCCCTCCGTTCGTCTACAAGGATCAAATTCCGCGTCCTGCTACTGCTGATGACGAGGGCGTTGTTACCTCTGGTCGTGCACACGCCCCCCAGATAGAGCCCCCGAGACAGCCCCCATGAGACAGACGACCATCGGGCTCACGATAGTTAGTTTTTATTTTGAACATTTGGATGTTTGTTTTCTTTTTTATGTTATTTGGCTTGTTGACATTTTTATTTGGTTAAATATTTGTTATCTTTTACTATGGTATGTTTTTAATATATTGGAGTACTATTTCAATACTTATATTCCATTTATATTAGGTTATTAATGTTACTTATAATATATAACGTACAATATAAAATTTAGTATAGCTAAATAAAATAGATATTGTAAAATAATTAATGGAGTTAATATGAAGTGAATAAAAAGAAATTTTCTCAAATAAAATAGATATTGTGAAATAAATAATGGAGCTAATAACATTTGTAGCAGTTATGTTGAAAAAACCGCCACAAATTTGAATTTTCCTGTGAATAAAATAGCACCAACATTTGTCGCGGTTAATACAAACAACCGCAACTAAATTCAAACGGCTATAATGTTGTAGCGGTTCACAAACCATGACAAATCTCTGGTGGGATTTTGAATTCAAATTCTCTAACTTGTAGCGGTGATTGGGCGGTTTACAAATTGTGACTAAGATTTGACAGGATTTTGAATTCAAATTTGTAGCGGTTATAGAACCGGAGCTAATTGTATTTTCATATTTGTGGCGATTATTGTAGCGGTGGATGAACCGCTACAAAGTGTTTCCATATTGCATTTAAACATCTCAGGTGCTGTTATGAAGGTAATTAAACATTATCTCTACATTTATATTGTATCCTAGCTTTGTTTATTACAGATGAATAAGTCATGGATCAAGCTCCCGCACAGTTCTCTTGTATATTTAGCGGGATTGAAAACTTTCTTAGATTTCGCCTTCTCTCACGCTAGCATTAATGGCAAGATCGTGTGTCCTTATTGTAGATGCAAGTTTAAGAAGTGGCAAACGCGAGAAAGCGCTATGGAACATCTTCTTATCAAGCCTTTCCCAGAAGGATATACATTCTAGCAAGTTCATGGTGAGAAACGTGGTATGAGATATGGGGATTATCTTCCTCAAACCTCACAAGTAGCAAATCAAGTACATCAACATGATCCGGTTAATGAAGCTGTTCACGATGCTTTCGGTGTTCAAGACGACAACTTCACGGCAGAAGTTCATAGTCCATAACCAGTTTTCTTCAGGAATGATGCAACTCGGGAATTTTTCGACCTAATGGATGAGAGCGATCGTCCTTTGTATCAAGGTTGTCAGAAATACTCAAAATTATCTTTTCTGATTAAATTGTACCATGTCAAGTGCTTGTGTGAGATCACTAATAAGGCAATGTCAATGTTGCTGGAATTACTACGAGATGCTTTCCTTGACGCAGACAATTCCCACAACCTTCTATGAGGCCAAGAAGGTAATCAACATATTAGGCCTGAACTACGAAAAAATTGATGTTTGTCCCAACGACTGTATGCTTTATTGGGGAGAGGATGCTCGGAGGGAGACTTGTAAGAAGTGTCACACTTCGAGGTTCAAGACAGTTCGGAAGGGAAAGAAGCAGAAGAAGAAACCCGCAAAGATTTTAAGGTACTTTCCTTTAAAACCTCGCTTACAAAGACTATTTATATCATCTAAGACAACTAAGCATATGAGGTTGCATGAAGCTGACAAGAACGAAGATGGTAAACTTAAACATCCACGGGATGCTGAAGCGTGGAAAGCGTTCGACTCAGACTTTTCTGATTTTGCGGCGGACCCTAGAAATGTTCATCTTGCTTTGGTGACCGACGGTTTTAATCCGTTTGGGAATCTTAGCACAAGGTATAGTATATGGCTAGTTGTTTTGATACCTTACAACTTGCCGCCTTGGATGTGTATGAAACAGAGCTCCTTCATTATGTCCATGATCATTCAAGGCAAAAAGGACCGGGAAATGACATCGATGTGTATCTCCAACCGCTTATCAAGGAGTTAGTGGAGTTGTGGAATGTTGGCGTCGAGACGTATGACGTGCACGAGAAGACACGGTTCAACTTGCGTGCGGCGTTGATGTGGACTATCAGTGACTTCCCTGGACTGTGAACATTATCCGGGTGGAATGTGCATACCGTCCTTGTGTGTCCGGCTTGCAATTTTGACTCTGACTCAGTGCGCCTTCCCCACAGTCGCAAGTGGTGCTTCATGGGTCATCAAAGGTTTCTCGATGATACGTACAGGTTTAGGTTGCAACACAATTGTTTCAATGGGCAACAGGAAAAAAGAGGACCTCCTCGGAATTTATCCGGTGCAGAAATCATAAAGCAGCTTGTAGATGTTGAATTTGAGTATGGGAAAAAAGACGATGCAGTAAAGGCCGGCACAAAGATTGCCAGAGCTTTTGGTTCAGCGCTCCAACAATGGCGAAAGATAAGCGTCTTCTTCACTCTTCTGTATTGGAAAGATAATTTGCTCCGACATAGTCTGGATGTCATACACATTGAGAAGAATGTGTGCAACAATGTGTTGTACACGATTCTGAACGAACCAGGCAAGTCAAAAAGATCATCTTCAAGCGAGGAAAGATATACGGGAGATGAGGGTTCGTGGAGACGCGTGGCTGGATGAGCATGACAGATTTCAACTGGCAAAATTCACCTTGACAAAACCGAATAAGGAAATCTTCCTCGCGACGTTGAAGAAGGTAAAAGTTCCTGACGGGTATTCAAACACATTTCACGATGTGTTGACGTGCAGGCTCGAAAGGTTACTGAGCTGAAGAGTCATAACTCACATGTGCTCACTACTAGAAAAATAGGAAATAACTACGGAATTTGCTACGGAACATTTTCCGTAGCAATGGTAACGGATTTTGCTACGGATTTGTAATTCCGTAGCAAAAAATGCCCAATTTGCACTTTTTTCGACGGATGACGTCATCCGTCGCAATTTTGCGACGGGGCGATCGTCAAAATGGCAGACCATTTTGGTCCGCCAATGAGCGATCCGACCACGTGGGCCATGGCGCCATTTTGGTCCGCCAATGAGCGACGGACCACGTGGGCCATCGCAATTGCGACGGATGACGTCATCAATCGCAAATTGGCGGACAGTAAAGTCCGCCTTTTTGTGACGGATGACGTCATCCGACGCAAATTGGTGGACTTTCGTCCGCTTTTGCGACGGATCGTGATCCGTCGCACAAAGTAGCGACGGATCATGTATTCGTAGCAAAAAGGCGGCAGAAAGTCCGCCAATTTGCGGTTTTTTTAGCGACGGATCATGGATCCGTCGCTACTTTTTGCGACGGATCACGTATCCGTCGCAAAAAGCTGCATTTTTTAATAAAAATTTCTTCTCTCCCTTTCCCGATCTCGTCGGCCCCCCTCCCTCGCGAACTCGGTCGGCCCCCCTTCCCCGTCTGGCACCCCCTCCCCTCCCCCGACCCCGCCCTCATCCCCCTCCCGACCCCGACCCCCGCGTCTCCGGCCCCCCTCCCCGCTCCCCGACCCTTCCCTCATCCCCCATCCCGGTCTCCGGCCCCCTCCGTCGGACACTTCCCTCCGTCGGACACTCATCCCCCCAACCACCCTCAACTCCGGCCCCCTCCCCCTCCTCCTCCAACCTTCCCCTTTGCGGGTTTTTTTTTTTTTTTTTTCATTTTTTGCCTCCATTTTTGCGGGTTTTTTTTTTAACCTCCATTTTTGTTTTTTTTCAAATACTTCTAAGTACTTTCATTGGTGCAGGCACTTCCAGACAAACAAATCCTAGCACTTCTTATTTTGCAGGTTAGCTTGAAGTATATTTTCTTTTTATCACTATATGATATTTATGTTATGTTTGCTTATTTGCAATAATGAAAATATGTATGTTGGTAGAAGATTATCAATTACATGAGTTGAAATCGTTTTTTTATGTGAAGTATTTTTATCTAGCACTTTTTAGGAATTTAGAAATTTCAATTATGATTTTGGTGTGATAAAATTAAGATTTTGTATTAGTTGGTATTGATACATAAATCTTTAAATATGATGATGTTGAAACTAGAAAAGTGAAGTGTTTGGAAATAAAATTTAGGGATAAGACAATTAATTAATTAATGTCAACTGGTAGGAGGAAGGTGTGACATTGAAGAATAATCACATTTGTATGTGTTCTAAAAATTAGTAGAATTTATTATTCTATTTAGGCTATTATAAAAATGACTGTTAGTAATTTGTTTAAAAAATATTTCATTTAAATTTTTTATTTCAATCTATGTTTAACAAGTTATACAATAAATTTGATTAAATGTTAAGTAATCTCTTTGATCTAGCCCATATATGTTAGAAACTCCAAAATACTTAGTATTCTATTCTTTGTTTGCCCCCTCCACATGCATGTAACCATGTTCTAGTGTGTTATCCTCATTCTCCGGTTGCTTCTTTGGAATATGTTCTTTGTTCAATGCATGTGTTTGTTTTTCACTTTCTTGATTAAGTGGCAATTGGTAGGCATAAGACTTTATATATATATTATATATATATATATATATTTGTGGTATGTTGAGAAGTTAATTAGGGTAGTAACTGAACTAGCTAGGAAGTATGGAAGGCAACCATGATAGAAGTTGGATGTACAATCGTCTAACGATAGAAGAGAACTAACGCAAGCATTCTTGGTGGGTTTGGAAGTATTCGTCAATTTGCTTTGGCAAATTCAAATAATTCAAGAAGGGAGATCGGTGTCCGTGTGCCAAATGTAAGTGTTTAAGATTTACAGATGCGGAGACGGTCATAATTCATTTGTGTCAAAAGGGATTCATTAAAGATTATGAATGTTGGGAATTTCATGGAGAAGTCCGACAGACACCGAGTGGTTATTACGGGGACAGTAGTCATCGAGAAAACCTTAATCAATATGAGCAGTTGGTTATGGATGCCGCGGGTCCTTCGATCGGCCAATATTTTGATCCCGTTACTCATGCTGAACCGTCATACATGGGAGAGGAGACCGGTACACATCCTCAACCATTGCACATGGGTGAGGATCCTCATCCGGAAGCCGCTAGGTTCTATAAAATGCTTCAAGAAGCTCAACGTCCGTTATGGGAAGGTTGCGAACACTTTGAAAATAGTGAATATTCATCGCTATCGGCTACCCTAGCAACACTAAGCTTGAAGACCGATCACCATATGAGTGAGAGGAATTACAGCGAAATGATGCAGATCATGAGTAAGGTTATTCCCAAAAACAATAATTTGCCGAAGGATTTTTACCAAGCAAAAAAAAAGGTGAAAGAGCTTGGGCTTGGATGTGAAAAATTTCATTCTTTGCCCCGGAGGATGTATGTTGTATTACAAGGATGATGCTTTGAGTGACAAATTGCAAATTCTGTGGACATGACAGATATAAAGTTGTGGGGAAAGGAAGGAAAAAGACCCGTCATGCATTAAGCAAGATGTGGTACTTTCCTCCGGTGCCCGGACTTACGAGATTGTATGCATCCGAACAAACACCGCTCACATGAGATGGCACCGGAGCATCGTAGGGATGAAAACTTTGTGACGCATCCATCGATGCCGAAGCTTGGCGTAAATTTGACGAGGCGAATCCTTTCTTTGCTATGGATCCCCGTAATGTTCGTCTTGGTCTATGTTCGGATGGGTTCGCTCCTTTCAACAATACGGGCGGGAATTATTCCTGTTGGCCGTCATTATGACTCGTACAACCTCCCACCCTCTATGTGCATGAGAAGAGAGTTTTTCTTCCTTAACGCGTTAATCCCGGGCCGTCGAACCCAAAAAGAAGATAGATGTGTACCTCGGGCCTTTGATAGACAAGTTGAAAATGTTGTGGAGTGAAGATGTTTTTACGTATGATATATCATTAAGTCGAATTTTCACCATGCGGCTGCCTTAATGTGGACGATAAATGATTTCCCTGCATATGGGATGTTGAGTGGCTGGCAAACGTCGGGAAAGCTCGCATGCCCGATATGTCTCGAACAGAACATGGGTTTTAGCTTGGAACACAGTCGCAAGGTCAGTTGGTTTGACAGGCACCGACGATTCCTACCCCCCGATCATCCGTTTAGGAGAAATAGAAAAGACTTCACGCGGAAGGTTGTCGAACGAGCAGATCCACCTCGTCGTTTAAGTGGAAGAGAAATATGGGACAGGGTCAGGCACATTCCGAGTGTCGAAGAGGGGGCTGCTTCAAGCGAACCTGAGGGGTACGGTATTGATCATCATTGGAACAAACGCAGTATCTTCTGGGAACTACCATATGGGAAAGATCAATTGTTAAGACACAACCTCGATGTCATGCATATTGAGAGGAATGTGTTTTGCAATATTCTTTACACCGTGATGGACACCAAGGGCAAGATGAAAGACACGGTCAAAGCAAGATTGGACGTTGAAGCGATTTGTAGAAGGCACGCTTTGCATTTGGTGGACGGTGGCACTGGACAATTTCCAAACCCGGAGCGCCGTACACATTCAATAAAGAGCAGAATTTAGAATTGTTGCAATGGGTTAAAGATCTGAAACTCCTTGACAGTTATGCGTCAAACTGGAAAAGATGTGTTGACATGCACGAGGTGAAGTTGAGCAAGATGAAGAGTCATGATTGTCATGTTTTTTTCCAGAGATTATTGCCATGGGCCTTCAAAGCACTACCGAAGCATGTATGGTCTATTCTAACGGAGTTGTCCATGTTCTTTAGAGAAATTTGTGCTTCAGAGCTTAATGTTGAAAAGTTACGACACCTGGAGGCGAGCATGCCCATAACGCTATGCAAGTTAGAAATGGTGTTTCCTCCTAGCTTGTTTGACTCAATGGAACATTTGCCGTTCACTTGGCCTACGAAGCAAAGGTAGGAGGCCCGCACGGTATAGATGGATGTATCTGTTTGAGAGGTAATATATATATTGATTTACGCTATTATTAATTGACCGACATGGTACTTTAGATTATAAATACCCTCTGATATTACATTGTAGGTTTTTATGCACACTTAAGCACAAGATCAAAAATACAAGGTACGTTGAAGGATCTATCGCTAAAGCTTATCTAGTCGAAGAGGCCGCAAAATTTGCGTCATACTATTATCCCCCGAAATGATGTCAAGATGGAGAGGGTACCTCGTAACGATGATGCCGGTGATACGAATGATCAAAAATCAATATTTAACTTTCCGGGACGAGTCGTGGGAAAACGTTGAAGTCAACTCTTGACGGAAAAGATAAGCGAGTTGCAGAGTGGTACATTCTAAACAAGCGTGAAGAGGCCGCAAAGTACCTAGAGTAAGTTTTTTTTGTTTACTATTACGGTAAGTATTAAAGTATTAACTTAAGTTTTTTGTTACGATTACTTCTCTAATTGGGTCCGATCGGGAAATCCTTCAATGTCGGTGTCCCAAGTTGATCAATTCACTAATTCTGAGTTTCCAAAATGGTTTCGATCATTTTTCTTGGAAAATCCATCAGATCCCAGTGAATTTGCGTGGAGTTTATCTTATGGAGTTGCAAAGACAGTTACCGATGCAACAAATATATAATCAATGGGTATCGATTTGCAATCGTTGACGTGAACGCAAGTACACTATGTTGCAATTACGGTGTATGTTGTCGAGGTGACCAAGTTGACGGGGTGAAGACCGACTACTACGGGAAGTTAGTTGAGATAATTCATTTGAGTTACCAATGGGACAAGGTGGTGACCCTTTTTAAGTGTGAGTGGTTTGATAACGGTCCGCGTGGGACAAAAGTGGACAAACATGGAAATATTGAGATCCATTTGGACAAGGAGATATACGGTTGGTTATGACCCATTCATCCTTGGCGGAACAAGTTTACTATACACCATACCCTACATCTCACCAAGGGTGGACGGGAGTTATTAAAACCAAAGCACGAAATATTATACCAAAGTCGAAAGAGTCGAAATCAAATGACAAGTATGGTGAACCTTTCCAAGCGATGTGGAACATGTGCTTTGCCCATAAACATCTTCGATGACGAAGTACCAAGCAATCTCTTTGATTCTCGTGCGGAGTTAGAGTTGATTCCTATACAAATTGACGATGAGAAATCGATGATGAGGATGAGGCGAAATGAGCTTCTCGATCGAATCGAGTTCGACGACTATGAGAGTTCAGATGAAGACATGCAAGTAGATGTCGATGAACATGAATCGTCTGGTTGATTTGTGTTAGTTTTGTTTATGACGATTTGTTATACTACATACTTTGTTTCTTTGCTACTGTCATATTAACTAATTTTTTATATATATATATATATATATTGCCATGATGTCTATAAGTGTTCGGAGATGGAGCATCCGGGAGGACGTTCGAGGTAGTGGACGTGGCGGTGGTCGAGCCCGACCCCGTACTATAAGAGGGGGTAGGGCGACGCCAACCGCTCCATATGGAGCGAGAGGGCTCGGCTCTTCTCCGAGGTGCCACTATTTGATTTTTCGTCGTCACCGTCGGGATATTTGTCATCTTCACCGTCACTTTATACATCGTCGTCACCGGCGGCTACCCCCGATGCACTGACAAGGAGGACCACGGGTTTACTTTATCATTTTCGATTGATTTACATTTTTTTAGTTTCTTGAAACCATCTATGTATAAACATCTTCAATATTTCACATTTCTTCCTTAGCACACCGTGTCGCCTCGAGCCACGTCGGGGAAGAAGGTAGTTCTTCGAGGTACCAACGGGGCTCAAGAGATCCCGAGACATGGTTTCTTTGGATCCGTCCCGACGCAACGAGTAAGTCATGCCAAGTTACCTGTAATGTTACAATTTTCTTTTCTAATTGGTTTGTATGCTAATATTTGCATGATAATCTCTGTTTTCAGATTTGTGTCTGATACTCCGGTGGCGACTTTCATGTTCAGACCAAATATTCCGTAATTACACTCAAGCTTGGACCGCGTGGACAGAGATTCCTAAGACGCAACGAGACAGGTGGTTCAAGGAGTTCTTTGTAAGTTATTTTTTTATGCGTGTTAATTAAGTACTTTTAAAATTTTGAGCACTAATTGTTCGTTATTGATTTTCAGAATAAGCATATGACGTTGCCTGAGCATCTTGAAAATCTGAAAAAAGCTTATAACCACAGGGCCAGCGTGATGGTGCGTCGAAAGCTCTATGCATTGAGAAGGTCGAGAGGCAAGGCATTGGCTTCCACATGACACTAGGGATGAATTATTTGGCAATTGGGAAAACAATGACAAGTTTAAGGCCATAAGTGCGAAAAATAAGGAAAATAGGGCCAAAATGGAAGGACCGTCATATCTTTGCCGGCGGCTCCATATCAATTAGTGAGCATCGACGCAAAGTTGTAAGTACACGTTATTTTCTATTTACGTATTCTATATTTTGTACTTTGAAGTAATTAATTAAGGTCATCATTTGCGTTTGTAGATAGATTCTGGGGAAGCTCAGTGGATCGGTTGAGTGGGTTACCTTTCGGGGACCCATTCCCGATAGTCGAAAGTGAGAGAGGCAATGGATTAATCAAGGGCGCAACAAATAGCGGTTAGACATTTATTGCCTTTATTACTTGTTTTATGCACCACCATATTTATTTCATTTTACATGTCTTATTTGTATGTATTTGTTTGCTTGTAGGAAAACTTTGAGAAGGCGTCGCGGGGAGAGAGCCTCGCGGCGTGAGACCGACCCTCATCCTCTATATCCGACAACGAGAGTCTCGATTTCTTTGAGGCTACCGGCGGATTTGACAAGAAGGGGAGGGTCTTTGGATACGGTTTCGAAGTAGATCTGAGTGTAAACATAATACATTTGATATTGATAATTTTCATTCTCTTGTCCATTCAAATGAAGTACAAATAATAAATGTACTAATCAATTTTTAGATGGTGAAGAAGGAGCGTTGGTGGAGGAGCAAGCAACACGAGATGACCTAGGAATGGGAGATTATGAGAGCCGGCCGACTCGTGAAATGGAGATGATGAGGCGCAGATGATTCAGGAACAAGATCAGATCAAGCAGGCGTTGCAGCAGGAACAAGATCAGATCAAGCAGGTGTTGCAGCAGGAACGGGCGATGATGCGACAAGAGACGACTCAACAAATAAGATGATGAGGGCGATGCAGCTTCAAATCATGTCCCTTATGAAAGACAGAGGTTCCAGGTCGAATCCTAGTGATGATGACCATGCTGGTGATGATGACCATGCTAGTGATGATGATGATCACGATGCTGCTGTTTAGCCTACTTTTTTGTATTTGCTTGTTGCTACTACTTTTTTGAATTTGTTTGTTGCTACGGATTATATATATATATATATATTGTGTTTTCACTATGTAAACTCTTTTTTATCGTTACTATATTCATGGTACATTATTTTATTATTTGTATTCAATTTTCTATTAAAAAAATTAAAAAAAAAATTAAAATTTGCTACCGAAAAAAAATCTCCGTAAATTCCGAAATTTGCTACGGAAAAACAAATCGTAGCAAATTCTGGAATTTGCTACGGAAAAATTCCGTAGCAAATTCTAGATTTTGCTACGGAAAAAATCCATAGCAAATTTTAGAATTTTTGAAATTTGCTACGGAAAAAATACCCGTAGAAAATTTGAAAATTTGCTACGGATTTTTTGTCCGTAGCAATTTTCTACGGAATTTGAATAGAGAAAATGCCACGAATCCGTAGCAAATTGCTGCGGATAAATGTCCGTAGCAATTTGCTACGGATTGTTAAATCCGTAGCAAATTGCTACGGATGTAAATATCCGTCGCAATTGCGACGGATTTGGGAAAATCCGTCGCAACTGCGACGTGATATTTTGTTACGGACAAAATCCGTAGCAAATATGTTTTGCTACGGAAAAATGGGTTTTTGCTACGGATTTTTTCCGTAGCAAAAACTGAAATTTTTAGTAGTGGCTTATGCAACAATTACTTCCGCTGGCCATAAAAAATACGCTGCCACTGGATGTGTCGATCGCTTTGGTCGAGCTTTGTACTTTCTTTTGGAAGTTGTGTTCCAAGGTTTTGAACTCTCAAAGGCTTCCAAAGGCATGCCATGGAATTGTAACCAAAACTCAAAGTTCACATCTTGAAGAACCATATAGTCTTCCCAATTTTGAAGATTTAACAGATGACCTTGTATAGACCAAGGTCTTCCTTTGAGAATACGTGCATAATCACTAGTGTTGTTAAAACGAAATAGGAAGATGAGTTTACTTCAATCAAGATAATGTATTTCTACTTCTTCCTCCATCTGCCATCCCTTTTTAATCATAGAAATGATCGTTGGCACATTCAGATTTTTTTCCAATAAGCAGCTTCCCAACCAAAGTCCCCCCTTGTTTTTCAAGCTTCTGATCTAGTTTCAGTATTACTTGCTTCGGTTTCCTCATCTCGCTACTTTGCCCCTTCTCCATATTTCTCACAGAAAGAATAATAAGAGAAAATGAAAAGGAATTATGAGATACAGCGACCGAAATGACTTACAAGGAAGCCTTACTGACTCTCACTAGAGGAGAGGAGGAGGGCTCTCATGATGGATGGCTCAACTCACCTGCGATGATATTAATTAATACGATGAAAAATATTTTGTGTCATTTCCTCCTTTAATTTCTCTCTTCCAAAGTTATTACTATCATTATCATCTTCAACTTGGAGATGATCTTATTGTTTAACAGCCAACTGTTAAATATAATATTAAGTTTTATGTCGATTTAATACGTATAAATAATTCATACTCAAACTAGTTTTGTTCGACATATAATTAAGTCATTTGATATAGTTTTGTTTTTCAAGTTACAAATTAGTAATTTAACGCCCGGCTTGTTTAAAATCGTTCGATGGTTGGCATTCACTATTAAAAATAGAATCTACTCATAGGAATTGTTAGATATTATAATCAAGGAAAAGCTAGCATGGTGGTTGATCTTATATTATATTTCTTGTTTATCAGGTTCTTGAATCAAACCATATGACAAACATATGATATTTTTCTATATAATCAATTATTCCCCTACAAAATGTAAAATTTCTTGTTGTTCACTTTCAATATAATATCATAACATTCTCTTTTTATGTATATTAGATAAGGGAAATATACTTCTGATGTTGCAGGAGAAGTGTATCATCATGTCATAGATACTTTGATTTTCGTGTTTGAGTTTTTTAAAAAAAAAAAAAGAAAAAAAGACGTGGATCTCATCATTTCATGTGTGTGTAGGAATCTTCTTCTCATGCAACATGAGAAGTTTAAACCCATTAGAGAAATAACTAAGCAGTGTGGTTTGAAAATATATAATAATTTAGGCGACAAAAGCGAGATAAGATATAAGTAAAGAGGCTAAACATTTCAATCCCTTTTATATAAAATAAGAAATAAAAAATGAGGATTTAAATTAGGCGGATGCTACTGGCTAAAAAATATTTACACGGATCCTAAAAATTTACACAGTCAATAAAATAACACCAATCTGCTACTCAATGTCCGGTGTGTATACGATCATGAATTTAGCATCCATATCATAACTCTCATGAGCAAACCGATCACCACATTTTTTTTAGCGTTTTTTTTTAATATAAGGAAAAACTTCATTTTGTCTGAAATTTTAAAGGTTTTTTTTTTACTCCCATCAAATATATGCCACTTATTTTCTCTCCAATAAATGTCCACTTGTTATCTTTCATGTACTCTCTTTTAAAAATAAGGGTATAATTAAAAAAAAAAGGATACAAACATAATGCACTTATTATTTTTAACTAACATTCTAAACCGAATGATTTAGATAATTTTCCTTTATAAAAAAACACGGGTGAGTAATAATTTATATCATGCCAATCTAATTGTGCATAATGTGAGATCGAATCCTGGTAGTAATAATAATAATAATGTGAGCCTGAATAAATACTTTGACTCTTATTATTGAAGAGTCAAATATTGAATGTTATTAATGCATGCATACATATTAAATAGCCCCATGCACAGTTTTACTCTTATTATTTTACTGAATTTTAAAATGAGAGACCTATAGTTAAGTCAATTAAAGTAGATCAATAGTTATGAACCTTATTGGCTAATTGTATTGCCATAAATTTCTTGTCTGGCATATGCACTTAATGCAAACTTTCCTTTTTTTAGAAGCCTAAGTATTCTCCCTAGTCCATAGTATAGGTGCTCCTAAAAAAAATGACTCACTCTGTAATACAAGTCACTTTGAGAGCAATTAATATTTACTTATTAATTTTTCCCATATATTATGTTTAAATATGAGCCTTTATATTTTTCTCTCTCTTTTAATACATCAAAAATATGGGTAAAAAGTTGAAAATTTCTTTCAATTTAAAACAAATTTATTGAGATGACTATAATTTTTTGGTGATAATAAATTAGTTAAAATAAGTTATATTATAGGTTGGAGCGAGTATTTTTGGATCTATTTTCTATATCCCCGTTTTGGCAAATCTTTTACATATCAGTGTATTCAAAATTTATATCAATGCCATCTAAATTACTGCTGGTGACCTAGCACGTGCAACGGTGCAAGTTGACTTTTGTATTTATATTGTAAACAAATTGCTGAAATGTTTGTATTTAAAAAGATAAGGTAAACAAAGATATATCTTGCCATCGGACCTAGAATGTCCTCTAGGTTTAAAGGCTATTAAAAAGAAACTGTGTCTACATTTTCTCTCTAACTTGGAAACTGTGTACCATATCCAATGTCGGATTCTGGTCAACGTAAAGTGCCACCAAACCGGCCACCAAGCAGAAGGACATGATGATTGCAAAAAGGAAAAGAAAGTGGAGGAAACTCCACAAACCATAATGGATGACTCAATGACAGATCCTGAACCTGAGGAACCATCTACTAAGATCAACCCTGCTGTGGGCAACGAAACAGAGGACCCAAAGCAAGGGATCCCCCCCAAGTTCACGTCCTACCATGCTTTCCTAATGGGTTTCAATGGGGTGTCACATAGCAATACAATAATGGAGGAAGAAGACCTATTGACTGATGATAAAGAAATCACCTGGAAACAACCGAAGGAAATAGAGGAAATCAAGCAACTTATGAAATTATATCCAATGGCGCCATGCACACAGGAAGAATATAATGAGTGGTGTGAACCATGGAATTATGCCATGATCCTAAATCTGCTTGGGAAGAGGTTTAACCTCTATATTCTCAAAGATCTTTAGCAAAAAATGTGGAGTTTCTTAAGCTTTGAACTCATTGATCTTCCTAATAACTACTTTGTGGTTAGGTTTCAAGACCCTAAGCAATGGAGAGCTCACTACCGTAAAGTCTTGTTCGACAGTCCTTGGGTAATTCACCATCATTGTGTCCTAATACAAAGGTGGACTCCCTATTTCAATCCCATCAAAACTCCCTTGGCAGAGTAGAGCCACTTGGGTTCGCATACCAGACGTTCCTATCCACTACTACAACCACCACTATATCTCGAGACTTGGCGACAGAATTGGGAGGACTCTAAAATATAGATATGAACACCCTTCAAGACCTTCAATCATCTAGTCCTAAAATTGAAAGGGCTAAATTTGTCAGAATCTGCGTTGAACTTAACTTACAGAAAAAGCTTGTTCCGAAGGTCATAGCCGCTGGGTCCATTTTTTATGTTGAATATGAGGGCCTCAATCTTATCTACTTCACTTGTGGCATATACGGCCATAGGAAGGAGAACTGCCCCTTCAAGTACAATTCAAAGGCCCACGGCGAAGGAACCAAGGATCTCGATAATGGAGGTACCTAGACATCTCAATCAGAAAATCTCCATTGGCAAAGGCTCCGGCGAGGTCTTCGACAAAACCCGTTGTCAAAGATGAGCCCTTTGGTCCATGGATGATTACCCATAAGGTAAACAAGTTCCATTCAACCAAACATTCTAATCATAGTGTTAGTAAAGGTCAATGGCTCCCTTCAAGATCTGGATCAAAGACGGCGAAAGGTCACTCTTTTGGGGACAAAAATTGATTTGTTGCCATTGAAGTCATAGAAGAGGAAAAAAGCATGACATTAGGTGACTTACCATCAGACCCCTTCCGAAAATGGGGAGAGTAGATCGGCCAAATGACTGGAATTATACCTCCGTTTGATTTCCCTGACAAGTGTCGAACTCACGTTAGAGTTGCTCCCCATGCAAGCAGCCTTCAAATCACCAAGAAAGTTGGGCCAAAAACCAAACCCATTTTCAAGCCCAAAGAAAAACCCCACAAGCCCTCTTCAATTGAGCCGAAACCCTCCATAACCACCAATGAGATTAACAAGGCTTTTGATGCTTTGGACCAAGCAAATTTTGATTCTCCCAATCCTTTAGGCCTCGCCCTTTTGGAGCCCATGCAAGCTAATTTTCTTGTTGGGCATGCGCCTAAGGCCAACAATAACGATCATTAGGCTTCTGGTGGACCAAGGAAATAATCCAGCAAAAATATCTAAAGGCCAAAGATCCCATAATGTGGTCCATGGTAATATTCTCTCACCCAAGTCCTAAAGCACCTAATGTTTCCAATAGCAACCCTATGCATTTGCCTAAAGAGCAACCCCAATTTATCTCAAACCCAAGACCTCCTGATAAGATGACCGATCATGACGAGGATGTTGCAGACTTCACGGAGGGACAAGAATCCTTGGTAGCCAAAACCTAATTTGAGTTGGGACCTATGAAATCAAAAGGCGAGCATGCCGGGTAAGTATATGCTTCCCTTTTATTCTACATTTATTTTTTCAATGATTATATCTTCATGGAACTGTCAGGGGGCCGGGAGTCGAACCTTCCCAATTATTGTTAAAGATATTGTCAAAAAAATATAACATTGATATCCTTTGTCTCTTGGAACCTCAAATAGCGATGCTAGAGATGATAATGTATGTTGTAAACTTGGTTTTAGTCATTAGATCTGTGTGGAATCTAGTGGTTTTTCTTGTGGTATCTGGCTCTTGTGGGACAAGGATAAGTTTGATATTACCTATATTTTTTCTAGCACCCGGTTGCTTCATTGATCAAGTTATTAACCAGGCTACTAGCTCTTTAAGCATTGTCATTGTGGTCTATGGTGAAACTAGCTCAATTGGCAAAAACACGCTTTGGAACTCCCTTCGCTTATTAGCCCATAGTTCTACACTTCCTTAGTTAGTCTTGGATGACTTCAATGCCTATCTTTCCCCTTCCGACAAACTTGGTGGAGCCGATCCCTCATGGACCTCTATGCACCATTTTAGGGACTATATGGAAGATTCTTACCTTATTGAAGCAAGGATCCAAGGGGAAAAATTTACTTGGGAAAGATTAGGCCTGAAGGAAAGATTAGATTGGCTTTTCACTAATTTCAACTGGCTTAACTGTTTCCCTACTTTCACCGTCCGCCACAAGCTTAAATTTAAATCTGATCATCCGATTGTGGTTGTCAATTCTAACCCCTCCCCCCATCAACAAGGCTTCAATAAAACTTTCTCTTACCAACTTGCTTGGTCCCTTGAGAATGACTTTAAAGATATTACTGTTGAAGCCTGGCGGGAGGAAAATTGGCTCGACGGTCTTCAAAATTTTAAAGGATCTGCTTTGAAGTGGAATGAAAATCGTGTGGGTAATCTCTCCAGGAAGAAAAAAGAGTTGATGAAGCGCTTAGAGGGCATTCATAGAAGAAGGAAAATGAACATTCAATCCGGTCATTTTTGCCTTGAAAAAAAGCTCTGGGATGAATATCATAAAGTGGCTACTCAAGAAGAAATTGTTTGGTTCCAAAAATCTAGAAGTAAATGGCTTCAAGGTGGTGATAGAAATACAAGATTTTTTCATGTCTCAACAATGGTTAAAAGGAAGAATCAAAGAATTGGTGGCATTAAAAAAACGATGAAGGGGAGTGGATTGAGGACCACAACACTTTGAAATTGATGGCCTACAATTTCTTTAAAAATCTTTATACTAGGGATACTTTTGTGAGAGACCTTGAAGGGTGGTGCTCCAACTTTCCTGATATTGATGAAAATACTATACGCTTTCTGTCAAGAAGTGTGTGTAAGATCGAGATAAAAAAAATGTAGCCTTTGCCAAGGGAGCCTTTAAAGCTCTGGGTCCGGACGGACTTCAAGCTCATTTCTTTAAATCTCAATGGTCTGTTGGGGGTGACAAAATTTGTGATTTTAATGATCTCTACTTCATGATGAGCACTATTTATACCATGTTTTACCTGTATTATATGACTGTATTGTATGGTGAATATGAGTTTAACTGGATTTAATCTGAGCAAAAAATGCATTGATTCATTATATAGGGAACTTAAGAATAAATTCCACATACATACTAAAACATGTGCTAAAAAGAGAACGAGTTCTGAGGATTTATAAGAAAGTCGCATAACATAGCCGATACTATGCTATAGCATCAAGACAACTTTATCGAAGTGCAATACAACGCATCCCTGAACCTATAGCAGGGTAAGTGATGCAATGCTATGCGGCATATGTTCTGATCTTTTGTCAAAGGTTGTTTTAGGAAATATAGTGCAGGTTGAGAACAACAGTTAGATTGCTGACGTATTGGAATAGAAGATGCGGAGGATCGAAACTAAGATTTGAAGAATCTCGCAGGATCAGTAAAATCAATCTACCGAGATTGGAAAGAAAGATACGATTGGACCTTGACAGATTAGGAAAGGCCCAATTCGCTGGACGCACGTCACAAGTACACCAGACTATATAAGGAAACAACAGCCAACCCTAAAGGAGTTGAAGTCGTCGAGAGTGAAAGACCAATCCTATACGACCAGACTCAAAAGAAGAGTGAGAGAAGTTACAAGCACGAGGACTCCAAGAGAACCCAGCATCCTTCCTTGCAGTGAGACGGAGACAAGAAGATGTGGAGTTGGGACATAACAGGGCTTCTTCCATGCCGTCGGAACCTCCATCAAGCTTTCTGTGTTTTTCTTTATTTTAATTCTAGTTAATCTATTCTGTTGTGCTCTGTTTAGTGATTCTCTCGTCATCATGAGCTAAACTTCCTATGGCTGAGTGAGGATGATTTCCTAAGTTTGGAATGAACCCAGTTGCTAGTTCTTAATTTAATACATTCAGTTTGCTTATCAGTGATTTAATTTCTTGTCGATTAGTGAGAGCTAAGGGCTAGATCAAAGGGCCTCGGCTTGCCATCGAGAGGGAGTCGTGGTTAGATATCTGAGAAACAGTGATTGCTAGGCAGGCTGGTGAAAGGATTGACCTATTATTGTAGGCTTCAGGAATGGGTCTACCGCTCATAACCATAACACCTTGATTTGTAATGATAATCTAACTAGAAAATTGCCGTAGACATATGGGAGAAGTAAAGTTAGGATTGTACGACGGACGCGAGAGCTTCGGTAGATTAGAGTGGTGGGTTAACCGAATAACATTGTAAGGGGTGTTTATCTTTAGCATTGCGAGAGCCGTGCAAAGATATATGCTATAACAATGCGTATAGGTAACTAGGGGATTAACATGCTTAGGAAGGATTCTGAGCTCAGCCTATCTTTTACTGATATCTTCTTACGAGTATGATCATTTGGTTATTTTCCTGTTTATTAGTATAACTATCAAACTCCTAAACCAATCAGATCTTACTTCCTGTTAAACATAACTAATTTTGTAATTCGGCATCATCATTCAGTATTTTAGTCTCTGTGGGACGATACTCTACTTACTCTTTATTACTTGTTCGACTAGTTCACTTGCTATCAAGGAAATCGACCAACACTTCACCAATCCCTCCAATTTGTTGGGCATAAATCAATCCAAAGTTGTTCTCATTCCCAAAGTTGACAATCCTGTTTCCTTGAAGGAATTCTGGCTCATTTCCCTATGTAACGAGAGCTTCAAGATTATCACTAAACTCCCTGATAATAGGTTAAACGGGATCATGCCCCACCTTATTAGCCAAGAGTAGTGCAGCTTTATTGCAAATAGATCTAGTTGTGATAATATCCTTATTGCCCAAGAAATCATCCACTCCATGAAAATATTTGGGAGAAAGAAAGGATATCTAGCTATCAAAATTGATATGGAGAAATCTTTTAACAGGTTGAATTGGGAGTTTATCAAAAATACCCTTAAATGTCTCAACTTGGAAAATAATCTCATTGACCTCATTATGGCATGTATCTCCACTACCTTCTATGTCTATTATCTGAAATGGTGATAATTGCCCAAGTTTTAACCCGTCTAAAGGTGTTAGACACGGTGACCCCCTAACCTTATATATTTGTCCAATGTATGGAATGCTTGGGCCACCTAATCAAAGCTAAATGTGATGCCCGTCACTGGAAACCTTTTCTCTTCAAACACGGAAGCCCCCATATTTCCCATATGTTCTTTACTGACAATCTTATCCTCTTCACAGAAGCTTCTATTAGCCAAATGCTAGAAGTTCGTAAAGTAATTTAAAGCTTTATGAAGTCTCAAGGCATCGTATCAACCTTGACAAATCCCAAATGTTCTTCTCTAAAAAGTTAATTTTAACAAGGCTCTTGAGTTGAGTCATATTCTCAAGATAGGAATTACTGTTAATCTTGGTAAATATTTGGGGGTTCCGATTATCCATAAAAGAGTTTCTTAGGCTACTTATTACCCCATTGTGCAAAAAGCCAAGAAAAAGCTATTCACGTGGAAGAGTAAATTCCTCACTATTACAGGACGCTCGGTGCTCATCAAGTCCATTTTATCTTCCTTCCCAACCACTACATGTAATCAACTCTTCTTCCTATTTGTACCATTAGAGAAATTGAGAAAATTTCTAGGAATTTCCTTTGGTCTCAGGATGAAGACGTGAGGAAAATGTATCTTATCACTTAGGAAAAAACTATTCAAGCTAAAAAGCAAGGGGGTCTTGGTTTCAAGAATCTTCGTCACCAGAACAAAGCTTTCATTATGAAACTATACTAGAGCCTCGTAACTAAGAAAGATGCCCTTTGGGTCCAATGCTTATGGTCCAAATACAATTGTGGTTATCTTCACATGCCTAATATCTCCAAAAAGAGAAACTCTTCCCCTGGTTGGAAAGCGATTGCGGAAGTCTAGGATAAATTCCTTTTTGGTGTTGGCAAAAAGGTCAACAATGGGGAAAGAACCAAGTTTTGGATTGACCTTTGGCTCCCACTTGATCAGCCCATCATTTCTTTTGTCCAGCATCCCTCCTTTGTTAACTAAAATGAGAGGGTTTGTGATCATCTTCTTCCTAACGGATACTGGGATTACCACAAATGGATTGGAGTCATCACCTTGGATATTATTAATACCATTATTAAAATGAATACCCCCTCCAACAATTCCCCGGATTGCTACTAAGGATGGAGGTTTCTCTATCAAATCGGCCTACCAATATCTTTCCGATAGTGAAGAAGCGACCACCAATAACTTCTAGACCCAAATGTGGAGATGGCATCTTCCCGAGAAAGTCAAATATTTCATGTGGTAAGTTGGCCATGAGAGGCTTGTCACCAACTCTCTTCGTGCCAAGAGGGGCCTTACTAATGATAATAGTTGTGCTTTTCAATGTAATTATGAGAAAAGTGTGATTCACATCCTTCGAGATTGTGACTATGCTAGAAACTTATAGAAACAAATTTTAAAACCTAACTGTTTTTTTCACTTTTTTTCTGATAGTTTGCACGTTTGGCTTAATTAGAACACCAATCATAAGCCCAAAAAAGGATGATTCCAAAACTTCTTATGGACAACAATCTTTAGTCTGGGGTGCTGGATCTTTTGGACCTCCAGATGCAAATTTCTTTTTCAGGGGGAGAACACAGAAACCAAGGAGATGTTGCACCGATGCAACTACCTTCTCATGGAAAATGGAGCGAACCAGAAGCTTAATCACCTGATTTTCCATCTTGACAAGCCAGTAGAGGAATCATGGACCCCCATCCTGCTAATACAGTTAGCATTTATGTGGATGGATCGGTGCGTCCTCAATACCAGGCGACTTGTGGGGTGTTCTAAGGAACTTTCACGGAGATTGGTTGATGGGTTTCTATAAATCTCTTGGCCTCTGTTCTGTTATTAAAGCTGAAATTTATGTTATCCTTCTAAGGCTTCAGACTGGTCTCCAGATGGGTCTTCAGAGAATTGTCATATACTCTGGCTCTTTTGATGTCGTCAATATCCTTATGAGGGATTCTCCTACTGACCATCCCCTTAAAGACATCATTGGGGAGACTCAAGATCTTTTATTCCGAGACTGGGACGTGAAACTCCATCATACTTCAAGAGATAACATCTCCTATGTGGACTTCATGGCCAAAATGAGTCATTGTGCTGCTGTTGGTGTTGAGGCAGTGATAACTCCTACAATTCCCAAAGGATGTTTTGATATGTTTTTTGAAGGATCAGTGACCATGTCATTCATAACTTCTTTATTTTGTTGTATTTAGGGTTAGAATTTTATAATCTAGTTCCTTTTTCCATTAAAGCTTCGGATTGCTTGTATTATCCCAAAAAAAAAAAAAAAAAAAGAGAGAGATATGTCTTGCCACGTAATGACAAGTTTTCTAACCTAGATCTTATCGTATCAACAATTAGATAATTATATAATTTATAAAGAAAATGGAGTTATGATAAATTAATCAAACAACTTTCTATTTATGAAACAACTTTCTAATTTTTCAATAAATGGATAGGTCTCAACAATCAAGGTTGTGGAGGCTCGCGAGTAAATTTGTGACGAGAATGTACATAAACTCAAGTTATTAATTTTTTGAATCATAACTTGTGAGAATTTAATATGTACTTCCTCTCATTCTTTTTGTAAATATTTTTTTTTCTTTTTTGGGCTTGTTCTTAATATAAATAATAACTTTTTTCTTGTGTCTCAAAATTTAAACTACTTTTTTTTTTCTACCCCTATTAAATACATATGATCATATTAAATATCCCCCACTTATCAATAATTCTCTTTCATATACTCATGTATTACACATTATCTCTCATATTTTATACTTATTTTCTCTCATCTTTTTACTCAATCTCTGTTTCCAATGCTTTTTTCATTAAAAAAAGGCATATTTGGAAGAAGGGTTTTTTTCACTATTAAAAGGCACAAAAAATATTTGGACCAAATTGGCCAACAAACTATTAAAAAGTGAAAAAAAAAAAAAACACACACACACACACACACACAATTTTGAGCAGATTCGCCAACGAACTATTACCCCGTCACTGTCTTGGTGCCTCCGTCTTCCATTGACTATCACAGTCTTAGTGATGTCGGCGTCTCCAAAGCTTCCATTATTGCTGGGTGTTCCTCTCACTCTCTTGAACTCATCCAGTAGTCCACAGCTTTCGACCGACACGTGCCTTGCACCCTGGTTGCATGCCTCCGATGCCACAAGCAACCACCGCTGCCACAACGCCTGCTCGCATGGGTCTCATCTATGTTGGTATTTGTCTTATCCAACAAGAAGGCTTAACCGCTCTTTTCTCCAGCGTTTCCACCACCGTCCTACGCCAGTGCCTCATATTTTAACGTAATAGTGATAGTTTTTTCTTTTTAATAGTTCTTTGGTATTTTTTTCACTTTTTAATAGTTCTTTGGTTTTTTTTTCACTTTTTAATAGTTCGTTGGCCAATTTGGTCCCTTCAATTGTTTTTTGTGCTAGACGCTCCTCAGGTAATAGTTCGTTGGCAAATCTGCACCTTAACCCTTAGAAGAAACATGACATTTTTGACACATTTATTGTTTTTAAATAATCTTAACCATCAGTTCGTTTTGTACAATAAAGAAAAAAAGTTTCTTATTATAAAAAGAATATGAGACCACTAGGAAGCTCAAAAAACATTTGACAATGAATTGAAAAAGTTGCATCAAATAAATTTATTCAGAACTCCACCTCTTTATATTTGATATTTTTCGATAATCCCGCCTTTTTATATTAGATAATATTTAATTGTAGTAATGTTTTATCAAATAATTTTCCCTTTTTTATGTATATCTAAGAATACTTTATAGATGAAGAATTATAATGTTTTAAATGATTTTATTTTTAAAAAAATGAGAATCTTGCCTTCTTATGATAATTATCATTTTTAAGTATTAGTATTTTCAAAAAAACTTTTAGAATCCTACCTTCTTATATATGACCGTTGTCATTTTTAATTGTAAAGTATTCTTAAAAATATATAACATTTTTTTGTGAAGAATTATCAAGTATTATTAAATAATTTTGTTTCAAAATCTCGCCTTTATATATATACAATGGCGGAGTTAGGAATTTTAATGACGGGGGCAAAAATAAAAAATATTATATCATAATTCAGATGTAGTTGTTAAATTAATTTTTGCAATTGATAATTAATTGTAACACAAAAGATATTTACCCTATAAAATTTTTCAATAGAAAAATTACCTTTTTCATTTCGAGCATAGCCTCTCCTAATATATTTTGCATTCATATCTGGAATGTCAATGTCATGTTTTATGCAAAATTCTTGAACATGAACCAAGAAAGCATCTCAACATGTCTCTCTTAAATTCTAAAGTAACTCTTTTGTAGTTGAAACCAGATGTAAAGCATTTGAAATATCTTGAAATTCTCGTTGTAAAACTTGACAAAAGACTTCAATAATACCTATAATTTCTTTTATAAGGTGCAATATCTTTTGAATAGCATATTGAGCAATAAGAGTATTTTTACCATTGTATATGCGCGCGCCTGTGAAGGTTATCACTTTCAACCATTAAGTATTTTTAAGGAAACATAATGGTTTTTTTTTTTTTTTGTAAAGAACTGTTAAATATTGTCAAAAAAATAAATAAATCAGAATCCTACTCTTATATATAATGGTTATTCTTTTTTAACTATTAAGTATTATTAAAGAATACAAGTATTTAGGAATGATGTTTTACTATTAATAATTATAACCATTATGTATTTATTTTTTCTAATATAAAGTTGTGCAAACAATTCATTTGAAAGTGTTACATAATATTGATTTTTAAGAACCGTTATGTTTGTCAGTCATACTTCACAGTTAATAATTATAACCAATATGTTTTTAGTTTCACGAATTTCGTTTTTCAAAACATGATTGTATGTAGATTTTAACCATTAAATATTAGTGTTATATATTTTTGTGCAAACTTCATCTCAACATACATTGTGCTTATTCATTGTACCCATTTATTTAATGTTATATATGTACGATTATGAGGTAGTGTGAAACTATCCCTGTTTAGACTTGTTCCTTTGGTTCATTCACATAAAAAAAAATAATATAACTATCCCGATTTATAAATGCATTGATCAAAAGTTTTGAATATGTACCTAAATTAAAGTCTCGTATAAAATATACAAGATCCCCCAAGTATAATTTCATCCCAAGCAAACACACCGTTGTATTGGGCCTTAAGCCACATATGGGCTTGTCAAACTATGGGAGAATGACATAGAAAGAGCACAACCATGCATTTGTGATTTTTTTTTTTATTTTTTTTTTGATATAATGCATTTGTGAATTGAATAGAGGATCATATCAAAAAAAAAAAAAAAATTGAATAGAGGACAATCTCTCAAGTAACCTTCCGACCCCCCAAAAAAAAAAAAAAAAAAAAATCTCTCAAGTAACCAGTAGTAACATACTTCACTTGTAAATTCTGGAAGCTTAATTATAAATTTTGGAAGGTTAATTGTAAATCTTAGAAGATTGGTCGTGAAAAGGTTATGGAAGTTTCAACAACATTTTAATGTAAGTTTTGCTATTATTTAAAATATTTTTTTTATAATATGTAGTCTAAGATATGCATAATTTATGAATGAAATTGCTTAATAATTTGTTAAAATATTATTGCTAATAAAATAGCGGAAGCACACCACCGTCCACCAATTAGAAAATTTCAAAGGTGATGCTGTATTTTTGGGCTTTGATAAGAGACACATAGATAGCGCAGAAAAGGCCACACGTTAAAAATAAAGCCTTTCACTTTTTACCATATTTTTTCTTTTTTGCTCAGATTGACCATATACGAAGAAAAGTTAGGATTATAGAGATCATTCCCCATTTCTGAAAAAACAAAATCAGATAGCAACGTAGTTTATCAGTTCTTCTGAAACAACCACGAATTACTAATGGTAATTGCATTTCCTCCTTTTCTTTGATCTCCCTCATCATATGAATCTAATTTTTCTTTTCTTTCGTCCATCGACATGAAGCTCTACATGATCGATTTTAACTTTTATTTCCTTTTCGCCATATTATATAAATCGCATTCCATTTTCTTCGTGAGATTTAAATCTGGAATCTTCGTGTTTTCGGACAATCTTTTTTACCTTTAGTGCAATAAATTTCCCAAAAGGATCTCTTTTCTGCCATATTTCACGACATGGACGTATCATCTATTTCCATTTTTTTTGCCCAGAGAAATATCTCTACTATAAAGCACATATTTTCTGAAATGTCATATTACAGTTTGGGTTTGATTTGAAATAACATATTTTGGTAGGGCCTGCTTAATCGTACGTATATATGCATCTGTGTAAAGAATTACAAAATGCAATTTATAACTTTGTTGGCATCATGTTAATTATATTGCAGATTCACTTTGTGATTCTTATAAGCAGACAAGGGAAAGTAAGGCTTACCAAATGGTATTCACCTTACTCTCAAAGGGAGAGATCCAAGGTATTCATCAGACTTGAACCCAATAATCATTATAGCAACGCTATTGTATATCTTGTCATTTCAATGATCTAATTAAGTTCCTCCATTATTATTGATGGTTCTTTGATGAAGTTAAAGAGATTGCTTAATTGCTATGTGATATTTTCCCCATCGCCTTTTTTATTATTACATTATTAAATTAAAGCGCCACGGAGCCTAAGGAAACTTATATGATGTTGGGTTGATATGGATACTGCTTGAATCAAAAATGGCATTGAAGTTACATTTTGAAAATCTTTTGTGCCATTAATTCTTACCTCTATTGTCCCAACACTCCCTATAGCTTGAATAATTGTCTATTGATTTTTATGGTGATTGGTCCATATAACTTGATACCTAAATGGTAAATAAGTTAGAATTTGGAAAGTTGCACACTTTTGCTTCTGATGTATTTGCCAAAAGTCTCATTGGATCTGACTTATCAACATTTAATGAGTAGATATCGAGTTTGTATTTGGAGAGAGACAGAGAAAGTAGAGAGTGGGTGCAAAGAGGGGAAGCAGACTTATTGACTGTTTTTTTGGGGGTGTTGTTATATTTGTCTCTTTTAAATGCATGGTACATTAAAGTGGAAGATCACAATTGAAGTTGCATTACATCTTAATGACCCATTGCTTAATTCAGTTCTTGTTCTGGTTTTGCATTTATAGTGTTGGATTCAATATGCATAGAAAGTTACATGCATGCATTTTGGATTTCATTTGGGGCATCAATATTAATTCTCAACTCTGTCCTGAAAGTCCTATAACCATGTAATAATGCCACTGCTTTAATATGCTTAGCCTGTTAATTGTTCTGATATTATATATGCTTCTTTGGGCAAGGTGATTCGAGAGCTGAGTTCGCACATTCTTCCTCGCACTCCTAAGCTTTGCAACTTCGTGGAGTGGAGCGGACTCAAAGTTGTTTATAAGAGGTAGGTAAATAATATTGCTACGACGCGAAATTCAATTGGTGGCCATTATAAAAGAAAATTTAATTGGTTTTGGTTGATGCATGTTGGACACAGATATGCGAGCCTGTACTTCAGCTTCTGCATTGATCAGGATGATAATGAATTGGAGGCCCTCTCCATGATTCACCATTATGTTGAAACACTGGACCGTTATTTTGGTAGTGTGAGTATCTCCCAATTTTCGAATTCTTTTGCCCAAGTGTATGTAAAAAGCTAAAGAGTGTACTTGTTTCTGTGTTGCTTTCTTATCAGGTGTGCGAGCTGGATTTAATCTTTAACTTCCATAAGGTGTAATGTCTGACCTCAATCTCTTTTCATGTATGTGTTTTTTATTCTTGTTCAGAATCGTGCATACACATGTACATGAGTGTGGTCATGTTTGATTAATTTGATGGATGATATGGCAGGCATATTTTATATTGGATGAAATTTTGCTGGCTGGGCATGTGCAGGAGACTAGCAAAAGAACTACCTTGAGACTATTAGTCGCCCAGGTATGAATTGAATGATGATGAATCAAATCAAAACATGCCCTGAATGTTCTTTGTTCTGTTACGCTCTGCGTTTTTGGGTAACAAAAATGAATGTGTGTATATGAATGCAGGAGGAGCTGGTGGAAGCTGCTAAAGAGGAATCCAGTTCAATAAGCAACATTATTGCTCAAGCCACCAAATAGAGCTTCTTCCATCATTGCTCATTTCCCTGTAATTTGTTCAAACACAAAGATCTTGTTTATAGTATAATATAATTTACACTATAAATGAGATCTTGATAGATTTTTTCACCAAAAAGCATAAAGTTTAAGTCAAACTTTCTTTTCAATGAAAATACATCTGTACCCTTAGTTATTCAATTATAAGACCATACTACCGACACTGCTAAACTCATCTCTTTCAATCTATCAGTCTATCGGGTCCGCATCATCCCAACGTCCTCCTCCATCAACGTCCCAATATTGACCCTCCACTCCCCATTAGTCCAAGAGCTTACAGCGCACCACATCATTATGTTATTACAAATCAAAAAATATATATAGAATAAAATTATTGTGGCGCTTTAAACTATTTTCTAAATTTTTTTTTAGAGTAGAGCACTCAATTTCTTAGACCTACTCACTTCAACGGTTAAATTTATTGGGGCTTTAGACTGATTGTGGATCAAGTCAGACAGGAACACAAAGGGTTAAAATATTTGGTGTTAGAGTTTTGCTGCCCTTATTGTCTTGTCTGGCTGGATCTATATCAGTCTAGACTTGAACTGGGATAGGTTCAAAAAACTGGAAATACTTGATGATAGGGTTTCTCATGTTTTATTTTATCAAATCAGTCTGGACCTCTCATAGAGCATCTTATTAAAGCCAGGCAGGTCCGAGAAATTGTATAGTCTCCCGAAAATTTTAAAAAATAATTTAAAACTCCTCGATCAATAATGTTGTATTATGATTGATAGTTATTTTAGGGTTAAGTAGCAAATTTGTCCTGGAAGTACACCCATAAACAATTTTGCTTTAAAAGTTTTTTTTGACTCAATGTAACTCCAAAAGTTTAAAAACGTAATAATCTTACTTTTTTCCGTTAAAAGTCAATAGTCAATATCACTTTTTTAATGGTCAACATTAGTTTTTAATAAAAAATGACAAAATTTCTACGGGTTAAAAAAAAACTTCCATACAAATTTGCTGCTTTATCCTTTATTCTATTCCAAGTTTTTAATAGTATGATGATGTGACGCATCATGAGCTATCTTGGATTTATTTGGGTGGAACGCTGAGTGGGGAATATAATATTTTATATATCTCGCATATTAATTATAAGCATATTTCATGGAATATAATATCATAAAATACAACATGGAGATCTTAGCAAAAAAAAAAAATTATACAACATGGAGATGACATCACTCTGGAATGGACAAGATTAAAGGCAAGCGTCACAGAATAAGGAACTAGTGGACGGTGGTGTTGGTGGTGGCCAGCATCTTGCCAGTGAGACCGCACGTAATAGCCTCTGAAGGAATAGACTTCACCTGATCCACACCTTCTGCGAATATCACTCCCATTCCCATGTGAAGATGAGGCTCTATGTGACAGTGAAAGGCCCACACCCCCGGATTGTCCGCCACAAACCTCAACGCCGTCCATCCGTACGGGAATATTACCGCCGTGTTCTTCATCACCGGATTCTTCGTGTTCAACTTCTTCTCGTCCCTCTTGGCATCGAACTTCCCCTCCCCGTACCCCAACACCCAGAAATCATGCCCATGCAAGTGCCACGGGTGGATCTCACTGGAGCTACCCTTCAACACATTGGCATTCTGCAGTATCACATCCACCACCTGGTTCATCTCAAACGTGTAAACCCCGCTGCCCGTCACCGAGTTTGGGTTCGCCGGCGGCTTCATGATGTCGTACTCTGCCGGGAAGATCTCCGGCGGGCTCTTTGGGTCGAAGGCGTTTTGGAGCTTGTACTTGATGGAGCCCAGGTAGGGAGTGGAGGGGAGGGTTAAGGAGACGTTGTTGATGGCCCATTTGGTGAAGCCATTGATGAGGTTCTGTGTGTTGAGAAGGATGAGGCGGCGGTGGAAGGTGGCGGGAGGGGCGGGGGTGCCCATGAGGGCATAGAGCTTTTGGGCGAAGGACTGACTGCGCCGGTAGTCATTCCAGAGAGGAGTGACTGGAGGTGGAGAAGGAGGGAGGTGGGAGGCGGAGGTGGGGTGGTAGTTGAGGATGGTGAGGGCCTGAGGGGTGGTGGCGTTTCTTCCTCGGATGCCAATGGCAATCCAGTAATTCCTGGAAGGATCTTGGTCTGTAGTGACCAGCACCGAGTAGCTTTCACCTGAGTATATGTCTATGTCTTGTACCGCGAATGGCTTTACGTAGTTGCCGTCTGCCTCCACCACCACCATTTTGTGATTCTGCATGAATCATCAACTACCATTCAGCCCTTCATTCATTATTGCAAGTGAAGTACGTGATGGAATACGTATACAGTACTAGCTGCCACTCTAACTTTGGATTCATTCAGAACTTGGTGTTGCCACTTTTTTATGCAAGGGTCAAGTCAAATCAGTGGGGGCTTAATAAAAATAATTGTATGAAGAGTAAAAAGCAAGTAAAAGTGGGATGATTCCCAGCTGCATGAAGGAACACAAAGGCCAAGCCAAGAGGAAAAAAATAAAAATGTGAAATTATTGAAGGGACCAATGTATTGGGTAGCATTTGTCAGTATGTAAGTTTTATGCAGCAGTGGAGGGTACAATCACAAGGGGTTGCTATCCATATTTCATTATTATGCGCTCCACTACACCCTTACTTTCCCAGCTTTTTTGTCCTCCAAACTTTTAAAAAATGACACACACAAAAACACACAATAGCAAAGTGAAATCCACCACCTCCTCCCATTCAAACAATAGCATCCATATATACAAGTGAAAGTGAAACACCAAATAATGTGTCCTATAATATTAATATAAGATGAAACTTTCCCATCCATCCATTCATCACGTAGATGAGGAATGAATATTTATTAAGCACCATGCATTATAACCTAGATTCTCTATCTGTTTCCCAGCTTTTTTCAATTATTGTTATAAAGACAGGTCATTATATATACCAACTTATTTGTTGCGAATCCCTGTATTATCCCATAGCACTAACCTATGAAGCACAGACACTCATTTTTTCTAAAAATATCTGACGCTTTAGAACAATTCTCGACATTCCTATTTTTTAAAAATATGTGTGGTTTTAAATATTATTGAATTGATAATGAATTTTCCTTTTGTTTTTTTTTAAAAGGAGGCACAGCTTTTATAATGAGGCCAAATCTATGATGAACTAAAGTTGAAGGCCAATATTTTATGGAATATTGAACTTGAATGTAAATTATAATATATATTTAATATCAAAACGTGTTAACATATCGAAATTTAGATTTTTTAGGATTAACGTGTCGGAGTGTGGAGTCATGTCGTATCTCGTGTCGGTGTCGGTGCAACATAGGCACGGACTACTGACCGTATTTCAGGACCACTTTAGAGACTGGCATCGTTTTTCCATTGGCTTATGGGGTTTCTTGAGAATCATACTTACAGCAGTATAATTTGTTTCGTTTCATTAATCTCGATCAAGTACCTCCTGGAAGACTAATAAGAGCTTCCTGAATAATTGATCTCGATCGAACAAGTCATAGCCCAAGGACCCATCTCATCACATAAATCAACAAGTTAAATACACTCAGATCGATCGTCTTTAAGAAATGAAGATAATTAAAAAGAAAATTATAATTGGAACCAACTAACGACTTTTTCCTTTTTTAGATTGTTTGTTTGGTATTAAAAAAAAGTGTAGGGAGTATAGGGTATGCTGGAAGGAGTGACGAAAGTGAAGGGGTGAAGTTTCTCTCATTATTTTTTTTTTATTATCCCTTCATAATCTTTAAATCATATCCGTTTAATCAATATAAAATGTCACGATACTATTTAAATTTTTCTCTCCTCTCCCCAATCAATGATCCTGATGAGGAGAAAGAAAGCTTATGAGAGAATCTCTTTCCAAAAGTGAAGACTATGCAAGTGAGAATGAAGGAGATAGAGAATTGGAATAATAACATACACAGAGAAAGGGAAAATAAAGAACCTGAATGGCGAGGTTGAGGGAAGCGAGAGCAGTGGAGCTGGCAATTCGGAAGCGGTAGGTCTTGTTGGGAAGGACATGCAGTATTTGAGGAGCACAGGGCTCATTGCCTCTGAATCTGCACTTTGGCAATGTGCTGCTGCTGCTCATGGAACAGTTGAACTGCCCCCTCCCGTTTATCAGCAAACTCTGTGAATTACGTTCATCATCATTATACATTCTCAATACGTTTACATGTGCATGCATGTATATATGCTTGCTCATCAATTAATGAGTTTCACTGAATTGAACATGTACTTATGATATCTTTTAAAACATACCTGGGGTTCACCAATCCAGCGAAAGGGCTTGGAGGAGAGAGAAACTTCTTGGTGGTGAGAGCTCTGGTGCCACCAGTCACTGAGCAGCAGATCGAACTCTCCGTCGTAGTGGAAAGGTTCTCTCTTGCCATCCTCCAACTCCACTATGAGTGATCCGTAGAGGCCTGCCGATCTCTGCATGCCGTAGTGACCGTGGTAGAAGTAAGTGCCAGGCTTGTCCACTTTGAATCTGTACCGGAATGTCTCTCCCGGGTTGATGGCGCACTGCGATATGGACGCTGTTCCGTCCGCCCACGGCGTCTCCTTCTGCCGGATGCCGTGCCAGTGGATCACCAGGCCCTCGGTCGACAGCTTGTTCGTGAGGGCCACGTCGATGGTGTCACCCGCCTGAGCTCGGATGGTGGGCCCCGGAAACTGGCCGTTGATTCCCATCACAACGTTCTCTATGCAGTCCGGCGAGCCGTACATGTACTCTACCTCCCACTTGTAGTGCCTCACTTTTGATGCTGCTGCTGCTTGCAGCAGCATCAGCATCAGCATCAGCATAAGCAACATAACATTATTGAGATTTTTCAACCTCATTCTGCAAACAAGATGAGAGAATCCGACACCAATGTTATATTAATATTGCTTGCATGCATATAGCATGAATCCCCCACTGCTATTTATAGCACAACTTTTAACTATTTTCCCTCACTCTTTCCCTATATATATCACATCCAACTTTTCTTTCTTTTTTTTTTAAACACAATATTTACCTAAGATAGTCTTGGTTATTTCCATATATTATTTAATTTATACCCTTCACATTTTTCTTCTTGTCGGATCAAAATGCTGCCTTCAGCCCGTATCATTAACCATAAAATGTTATTCATTACAACTTTTAAAAATCATGCGAATAAAATAATGGTGTTACAAATTAAGTTTGACCATCAAACGCTTAGATCAACTGATTGGGTTAGTTATTCTAATTTAACCAGTAATCTCGTTTTCAAACCTTAAGTATATGGCTGCGATAATTAATAATTACTTGGAGATAGTAAGGTTCCCTCCTCCATTGTGGGCTTACATTTCTACAAGCCAAACTAACCGGGTGTTAATATGGTGCCAAATAGCGGTGGAGAAATAAAAAATAAAAAAAATTAAGTATGAAGTCTCCAAAACAAATTAAAGTAGGAAGCAGTAACCAAACCAACAAGCACATGTATAAACTTTACGGAGTATGAACCGCGGAATCTGCTTGTTTTTCTACTAATTCAACTTGCTCTCTCGTTGACACCGACACAACGAGGATCATATATTCAAAATATCTCCAGAAAGAATCAATCAATCCCAACTGCTCCATAACTTTTATGTTTCCAATATCCTTCAATTTAATTTAGGGTTAAGGTGCAAAAATACTTTTTGCGAGGAGGCGTTGATCGCAGAAGCCGCTTTTTTTTATGTCTGAGAAAAGACACACGTGTAGTTTATAAATTAGGTGCAAAAATACTTTGTTTTTAGTTAAGTTTGACTTTTTGTTAACTAGACGATGACGTGACATTTCAAAAGTGCAAAAATATACATGTGGTTTGTCAAGAAAAGCGCCCAACACCATTTTTTTTTTAGTTTAATAATTTTACTTCAATTAAAATTATTAAAGGATCTTTAAAAAATATTTCAGGTATTGATTTGATGTACTAAAAGGATCTTGATTAATACTGAAAAAAATATTTCGCAGTCTTGATTTGGTACTAAAAAGTACTTTCTAAATGATCGGTATTTAGAAAAAATACTTCATAATCTTGAAAAATTATTTTAGGATCTTGAAAAAATATTTTAAGCTATTGAATGGTACTAAAAGGATAGTGGTGAGTGCAGATCAAAAAATATTTCATGATCTTGAAAAATTATATTAAGATCATGAAAAAAATATTTCATCGTATTGACTGATACTAAAAATATACTTCAACATATTTTTTTAAGATCATGAAATATTTTTTCTGTACTAGGAAATATTCTCAAAGTATCTTTTTTTAATACTGGTACCAAAATATTTTTTCAAATCTTAAAATAATTTTCAAGATCATAAAGTAATTTTTCAAGACAATTCAAGTATCCTAAATATCGTTTTAGTACCCAATAGTAATTAAACTAATATTATTAAATTAAAAAAAAAAGAATTTGGTGTTCGACGCTCTTGTTGACAAACCACATGTATATTTTTGCACCTTTAAAATGCCACGTCATCGTCCAGTTAACGGTCAAAGTCAAACTTAACGGTCAAACGGTGTTTTTACACCTAATTTATAACCATATAGTCACTTTTATATCTAAAAAAACATTTACTATTGAAGGCTCATTGAAGAAAAACAGATATATATTTTTAGACCTTAACCTTTAATTTATCACGTAGTCTTCAATTTGCCCAAATCCTATTTCAAATGTTTGCTTACCTACTATTGCCCCACATGTACACTCTTTATTAGGCAGCTAGCTAGGTTGTCCTAATTTCCTTAAATCACGCATGCTTCATCAAGGGGTGGTACCAGCTAGTAATCAAACTAGCTCGGGTCCCCTAGGCCATGGAAACTCCAATCACACATGCTTCAACCCAACCCTCAAGTATAACCAAAGGCGGAGCCACGAAACACCCCCCCTATTTTTTTTTAAATTTTTTTTTAAGTACCCAGTTTCCCGTAATTGCTTGCCTTCTCAATGACATGAAAATACTTACGGAAGATGTAAGGTGTCTTCTTTCTTGCACACAATTCTTCTTTCTCTTGTAAAAATACTTGCGGACATATTTTAGCATTGTGACCTCAACTGGGAAAGATTTGCTTCCTTTTTTGAGATACTTTCCTAGCATTTTGTTGCCTTTCCTCTGTATTTTAAGTGGATATTCCTAGCACAAAAAATTGCTTGGAGCATGTAGGTTGATAATTTTCTGTCATGGGCATTTTATAGCTAACACTTACTCTTTTTCTTATTGATGATTATCAACTTGCAACTGATGACAAGTGAATACCTTCTGAATCCTGTATTTTTTTTTTGTGCTCTTGATGACAAATGAAAAAAAAAAATTGGGGGCGCTGCCTCCGAACCCCGGCACCCTCCCACCAATAGTTCCCCCCTTCCATAAATTTCTGGATCCGCCCTGACTATAACTACGTGTGTATTGCCTTGCCCTTAAGTTCGTTTGGTTAAAGTGAAAACAGCGAATATATATGAGGGAGTCAAGATAACCAGGCCAGCACCACGCATGTATGCCATCCTCAATAATGGACATCGCAATAGTGTTCAACTTGGAACACACAGGCTACAAAAGTCTTTCCATCCAAAAATCAATGAAAACTTATTATGCGTCACCTTCTAATGAGGACATAGGAGGCGGCATGACCAAGGACAAACTTGGAGGACATATAAGGTCTTGGAGGCCCAATGATAAGAAAAAGTTTAAAAAGGCTTAAAGATGGTGACCACTTTACTCGGAGACAATGCCCAAGTCTAAAGGAAGAAGAAAACCGAAATGATACACTTAATTCGGATTAAAGGCCTTGAAGAATAAGCCTCAATGGATATGCATAAAGGCTTCATTTTACTTGGCCCAAATCCTGCACTTAGTTTTATTTTTATTACGTTTAGTTAAACTTTGTAATAAGGCTTATTGGGCCTTTTATGTGGAAGCATAATTAGGTTAAACTCAATATGGATGTTGTCCACTATATAAGGGAACACCATAGCCTTTTAGAGGGGACAGAATTCAAAGTTACCTTTTTGGTGAAACAAGCTTCTGCAGGGTTCTTTTGAGAATATACGAACTTATCAAACGCTTCAATCCTTGTGGCGTTCTTGGGCTTATCAATTCTTTGGAATTGTGGCGCCTACCTATAATCCATAAACTTCGGTTTTCGTTCTATATTTCTTGGTTTCGTATCTCGTGATTTCCTTATCATTTTTCGGTGTTTCTTGAGCCAAAATCGCGTTTGAAAGCCATCTTTCACCTCGTTTTGGAATCACTTAAATCCGAGTTTATATAGCGCGAGATACATCATTCGTATCAGAACGTGTTGGCGGCTGAATTTTCAGTGCGAAATTCCATTCCTAGTTGATCCAAACATCGTTTTCTTTCGGGAATCATATCACCTTCTAAGAATAATGATAAGTGGATTTTACCTTTAAAATATCTTATACATCACCATACGCATCTTTCAAATCCTGTGTGTGCGTGTTTCTTCACTCTTTTTATTCTACCAAACATCTAAAATAATTTTTTTAAAAAAAAGCTATTCTTATTATTTAATTACTTTAATTGCATAATATTTTTCTTTTTTTATTGCTTTAATTTGTTGAGCCTGAATATAACATAAAATTTATATAAAACAATTCTATTCGTAAGTCATGAATCATGGCAACTCATCTAAGACATGTCACGATGGATTTCTCTACCTAATCCAACTTATTCTGCTATCTTATTCAAACTCCTACTTTTCTTGTGACGCCTTATTATTATTTGAAGGGAGAATATCATTAAGGTCCCAATAAAAAAAAATGATATTAGAAAAGTCTTTATTAACAAATGAAGAACTACTATTAACAAACGAAAGAGTTATCATTGACAACTTGTAGCCTTGGTTGATATTCTCCCTTATTTTAATCGCTCTATGACTTATTCAATCCCTCTTCTTGATGTAGATTATTTTATCTCAGCCTAAACTATTCTTAAACTATCCATGACTTAAAAGACGATCGATGTTGCTAAATAACAACCATATAAAGAAATAATAATACATGTTAAGGGTAAGACACAAGATTCCGACAATCCAAACACTTTTGGTCAGTTTGGGCTTATCACATGAATATGCGTTCGTGGGAGGAGATAGAAAGACGCTTCCGGTCATAATTATAAGAATACTTTTGTAGTATAATTTGTACTATAAAAGTATTCCTATAATTAGGAGGCGATGGAGTAATATCTTAATACACTGTGGCGTTCTTCATTATTTGAATGTTGACGACAAAAGTAGGAAGGCAACACGTGAATCATGTGGAAGAAGGCAAAAGGACAAAAGAATATTAATAATGGACCATGGACCATGGAGTATGCAAGTACAAATCATATCCATTCATCCATTTGTGTTACTTTCTGTGTATCTATGCTTTCATCTCCATTAAAAAAAAATACAAATTCAAAAATATCAAACTTGTTAATCTTATTAGTTTTTGTTAACATTCTATTATTATTAATAATATTTTAAAATTTAAATGATAATTTTCTATCATTGTCTTTTTTTTTTATATTCTAATTCTTTTTATAAAAACTTGATAATCGAATTATATGGTTTAAAAAATTAGTTAAAATTAATACTACCTAGGTTAAATAGATAATAAAGTTTGTAATGTAATTAAATACTATTTTTTTCTTCTTATATTTAGAACTAAAGAGAATAAATATAATAGAAATAAATTGTTTTTTAAAGTATGTCCTTTTTTATAAGAAAGAAAGTAAGAGAGAGAAAGATGTAAAGTAGTATGAAGAATAATGTAATATAGGAACAAGATTATATGAAAGAATATAATTCATTATAGGCGCGCACACACACACAAAAGTAAAAAAACATTAAATGTTTAAACAATTTTAAATAAAATATTATAAAAAAGATTAAGACATCTCAAATTTTTAGCTCCTATAAAAAAGAAAGAGAGCATTATCATTTTGTTGATATTTGGTGTTTGATGTTGATCAATATATTGACTCGTTTGTATTTATGCAATCATTGTCTCTTGTACGTGGTGAAGATGAAACCAGCGAGGCCGCACGTCCGTACATCTGTCTCAATCTTAATTCCAAACCCTTCTTTGCTTCTCTTTCACGCTTTTTCAAATAAGCTCTATACACATTTTGAATCATATATTCATCTATTCTGTATTGTTTAATGTAAGATCTAATTAAATAATATAAATATATTAAGAATATTAGTAAATTTAGTTAATATAATATATATTTTTAAGAAAAAAATCCTAATCATCTTCCTAGCTTATTTCACTACATTCGGGGAAACTTTGAAATAAATATTTAAAAATAAATGTACTAATTAACTAATTAAAAGGAAAAAATATTTGGGGGGTCAAATGTATAAATTTTTAGGTCAAATATATAAAAATAATCTAATTTCCATTAAATATTTGAGATTTTTTTGGGGGGTCATGGCCCCCACTTATCACCAAGAAGCTCAATCCTTGACTACATTACTTTCTTATTTGACTATTGTTGAGGGACTACATATTAATAAGTTAATTTACAGGGGAAAAGGATAAATATATGACATAAGTGTTACAGTTAAGACTAATAAACCAACTCCACAATTAGGTCCTCGCGAGGAGTATTACACTATTAATTAAAGTTATATTCATATTTTGTTGCAAAATGAAATGAAAGAAAAGGCCTGCCTTAATTAGCTTCAGCTTTAAATTGCTCAACAAAGCATACTGTAAAATTCTTTAGAAAATCACATTTACGTCAATCAAAATAAAATTTTTTCTCACAAACTTACCCTGTAAATTACATTGTAAAAACAGTTTCTCTACCGCTAATCTAAATAGGTACTTGTAAAATTCTTTCTTAATTTTTAAAATTAAAAAAATATATTAATAAATAATCTGAAGTTCAAAATCAAAACAGAGATAGTTTGGGGGTCTTTTAATTTCCTTTCCTCGAGTTCGTTTGTTCCATTTTATGAAACTAAGACTTGAATTTTTAAGCTCTTGCAGATAGAATATTTGTACACTTCGATTCGACGAATTGTATTCTCAATTTACTCGCTCACAAACATATTCAAATTAATCTCTCGAAAAATTATATACTCAATTTAGTCGCTCACGTATAAATATTGTTACATTTAATTAATCTCTGAAAATGAAAATGAGAATTATAAAGAAGAAAATAGAACTATGTATAATGGAGCTAGCTAGCAAGGAATGAAAGATCAATAGATTTGCATAGCAATTAAATAGTGGTTAATTAATTGTTGATGTGAAATGAAATCGGAGAGAATCGAAAAAGCAAAAGCAACATAAAAAAAAAAAAAAAAAAAAAAAAAGAAAGATGAAGCACCAAAATCTGCGATCTTCTTCTAAGAATATAAAAGCAAATCATGGGCTCTACATAGAGTCGGGAAAACAATAGAAATTTTCGGAATTGGCCCTTTAAACCCCGACTTTTTAAGGGTGAGAACTGAAAATTAGAAGTTTAATGAAATAAGTCTCTGGTAGGGCCTCGGGTTTAAAAAAGGCCCTGCAGGCCCTTTTAATTTATTATTATTGTTGTTGTTGTTTGGATGCATGGATTTATATATGATGGTAATGTCTTAATTTATATCTATTTTGTATTTGTTATAGAATTATTTATTCATTTAAGTACAAATATATATTAACTATACTCTAATTTTATGATTTAGTTTTTTATTTGTTGCGAGATAAAGATTATAGATGTGTTCATAATGCGGGAGAAGAAATTCATGATATTCTTACTCATTTGAACCAAAGTCTACTCAAAAGCAAGATAATCAAATATCGTTGAAATTGATGATAGTAGGGAAGATGGCGGCGATAATAATAATAAATTTAATGTCATTTAATTAAGTGGTATACTTCTTATATTTTATGTGAGTTATTTGTGAACATAATTTGCTTTTGATTATAAATTAGTGACTGTGCTTATTTGTTAGATGATTCGTGTTGTTTTGATATTAATGTTAACAACATTTATTTGATAAATTAGAATTTAATTGTTGTAATTTACTAATTATATTTCTTTAAACAAAACAGAGGAAAAATAGTTAAAATTTGAAATAATAACTTCCGAGCCGTGAAGGACCCCGGCTCACGATGCTTTAAATTTGGACTTTGAAAAACATATGCTTTTTTACCCTGCTCCTGAAAAACGCCCGACCCTTCATGGGTAAACAATAAGTAAACCGACCTACGATTTCCAAATTTTCTAGCTTTACATAGTAAAAGCTATCTCATTCTTAAAAAGTAGAATTTGAAACACACAACCCCTATATATATATATATATATATATATATATATATATATATATATATATAAGAAACTAATGAAAATATAAGAAACTAATGAAAGTTGGTTCACTTCCTACCTAAAGTAGATATTTGACTTAAGTGGGGTCCAATTTCTCTCCATGTCAGCTCTCTGCCCATCCCTCATCATCGTAAATTTTGTATCGAAATCTTGATCCAAGAACCAGAGAATAATTAAAAAAAAAAAACCGCATGCGATAATTTTTACGAATGTGATTTTTTTAAAATTGTTCGTTTCTGATCAAGATTTCGGACGGGCCAAGATCAGATGAGGAGAGATGGAGCAAAGTATCCACATCCCACTTAAGTGTGTGTTTGGATCAACAAAAGAAAAAATATGGATATGTTTGATTCTTTTTTCCCAAAATTGTTTTTAAAAATAATTTTTTATGTGGTAGTTGTCGTTATTATCAGTAGTGTAGTGTCATTAGTGAATAGGCCGCCGGCTTTAAAAAATAATAAATAGGAAAAACAATAAAACACCTTCAAAATGTTTTTGTTTTTTAGTTTATAAAAAAAACTTTCTGTTTTTTTTTTTAAAACAACTTATTTAAAACTGTTTTCCAAACTAGTTTTTTTTTTCCAAAAACAAAATTAAACAAGCCTTATATTTTTTTGAAATTTATTAATAATGAAAATATATTTTTTATTTACCATTCATACTTATGATGACATAAATTTAGGTATTATCTTCAATATAGGAAGACTTTGTTGGTGAATAATACATGAGTGCTCCTATAAATATTTTTCTAAGTCATGGCTCGGTCTATTTTTAATGAATCCTTAAGAACCAACTGGCTCGAACTATTTTATGTAAAAATGACGAAACATATTCATTGATTTTCTTATATGAAACTGTTATTATTATTAAATTAGTTTATCCTTATGTGAAATCTAGAGTTTTCGAATAAAATTCTTTTCTTATATGCATATTGTAGTATAATTTATAAGGGGCTCATAGTATATGTGTGTGTGTGTGATGTCTCTTGAAAGAAGAAGGAGGAGGGATTGTTTTTTATGACATCCATGATTTAAAGAAGGAACTCATGACCAAAAAGGCATGGCGCTAGAGTAGTGGTATGGGAGTGCTCAAAGTAGTGGGAGGTCGTGGGTTTGATCCATTTCCTTGTAATTGGCCATTAGTCGTCATGCCTGTAATTGAAAAAAAAAAAAGAAGGAACTCATGCACTTATCACATCTATAAAGCAATTAAAGTCTAAGTCGAGACTTAAAAGGATGTTTGGAGTAAGATGAGTTAAACAATGTCGCTTATTTCTCATATTTTATGACGTGTGTAGGAGTTACTTTTATTTCAACTTTCAATAAAACTAAAAGACTGGATAATTACGCTACTATATTCAAAATTTTCAATCCACCTCTATGCAAGTTATATCAGATACTAGTATTATTTTCCCGTATCATGCATTAAGTAACATAAAAAAATTAACTTGGACTTCGGAAGGTTCATAGAATATAAGAATGGTTTGAAGATTTTTAAAATAGAGATTTATTATTTTTCGCATATATATTAGCCATCCCTATCGGAGAATGTACCTAGAAAGTGGGCTGATTGTTGATATTTTATCATTTTATGCACCCAATAGAGAATAATAATGACTCATGATGTTGCTCCCCAACGAAAAATGGAAAAGGAGAGGGATAAGAATGATGATGTTTTGTTTGAGGTTTGACCAAAAAATAAACAAGAATGATGATGTTTCACTCTCCTTTTCGTTAGGCCCAAACACTAAATGGATGAGCCCAAACACTAAGATTTGGATTTCGTGAAAAAACAGGTGGGTTCATTTGTTAGGTAATTAGAGAAAGAGAGATTAGGGAGTTTAATTAATAAAAGTGGAAAGTAATAATTAATATAATATTAGGGTTAGTGTAATTAATATGTAATCTCGGTTTTAGATTCTATAACAACTTTATTGACTTTAAAAACTTATTGGGGAGAAAGGTTACTTTGGTGCTTTATAATAATCCCGGGGTAGTTGTTTCGTGAAAAACAGGTGAGTTTTTTTATGCCAAAAATAAAAAGAGAGAGAAAGAGAGATTTGAACCCCTCGTCCTTGAGTTCAACTGACAAAGAAGTCGAACTTTCTCATCTAAAAGGGAGGGGGTTCGATCCTGAAGTTGGTCAAGGCGCTGGGGGAGACATTCTAGGGGTCCACGAAGCAATGGAAACTCCGGGAAGAGGTGGAGGCGTGTACTCTAACCCAGCCGGTATATCCTCATTTGGACGGGCTCCAAGCGCCTGTCAACCTTGGATTGTGGGTGAGCTCAACCTCTTTCCTAAAATTTTATTATATATATATATATAAACCGAGAGATTTGTATTTAGTGCGGATCTCATGTGTCATGTTGCCGCTCGAGTCTCCATTTCAATCCACTTTCCGCTGCCATTATAGGTCTTGCTATAATTAGGGGATCTTAAATAATGTTGACCACTTTGGCCAAAAAAATATATAAATAAATAATGTTGACCACTTGTAAATTTTCATAAACAATAGCATCTTCAAAATTTTAGGAAATATCAAAGTAGTAATTAGATTGATTATATATATATATATATATATATATATATATATATATATATATATATATATATATATGTTACGGACCCGATCCACGGCCCAACTAAGGGACGGCCCAATAGAAGGATAGCGAGTATCCCGGCCCTCCCCTATAATCATGGGGCAATCTATTACATTCGTAATCCAGGGATAAGATAGATTGTGCAGTTAAGATATCTTGGAACACCCTATAAATACGGGGGCAAGCCCTAAAGGTTAACCCCACCGAACACATACCCTCCCTCTTGGGCGAAAGGCCTTGTGTCCAGTGATTCATCCCTTATCGGGATATCTCGCTCTCATTAGCTCTTCGATCCAAGATATGGACATCGTGTTCCACAGGAACAATATATATGAGTATTTATGTTGTTTTAAGATTTTAATAATGGATTCTTAAAAATAGATCATAATAATGTTATAGAAGTATGATGTGAACAACCAATATAGAGTTGGTCTAACAGTTTAAGATCCCATTAGATCTTTTTAGGTCTCGAATTCTTCTCTCAGAGGAGACATATGTATTGGGAGGAGTAGCCACAACCCCGAACTAGATATCAAATAATAATAATATGTAGAAAAAAAGAAAAAGAAGTATGTGTGAAGTAGTTTACATGAATATTGACAACAACAAAAAAGAAGAAGAAGAAGTAGTAGTTCACATGAATAGTTGGCGAGAGATGAGGATTTATATAGAGTAAACGCATGTATGGGAGAAAAGGGTGGAGAATGTGGGGTTAGAGATGGAACAAGAGTGAAGTAGTGAAGGGAAAATGTAGGAGAGGTAGAAGAAGGGAATGGGAATGCAGTGGGAAGTATTCAAGCAAACAGAACAGAGTTGCTTGTTAAAAAGATTTTGGGAAAATTACAATAAATATATACCATCTAAATTTGCAAAAACCCCAAAAGCCCACCGAATTTGTAAAAAGAATAAGAAGTGACATAGACCTATGAGGGATATACAAATTCGGGAAAAATGACCATAATGCCCTTAAATATGTCAAGAAGATAGGTTATGCAAATTCATTCTCATTCAAATCTTCATTTGCCCTAACTGCCGAAGTGCACGTTCGCCATCTTGACCCTCCGCCGTCGACGCCACATCCGCCGCCTTGGACGCCGCCGCCGCCGTCAGCTTCGTGGAGATCGAGCAAAATCAAGAGGTACGAACAGCTCAGGTTTCATTATCCTAATTTTTAACAGAGCTCCAATATCTTCATCAAATTATTAACTTCCCTTTCAATTTTTTGGCCATATGAACTCTTTTTGTTTGCTCAGCCTAATTTTCGATTATATTGCTTTATGAAATGTTTATGCATTCATTGTAATTATTCGCTCCTTCTGGAACCATTTCTCTGCAATTTGGGTTTCTGCATTCATTGTTTTCTGCATTCAATATTTGAAGAAATTAATGCCATTAAATGGATACGGGGTTACGTTTTAAATATTCTTCAGAAAATATTTAGGTTATTTGATACTTGCTGAAGGGTCTGCATTTTAGGCTTTTTGACCAATTTGCCCCTTATTAAATAACTATTTATCAAAATGCCCCTGTCTGGAAACTATTCACCCATATGCCTCTGTTTAGTCAACTAGACCCTCATTTAGTCGACTAAAACGAGAGACAATTTTTTTACAAATGTTCCGTGATTTAGTCGACTAAACCAGAGGGCTTAGTCGACTAAATTGCGACAGAGGGGTTTTTTAAAAACCCTTATCGCGGCATTTGGAACCCTAATCAACTAAGCACCCCCCCAAAACCTCTCCCCCTCTTTTTTTTTTTCACCAAATCCTTGCTGAATTCGTTGGTGGGTAGCGAAGGAAACTTCATTCTAGTGTCATTTGCGTCGATTTCGGTATGTTCTCATCTCCATTTCGAATTTCCTAGTTGTTCTTGCGTTTATGCGAACCCCATTTTGCGGTTTTGTGTTTTATGCTTTCATTGGGTGATTTTTATTTATTTACTTAATACTCTTATTTTTTTAACGTTATTTCACACTCTTATTTTATTTTAGGCCATTATAATTCAAATTATTATTAAGTAAAAATTAAAAATCTTAATTAATATAATTATAAGTTTGAAAATAATATAATAATAAATTATATATAACTTAGCCATAACTTTAATTTTAGGAATAAAAAATATCATAGAAATTTTTTATATTAAGACTTAATATATTCATGTCACTTAAACATGTTGGTACGTGAGTAGTGTGTTTTTATGTATCTATTATTTATTTTATACAATCTTAACGTGAGTTTTTCATCGGTTGAGTATCAAAATTAAAGCGGGAAGATACATTAGGGAAAATATAGTAGGAAAGATTTTATAAGTATAGATAATAATTTTGTGTGAAAAATATATATAATTATATTTATTATTCGATATTTAATATTTAGTATACGTTTTCTTCTAAATTTACTTTATAATTTTATTGATTAAGAGGATTCAATTTATTCATAAAAATGGAATTATATACGATATGGTTGAAAATAAAATAAAGTTATAGAATAAATAAACAAAAAAATATGGTTAAACCTTTATAATCTTGATAGGCTCATTATTTAGTAGATTAGTTAGGGTTGGACGGTTGATTATCAATTTAATTTAATTAATTTGAATTGGTTTGAATTATTTCAAAGAAATCTAGATTATTTTTTGAAATAACGGGAAACTTATAGGAGGGGCGGCGAGAAAATATAGGAAGTTTAGTTAAGGATAATTTAGTATTTTTAATTTAATTAAATATTTGTTCCTTCTAAATACTAACCATTTGTCTTGTCGTTGAATTGATTTCCAATTTCAAATTTAATTAATTTTAGAATTATAAATTTTTTATTAAATTTAAATGTTGATCTCTTTGATTTAGTAAGATTTACTTCTGAAATATTTTAAATATATATGTTTTTACTCAAATGCTTTACCATCATACATATGCATTTTCAATTTAATTATAAAATGATAAAATTTGATATCCTTATATTTTTTTGGCCAGGGTATTTTAGTTTTTTCTTTCAACTTTATATATTTTTAAATAGCTGGATAAAAATATGACATGACCATGTGAGTCTATCTTTTTTGGGCGGAAAAAGAAGGTTATCTCTAACGTCATGCGGAATTCAATACTTTGGTTTTAAGCTACGCAAATTTCAAATAGTAGATTCATGTTTCCCACCTTACTATTTACTCTCATGGCTCAATGGCTTTTTGACCAAAAAAAGAAGGTTATCTCTAACTGTTCTTGGGTGATTTTGAAATGGAGATGAGAATATACCGAAATCGACGCAAATGACACTAGAATGAAGTTTCCTTCACTACCCACCAACAGAGGATTTGGTGAAAAAAAGAGGGGAGAGGTTTTGGGGGGTGCTTTCGATCGATTTGGGTTCTAAATGCCGCGATAGGGGTTTTTAAAAAACTCTCTGTCGCAATTTAGTAGACTAAATCACGGGAACATTTTTTTTAAAAAAAAATACCTTGCGTTTTAGTCGACTAAATGAGGGTCTAGTCGACTAAACATGGGCATATGGGTGAATAGTTTCCAAACAGGGGCATTTTGGTAAATAGTTATTTAATAAGGGGCAAATGGGTCAAAAAAACCCTGCATTTTAAGTATTACTTTAAAGCTAATCTATGCACGTGACAACATATGGCAAAGCCTATATAACCAAAAAGGAAGTATACATAAATATATAATTTGGCAAATAAATGAGCGTATCTCTCTTTAAGTTGTCCAAATAAATTAAAACACAATGTAGTTATTTTATCATTAGTGTACCACTGGTCCTAGTCTTCAATGCATCATGACAGACACTGCGTTTGTACAGTATAACAGAATAGATTCAAAGCAAGCATGTATGCATCAAGAGCAACATGGCAAAACTAAAGTGACAAATCCCATACTGATATACTTAAACCATCTTCCTTCCAACTTCCTTATCACCAAAATCATCATCAACTTTCCAAAACGACTAGTTAGGTTTGAAAAGGGGGACAACAACATAATCCACCAATTTGACATTGCAGGAAATTTAAAGTTGATAAAGATGTATTCATAATTACAAACCTTTCATTAGTAGCTTTTACCCTCAACTCTGACCATGCTCATCTAGACCATGACCATATAAAGCATTGGCAGTTATTTTATTCAACTATATTTTTGACTTATGAAATATGATATATATATATATATATATATATATATATATATATATATATGTATGTATGTATGTATATATGGTCTAACATTGTGATGTAATATTCATTTTTTGTTGCAGGTTAGAATGCAAGATGACATCAAATATAGCGGCAACACCTTCTTCAAATTCACTAATTTGTTTTTTCTATGTTGTGGGGGAGTTCGTAACCAATGGTGAAGGTGAAGTTAAATATAATGGTGGGAGTGTGAGGGTAAAATCGATAAAAGAGGGGATGAAAGTTGAAGAATTGAAGGTAATGATAGGACAATGGTTTGGTTTAGATGGTAATGAGTGTGACATTAAATACACTTTAAGCTTTGATGAAAAGATTTTAGTAAACATGGTTGATGATTATGAAATAGAAAATCTGTTTAGTTATAATGAAAGAAATGCACATGTGCATGTAGGATGTAAAGGTACTAATATTGCAGCAATGAAAATGGATGATCAAGAAAGGTATGTCATAGTTAGTTTAGTTAGAGCAGTAATAATGTCATATAGGGTTGTTGGTAATATCTTGATAAAAGTTGTCATTATCTATGCAAGGTTCATCAATTCGTGGGTCTTACAAAGCAAATGTCTTACATTGAGGAGCCGATGTCATACGGAGTGAGTGATGATTATGTAAACAATGAGTGCAATGGAAGACTTCTTCTAAGCCTTCCGTGTGCAAGTCAAAGCGCACCAACACCGATGCCAGAGATGAACTCTAAGAAGTGGAAGGAGTTGTTCATAGGAGTGAATCAAACATTTGCAAATTCAGATGAGTTCAAAAAGGTGTTGCACAAGTTCAGTATTGCCACAAATTTGAGTACACATATGTGAAGAATTCAAGGGACTGTGTGTATGTTAAATGCAAGGTTGAAGATTGTCCATGAAGGATAACTGCAAGGGCAATTGGGAAGAGCAATAGTTTCATACGTGTGAGAAGATACAGCAAAGACCATGATCATACAGCACAAGACAACCTTGAGGTGACACATGCTCGAAGTGCTGCCTTGACAAGTAGAAGTAAGCTACAGCAAAAATAAATAAATACTTGTAATATGTAACTCATCTATTGTAGATAAAACATAAACACATGCCAAGGTTACTAAAGTCATAAGTTAAATAAATATGTGGGGCTACTTTAATCTCCTCAGTAATTAATTACTCATTCACCAGAACTAAGCTAGAAGGAGAAAGTTGCTTCCTTGACAGGGTAAAAGCGCAACTTAGCATGACATCATGCCATTATTGGTTATTATCAAGGTTATTAATACTGGACCGGTCATTGAACCAGTCGGAGTACTGGGTTAAGGGTTAGTGAGTCAGACCGGAACCAAACCGGTGAGAAAGTGAGAATTTCAAACTTATTAATATGAAATTATTATTAAAAAAAAAATCTTTTAATGGCTATTATCTTATCCTCTGATTAAAAGGATGTATCACGCCTCTAGACCCATTGAATAAAGCAAAGTACTCAAGTGAAATGTCTTTTCACTTCTCTTCACGTCATTATTATTGTCCTTGGCCAAACCACTCTATTGTCCATTGAATGAAAAGATATCAGTTGAATAATCCTTTCACTTCTCTTCGGTTCTTCCACAAGATTTCAAATATGTTTTCTCTCCGTTTCTCTCTCACGTTTCAGCCATGGCTCCTTCCTTGAAGTTTAATTGTAACCTCACATCATACAAGCTCAAGCAACCGCTTCATCTCCGCCATGCAACTGACCTCCTCCTCTGTTCTTTGCAAGTCATCTTTGAACTTGGAGTCTTTGACGCTGGAGCTGACAACGATCGGAGTCTTCGATGCTGGAGCTGACAACGCTCAGAGTCTTCGACTTCATTTATCCATCTCTCTCTTTCTCTATCTGTAAACTCTTCACTCGACATCTGAAAAAAAAGGTCTCTGACCCCTGTTTCTGTGCTTCTCCAAACCGGTTTCACGGTCGGTTCGCCGGTTTTCGGTCTGAACCGTCCGGTCCGGTCCGGATTTGATAACCATGGTTATTATACTCTTCCATAGCCAAGGACAAGTAAACATGATCATGAAGTACCGAGAAGCTCTAGAAACTAATTTTAAAGGCAGAAGGCACAATGTAAATTTGTTCCCATAAAGTATAAAGAAAATAATATTCAGTGTGCAAACAAAAAGAAGCATAAAAATTTGAACTTTTAATTGACACACCCAGAAGTACAGTGATAGTATATTTCCGCACTTCTTTAGTTACTCAGGCAAGTGATAAAAACATAATGTAGTACTTCTTTTTGAAAGACCTGGCTATCACCCAAGAGGGGGTGAATTGGGTGTCTGATTAAAAACTTGATACTTTGAAAATCTTTTACATTTTCTAAATCAACAGTTAGATATTCAAATAAACATATACTGAAAATATAAGAGATAAGGGAAGAGAATATGCAAACTGTGATTTATATTGGTTCGGCCCAATCCTTGACCTATGTCCAGTCCCCAAGCTCCACTTGAGATTTTCAATCCACTATCTTCTTTCAACTTGATTACACGTTCTGTACTTGGAGTAATCCTCTCACTAGGATTCACTCCCCCTTACAAACTGTGATCAATACACCCACTTGATTACACACTCTGTACTCGAAGTAATCCTCTCACTAGGATTCACTCTCCTTACAAGTTGTAATCAATACAATGAGTTTCCCACTCAAGATCACCCAATCTTGAGTAACTCTCAAATAAAATGATAGGATGATTACAATGAATCTTCTCTCTCAGAAGTGAATGAATAAACACTTAAGTACATTACAAATAATTTCACTTTCTGTGATGAACTATGTAAGCATTGAAAACAGAGTATGTATGAGATAGATGTTGGATTCAGAATGTTGGCATCTTGACAGTGCAAGCTCTCCCTCATCAACCTTGAATGCTTCTTCTTTTATAGGTAGAGATCAATATATGATCGTTGAAAAGATTCAATGACTGTTGGATAAATAAATATAGCCATTAGACTCAGATCGAACTAGCCGTTAAAACTTCGTTTTCTGAACCAGCTATGACATCAGCATTTACTTTACCCTTGATCTTCAGTTTAACAACATTTAATCATCTGAAACTCACTAACAAATTGATTAAACATAACTAGGAATAGTAATGAGTGATGATATGAAGTATACAAATCATTCATGAAGATTTCGCAAATTCAAAATCAGAGAGTTCAAAACAGGGCACTTCAAAACTGGAGTTTGTTAAAGAAAACTGGAGTTTGCAACTGTTTCTCAAAAGCAAAATTGGAGTTTAGAAACACAAACTGGAGTTTTCACAAAATGAGTAAAATCTTGAAAACTCTCTGTCAAGCACAAGCTCAAGTTTTCAAATAGAAGCTCGAGTTTTCCCAAAACTTTGGAAAACTTAGAAAACTCATGGTAAACTGAAAACTGGAGTTTCCATATCAAAACTGGAGTTTTCTCAAGTTGAAAACTTTGGAGACTCTCTGTATGACCAAAACTCGAGTTTCCAAATGGAAACTGGAGTTTTGTCTTCTTCAGGAAATATTGAAGAGTCTCTGTATGGTGCAAACTCGAGTTTGCAAATCAAAACTCGAGTTTGTCTAAATGTGAAAACTTGGAGTGCTCTCTGTAAGACCAAAACTCGAGTTTTCCTATGAAAACTGGAGTTTTGCTTAGTTTATTAAAATTGAGCTACTCTCTGTCAAGTCAAAACTGAAGTTTTCTAAACAAACTGGAGTTTTCAAAATCGTTGAAAAAGAGCAAAGCTCTCTGGCCAAAACTCGAGTTTCATTTGAATATGAAAAATCTTGAGAAAACTATGCCAAGTCAAAACGGAGTTTGCAATGTCAAACTTGAGTTTTCCCAAAATATGGAAAACTTCGAAAACTCTTGGCTAATCTCAAACTCAAGTTTACATGTCCAAGCTCGAGGTAAGAATCCAATGCAAGAAGAATCAGCTCCAACTCATTGTATTATGTCCATTGTGATTCGATGAATGAAGGTTGTTCTTGACCAGCGTTTTTGCAACGTCCTGAACTGATTGTCAACTTTCTAAGGCCATATCTCCCTGGTCGTAACTCCGTTTTCATCCTTTCAAGTATTGATGGAAATCCATTTGAGTCTTCTTTCATATGCCACTGATTTCAGCTCAATCGGATTTGTAATTTGTGAGATACACTCAAAACATTGAAGCTTGGTTTGCTGTGTGGCGTTAATTGATGTGCCAACTTGTGAAATTCATAGCTCTCTCATCTGACCTCCTTTGGGCTTGCAAATTTGTCACAATTATGCATTGGGAGTCTAGTTTCATACAAAATTGGTTTCACTTCAATCCGATCTCTGGTTTGGGAGATATCATCAAATTACCAGACCTTACATATGTTGAACAAGAAATAGAGTAGAACCGAGTTGCTGATCAGCGCTGTAAACTCGAGTTTTCACTTGGAAACTTGAGTTTTCCTAGTCCAGAGACACCAAAGATGTTGAAGACACTACAAACTCGAGTTAGTTAGTGACAAACTCAAGTTTTGAGTCCTAAACTCGAGTTTAGAGTTCTTAACTTGAGTTTTCTCATATCGAGGAGCAAATCATTGTAGCGAAGTAGGAAACTCGAGTTTTTATATCTGAACTCGAGTTTTCTCATCCTGAAGCTGATTTTTCTTGACTTTAATTCCTAATTGAGTCATTCCAACTTCCATATAATCTTGGAGACTTTTATCATCAATATAAGAACTTGAATAACCATATTCTCATTTCATTCATCAAATTTTTCTTTCTTTCTTCTCTTCTCTTGATCATTCTCTGTCATTCAACTTGATCATAATTCTCTCAATTAAAGTTCTACCTTCTTCAATATTTCTCTTCTTCTTGATTATTCCCAAAATCCTTTGATAACTTCTTGCTTCCTTGACATTATGATATTCCCATTATATTGTGTGCAAGAACTTCTTTCTTCAATCTACTTTCTTGATCATTCTTCAATATTGAACTTCACATCTACATTAAATATAAGACTTAGTCAAAGTAGAAGATAAATGTACTATGCAAACTTTTTGCTCTTAATAATGGCATCTATATAAGACATCATCAAAACTAATTATATCCAATACTTTTTGCCACATACGAACTTAGAAGTTGACATGAGAGAACTAACTCTATTCAACCATATGATCACATTACAGTACTAACTGATGAAGCTTTAAGCCAAATAATAGATGAAAAGAAAATTGCTTCACATTAGAAGCAAAAATGAATAAAATATAATTGCATTGTGACATCTTGACAAAACTAAATTAAACCGTCAATGAGCATCATCCAACATACAGATTTCCGTCCAAGGCGACGGGGAGAGACTGGTACAGTGATCTCCGGCCGTAGAGATTTCTGTCCCAACTCGCCAATTGACAAAGTCAAGATGCAGAGCAACTTCGAGCGCGAGTCTGCAGCAAATCAATCAATAGCCTGAAGATTTCCTTCCCTTCTAATGATAATGCTCAACATACAGAGAATCAAAAGCATCAGTTCTGAAACACAGACCATCTATTTTATAGGTTTCTTTAAGGAAAAAATGAAACATTACCTCGAAAACTTCTCAAGAGAAGTCTGGTGAAATTTAATAATCATTTGGAAGAAAATTAGCTATATAGCAGTTTGTATTACATCTAAAGCTTGTAGCTTTCTTGGGTTGAAATATACCATATCAGGAGTACCCTCTTACAGAATCATTATTCTGTATTGAAATAGAAAGAGGGGAAGAGAGAATAGAGAAGAAGAAACGGAGGAATTCAAGAGAGAAGAAGAGTTGAGAGGGAACCGAGAGAGAGAAACAGACTGGTGAAGGAAATCTGAATAGCTTTCTATTATAACATCATCAACCATAAGTATGATTTACAATAGGGATTAGACCCAAAAATATTGTTTACCAGAAATCAACCTTATGTCTGGTGACTAGTAGTTTCTTTTGATAGGGTCCAATACAGACATCTTAAAATATTTATCAAAATGTAAAAAATCCTGATTAGGCACCATACCTAAAAACTCATTAAAACAAGAAGGCATTTTGGCATTCGGATAGTTAGCATCACAGCATATTATATACCTGTAAGATTTTAGCGATTGAAGTTTTTGAGATCCTTATGCTTTCTAAGATTATGAAATTCCTTAAAACATGTTTTGCTAGTTTTTCACGAGTTTTCTGCAATCCAACAAGTCAATGCAAAAACCCAATCCAAGGCCACCACATGAATCACAAGCACCAAAAGCGGAAGACTCTCAAATGAGCCACAACTCTGTTTGCGTGTACCCTCTCCCTCTCTCTACTGTGTTTTCAGTGGTGTATTGATTTACAACATCTTTATTTAGTGATTCACTTATATAGATATCTCCTTTCAAATGCTCCCTATTGGAGCTCATAGATAATTTCATTCTGTTGGTGTTGAGTAGACAATAGGTAATCCTTCGCATAATTTTTATCCTATGATTTATTTAATTTAAAATGTTCATAAAAATGTACTTACAAATTATTTTTACTGTATTACCTTGGGATATCTTGCCATCTGAATATGCAATCTTTTTCATTATAATGGCCTTTTTATGTGTTATTAATGGTAGAGATATATATTTTACTAGATATTTATTGACATATGTAAACTCTTGTGAGTTTACAACAGTTTACCTCTTCCATATGATTAGCCTAAACTTGCAAATTGGACAACATTGCTAAAGATAATTTAGATGCCTAAGCAATCACAAACTCGAAACATCAAACTCAAGAAAATATTGTGCAAATTGCCAACAACATTAACAAAAGATGCATAACAAAAATATGCAGCACTTCACACATAAAACAAAGGCTCATAAGAGAGCAAAACAGATTTAGATTGGCTTTGCCTCTTGGGTCCGCCATTGGTTTTAGACTGGGTTCGAACTTAGAAGAACAATAAAAAAAAATAGAGAGGAAGAACAAGTTGAGGGCTCAGAACTAATGGGATGAGAAAGATATCTGACGGCAGCAGGGGTGAAAATGGTGTCCATGGCAACGGCAGCGGCGGCGACAGCTATGGGGCGACGGCAGTGGGTCAAGATGAAGAACGCGAGCTAGGGCAGGCAAAGGCAAATGGGCGAATGAAACTTGAATGAGAATGTAGTGGTCCGTAATCGAAGAAGAGAGAGAGATATATATAATGTTTTTATTACTTAAGGGGCAGTATGGTCTTTTTCCCCCAATTTGTATATCCCTCATAAGTCCTTATCACTTCTTAGTCTTTTTGTAAATTTGGTGGGCTTTTAAGGGTTTTACAAATTCGGATAGTATTTATCTGTAATTTTCCCAAAGATTTTCTAATTTGATAGGTTGACTTGCTTGTTAAAAAAATGTAGAAGGGTGGAGATATTTGTATGGATTGGAATGCTTGTTTGAGAAGGATAAGGTGCATTGTTTTATCGAAATACAGCTGAAGCCCACAGAGTTGATGGTGGAGTGGAGGCCGGATAATAGTGACTCAAATTTCTAAACACAAGAATTATGATAGTAAAAAGAAATGCAAATGCAAATTAAAGAGCCTTTTATACAATTCTTCTGGCACTGTGTTTCACCAAGTACATGAAATGAAATACCTTCACAACTATGTAGACTGTATGCATCTAGGATGAAAAGTGACAAGGGAAAGAGGATGAAAAGTGACAAGGGAAAGAGGTGTTGCCATCGTCCAATAGATCTCAATAATGTACGGGGCAGCATCCACTTCAATTAACCTTCGTTATAGTAATATGGCACAGTTATCCCCACAAATTTTACAAATATATTCTTCTTTGTAGGGAAAAAAATCCTTGAATACAAGTTACTACATATATTAGTGTAAAGGATCTAAGAGCTCATATAATAAACAATAATACAAGATATAATCTTTTTTCCACTTCTAACTGGGTAGTCACCTCAAACCGCCCAAATAGACAATTAAATTTGGATACATAACGCTCACCCTGCTTTCTCTCCTGAATCATTTTTCTTTTTATCCCGCATTAGTTTCAAATCTTGGCCATCCATTTAATATCTAACTGCTTAAAAAAACTACATCACCTAAAGTATTCATCTAAAGTATTTTTTTAGTACCAGTCAAATATCTTGAAACATTTTTTCAAGATCATGCAATATTTTTTTAGTACCAGTCACTCTTGAAATATTTTTTTAGTCAATATCTTGAAGTATCTTTTTAATACCAGTCAGTCTCTTGAAATATTTTTAGTCAATATCTTGAAGTATTTTTTTTAGTACCAGTAAGTACAATGAAACATTTTTAAAAAATCATAAAGTAATTTTGCAATATCAGACAATATTGTGAAATATCTTTTTAGTATCAGTCAGTACCCTAAAATATTTTCTCAAGATCCTAAAATAATTTCTCATGATCATGAAGTATTTTTTTCAATACTAGTCAATATCCTGAAATATCTTTTTAATATCATTCAATATATTGAAGTATTTTTTTAATACCAATCAGTACCTGAAATATTTTTTCTAGATCCTAAAATAATTTTAGAATCTTCAAAAAGTTACTTTAGGATGGTACAGGCAAGATTGATTCAAATAAATGGTCTAAATTAGGTGAGGAGAGATATCAATGGTATGGTCTAGATTGAATGAGTAAAGATTATGAGAAAGTAGGCCAATAAGAGAAATAAGAGGATCCCATTCCACGCTCACTCACCCATCGCCATTTCCATTTGAACCCCAGAAGAGAGGGCCAAAATATAGATCCAACACTAACAAAAGTATTTTTAACATCATCAGGTCACAATACACTGTGAATGCTTCTAGCAGGAACTAAAAGTATTGGATATATATTGTCATTGGAGAGTCACAGGTTTGATCGGTGACAAGTACATTAGGATTCATATTCTGGTGTTATACTTGTACGCATACAAATCTTTCTTACACATCCTTAGAAGATCACCGCAATAGTTACATTGCCCATATAAAATTTACACACACACTACCCATTACATATACCACTGCCCATGCCCATTACTCTATGAGGTAATACCTTTCGGATTTTTGAATACATACTATATAATTTCGATGCAGATTAAGATCTTCTGGCATCATTTTTATTCACGAGCAGTTTGTGTCATAACTTGCCAGTCCCATCAACTCCGGACCTTCCAACCGATGGTTATTTGCAAAGCTACAGATTGAAGCAAAACAAGGTCATCTCAAGTATTTTTTTTTTTTATAAAAAAGACTGGAAAACAAACAGTTAGAAGAGAGATAAACTCCTACGAGACGGCAAAAAATTTTGTGCTTTTCCAAATCAATCGGCTGGATGTTGCCGGAATCCTAATCAGTGACCAAAAAAACTCAGAAGACAACTTTTGCGCTTTTTCCAAATCAATGGACAGGATGTTGCAGGGATAGGTAAAGGTACACATCAGATATTCTAAACAATTAATTGAAGCAGAACTTTTATCCAGGGGGTCAACAAATCTCAGTACTTCTGTACTTGACAGTAAGTGAGCCGATCTGAGTGTATGATACACTTCTCATCAAAAGGGTTTTACAATGATAATTGGAGGTACACAATCAATTCAAAACACAAGGATAACAAACAAAGAGCAATAAGCAGCATAGTGAACAAACATGACCGGAAGCAAAATGGATTAGCAAGTCTATTAATATAGTCGTCAGTTTTACTGTGACTGGCAACAGTTTTGTTTCCACATTATACTTCCTATACATTTAGTGACATCCTATTCTAGTCTTTGGCAAACCGAGAATGAGGGGGGATGAGCACACAGAATGTTTATTTGAGTCAAGTTGCGAGAGAAAAAACAATAACTTTAAGCAAAATTTTGCAGAAAAGGTATACACGATATGCTGCCAAAGGTAAAAATAAAATAAATAAAATCACATCTATGGCTGTAATAGTCGGCAAAGGAAGCATATGAAGATGCAAGTAACATATTACTCAAGAAGCAACACAAGGGCACAAATAGCAGTTGAATGGCAGACACAGGCAGATCTTAAATGTAATCCTTACACGCACACAAAGATAGAGAGAGCAGAAGAATAAAATGCTAACTTTCAAAGTTAAAAATATTATAAAAATTAAAAATAAGATATATTTGAGGACCTACTTTGACAATGGAATATGCTCAAACGGTCCAGTTGTAGGAATTGTTCCGCACAAATCATTGTTGGAGACATCCCTGAAGAGAGAAAGAGAATGTTATGATTGTTTACTTGTTTTAAATAAAGCACACCGGATCATTTTCTATCAAAGAATTGTGTCAAAATATAAAAACAGTTCAACTTACACTACTTTAAGGCTTGAAATAGCAGCAAGCTCCCTAGGGATTGAGCCAGTCAATAAGTTGTCATTAAGCCGTCTGCAAAGAAGATGATGATAAGAGAAATGCAATTTGCTGAATTTTGTACGGCACAAAACCATTTTTTATTGGATCCAAAGAAGAGTAACCAGTAGGTATTAGATCATTGTGTCACCAACAAATAATGTAGTATAGTGTCAATGGTTATTGCAGTTGGTTATGTCACTATCTCCTATATGTTCAAGATGAGTTGTGAATAAATTTAAGCAGACTTACAAAAAGACAAGGCCCTTCAGCTTCCCCAAAGAAGGAGGAATTGTCCCTGATATATTGTTGTTATACAAGTCCAAGCTAATGAGACTCTTGAGGCTTCCGAGCTCCGAAGGAATAGTTCCTTGAATGTTGTTTTTGTACAGCTCACTGCAGCAACAATAAGCATATAGGTTGGAGTCAATAATCAACGATAATTATAAACCATTGTAACACACGACAGTAACAAATATTTGGGCATTTCAAATATTTGGAGTCTATCAATACTCAAAGATCAACCATGGATCAGAATCAACAGAAAACATACAGATACTGTAGATGTTCTAATTTCCCAAGTTCAGGCACCAAATGTCCAGATAGGTTCGAGTTACCAAGATCCCTGAAGAAAGCATCATAAATATGTTAGCATAAACTCAGAGGAAGAAAAGCCAGAGTGCTTTCAATCAATTCAGTAATTTGGACTACTCCATGAACATCAAGTGGTGAATTGATAGCAAAATTAATCATTCTCAGGGACACTCTAGCTCAAGTCATAAACATATCTAGATATAGATTAAGTCCATAACTTACGAGATATTGTTGGAAAGTGAACACCTGTTGAGACTGTATAATATGCAGAAAATGAACAGGGGTATCACAAAGAACTACCAACAGCAGGTCAATAAACATGAAAAACTAGAGGCCTCTACAGACTTTAATCACAAACAGTCAGACAATCCCTCAGTTATCTAAAGTAATAATCCAAATTAAGGATATCCACAAATTGACCACAAACATCTATTTGTAGAAGCGGGTGATGAAATTCAACCCAACCATATTTTCATTCAACCCCAACAAAATCGAAAGATAAAGAAAATAGAAGCTATGCAGAGCATAGGTAGTCAAGAATAGCAGCAGTACATATGATGTCCTTTTCTCCCTCTTCATGGAGCCTCCCCCTTGAGCCGATCCATGATAACAACGTGATTTTGAGGTCAAATAACAATGACAAAGCTCAACAAGAATAGAACTACGCCAATAAGCTTGAGTTTACATATCTTAGAGACGGACAAGGAGGCACTAAAATCACAAAAAGCAAGCAACTAACACACATATTGCAAAAGGAAGATCCTCTAATCCAAATAAGGTAGGCTGTGGATTGAAAATAGCAAGCAAATTTCTAATCCTTTCCCTTGGAAAACAAGAATGAAAATGAAAAGGGCGAAGTTATCACCACACAAGAACAACAACTGACGAACGCAAGAAAACACGGCCAAAAAAGAAGAAAAGGATGAGGGAATACACTCGGGTGACTCGGTTATCCTGGTTGCAGGTGACATGGAACCAAGTGCAAGGGTTAACAAGGGTGGGATCCCAGCTCTGGAGGACGTTATCGGGATCGGACAAGCTGCGCCTGAGGGTGTAAAGTGCGTCTCCTTCGGAATTGGCAGAAACGAGCTGAGCTATGGTTAGGGTTAGCGAAACACAGAAAAAGGCCCAAAGCGAAGTCAAGCTTGGTGCTTCCATGGCTGAAGCTTTTCTGATCTGCTATTGCTCCAGGCAGAAGCGGAGGCAGAAGCCGGACACCACCACCTTCTAGGGTTGGCTTTTCTCCTTCTTGGTTCTTATTCGCTCACGAATGCTACAAAAGCTGTGTGGGTAGGCTTTAGAGGGAAATGGAGAGTCAAAAAGAATCAAATCTAATAACACAGAAGGAAAACATGGAGGCTTTTTCGTGTTAATCACTTTATATATCTACTCTCATATTTGAGTGTTCTTCTTAAACATGCTGCGGAGTTGATTACGACTGGGGAGTTTGAGATCAAATGCGTCCTTTTTAATCTTAAATATAACATAAAATTAATTTTTTTAAAAAAAAATTAAGAAAACTAATTAAATTATTTTAAAATATATATTTATCATTTTTTTTTCTAAACTATTTTTTTTGCCTAACTTATAAACTAATACATAAAGGATACGTAACATATGATATATTAAATAATTTATTTATCTTCTTTAATCATCAAAAAAATTAATTATATCTTATATTTAAGACTAGAAATAACATTTACTTTCATATATCTCAACGTTAATATCAACCACTCGTATAAAAATTTGTTATACTTATAGATGTTATGACTCAAATAGTAAAATTTAAATAAAAAAATGACAAAACTTTAATTTAAATATATTTTAAATCCAAATAATTAAAAGTAAATCATCAACATTCATTATTTATCATACTTAACAAATAAATTTTTCTAAATTTCATATATAAAGTCATTGATCAAATAAAAAAAAGTTAGCATGAGTTTAAAAGTGAGTTAACACGATTTTATAAGCTTGAAACATAAAACAGTAAGTTTGATGGGTGAACTCGTGAGTTTGACATAGTTTATTGCTAGCACGAGTTTAAAAATGACTATGCACAATCTTATAAGGTAAAAACAGTAAATTGAAAGAGTCAATTTGAGAGTTTGACAATATATGTTTCAACTATTAGATATTTATTACCATTATGGGATATGATATTGTTAGTGTCATTTTTTGTCACTATCAATATCGGTACCACTTTTCATCATTAGATCAGAATCTCATATACCTTTATCATTTCTCTCTCCTATTAAGATTCTAATTTAACGGTGAAAAAGTGGTAGTGACAATATCCTATCCCTACTAGTATATTAATAATTGATTGATTTTTCATATATTTTCTCTCTTTGTTTAGATTTAGTTTTCTTTTTTTGGCAAATGGCCGATTGGATTGATTGAATTGGTGAGGCTGTTCCCACTAACAAGTGCTGCTGATTAAATATTCTATGGATTTGGTAACATCTTGTGTTGACCACTGATCTACATATTAAAATGATATCTCCTTTTTGGGGAAAAGAAAAAGGATCTCATTCTTTTATTACAAGTGAGGATAATAGTAAAGGATACTTTCAATCAGAATTAATTTAAATTATTTTTTTGTTAATATTGGGATAAAAAAGCACTAGTTTGTTGTTGTTAATATTATTAATTAATTATTAAATTATGATAGACTACAAAGTCAAAAAGGCGGGATCATGGCTTACGTTACGTGTGAGAACAAAACAGTTCATCCACAATTCACTTGCTTCGAAATATAAAATTATTAATAGTAATTGGAACAATGCGGGGTTTGGTATGGGGCCGGTAAATGAAAGGAGACGCATACTCTTTGTAAAATGGGTTTGGTATGCAACACTTTTCACCAAATAACCTTTTTATTTTTTTATTTATTTTTTTTTGCTGAAATATACGGTGGAAATTAGCATCTCCATTTAGGCCAGTGAAATATTTTGAGAAAATCACTAGAGGGTCTTGAGAGATTAAGAAAATTTCAAAAAAAAGTTTAGAGACAAATTTTCTGATGTCAAAAAAATCTTAAAGAGCTGTCAAAACTCACTCATAGATAAAGTTGTTATTCCCCTACTGAAAAAGTTATCAATTGAATCTTTTTTACATCAGAATTTTCTCTAAGACTTTTTTACTTTCTTTTTATTCTTTAAGACCTTGAAGGGGTTTTCTCAAATATTTTTGCTCCTACCACATCAATAATATTACTCTCTCATGTTTTTATACTTGGTTTTTTTTGTCAATATTTTCCTACGTGATAATTGTGAGCAAAAATTGTAAGAACTTAATTGGGATTAAATTCTTGTATTAGAAGTTAGATGTGAGTATGAATGGAACAGGGGAAGTATATTTTATATTTTATGGTTATAAAAATATTGAATTGAAAATGATAAAAATTATTTGGCGTTGAAGGAGGGACGCCATTGACATGGGCACTGAGATGAGTAATGATAGTGTGCTATTGGGCGGAGCAGTTGAGTGCACTAGCGTGACAGTGTCCACTAAATATTATGGTCTTAATTTGACCATTCATTGATGTCCTCAACCATCAAACTTAATCCTCCTTCTCATCATTTTGCTTATATATTCTATTTATAACTCTTGTAATAATTTTATTTTAACCAAATATATAATATTGAGGGTAAAGTTGAAAACAATTTTATCCATTTACCTCTTCTTTTATTTAAACTTTTTTTGGATGGTTTATACCTTCTAATTTAGTCATGTTTTAAAAATAAAAAGGTTTCATAAGTCTTTTCTAATAAAGAAAGAGTTTGAAACATATATATTCATAAAATCATAAAAGACTATCCAAACGGGGACATTTGAGTTTTTTTTTTTTTGGTTTCACATGCTTTTTATCCAAAAAAAAAAAACAAAGAAAACGTTGGGGGACTGCTGTTTTTTTCATTCCAAATACTACATTGTGCATGCCCTCTTTCACTTGAATATAAATCTATATTTTCTAATAGAATATGCGAAAAAGTCTAATTCTTGTACAGTCTTTTTTTACCCCTAAATATTTTTTCTATCACACTTACATAACAGTGAGTAGATCCCACTAATATTTTCTATATCTTCTCTTTATAATAGAGCCCACTCACTTTTACGTAAGTGTGGCGGGAAAAAAAAAATCTACCATAGAAACATTAAACTCATGTTTAAAAGTACAAATAGTATTAGTTCAAAATTTACTGATCAAACCGGAGTTCAACTATGACTGAATCGTAATGTAGACTGTAGTACACATTTTTTACACCTCATCTAATAGAAAAGTCTTGAGGTGCAATAGGATTATTAGCACTTTAGGATTGGATTAATTATTAAAATGATCAAAATATTATTTAAAGTTCACAGATCAAAACGAACTGATTGTATTATATTTTTAATTTTATAGGTTAAAATATTATCTGAAAATTTTAGTAAGATGTTTTGAAAACCGATGGTTTACTGAAACTTAATCATAATTTCTTTAATGTTGTTATTATGTTTTCCTTATACGTTACAGTACCCTCTATGGAAAACCCCAAGTTTGAACAATGATATGATGACTTGTAAGTAAAACGCTCCTTATATATTTTTACACTTTAACGCTTTTACACAATCAATTTATGCTCAATGTATATTTTTACACTTATTTTAGAAGTTTACAGTTACTTTTGCTTCTAAAATAAGCATTTGTAGAGCGCCATTTTAGAAAACTCTAGTGTATTTTTGTACCTTAATCTTTTAAAAAAATTATACAAACAGTCAACTAACGGTCAATGTGTATTTTTACACATATTTTAAAAGTTCATAGTTACTTTTACCTTTCAAAAAAACATTTTGTATTAGGTGTATTTATGGGAAAATCTCATATATTTTTACACTTTAACGCTTTTACATATATTAAAATAAATATTAAATTAAAATATACAAATTAAATAAATTTAGACTATTCAAAATCAATCTAATGGTAATAGAGTGATAAGCAGAAAATGTGCTCCCAAGATATAGTTGATATTCCTTCACTCATTTCATGACCATAGATGCGTAGATATTTCTGCTTCCCATTCTTGATTAAACTAGTTAAGTTTTTACGGCCTATGTCGTTTTAAAGTGAAAATAATCAAAACACGTATTTTAGCTAAATGTTGCAAAGGACCAACATAGAGTTTCTGGGTTTCGAGTTCAAGTTCCAGAAAAACACTTGTGTTAGGAGGGGTACGTAGTCAAAAACCCGAAACCGGATATCGGATGATAATATATATATATATATATATAAAAAAAAGGTTGAAAAGAAATCTATTGCGGCCTGCTATCCCTACATCATATCATAGTAAACATGATTGATCGTCATGAAGACGCATGGAGACAATACAATTTAGGATATCCTGAATTCAGTTCTACAACTTTCTAGTCTGCTTTGTTACAATCAGCAGTGAATTATTCTGTCACATTCAGAAGCATGAAGATGTTGCAAAGAGCTCCTATTAAAATGAGTTACGTATTTCCTAAAAAGCAAAATCAAAAAAGGGTCTACGTAGGAACTAAAACTGAAATTGCATTTGGGAACTGTATTCAAGCACTTGAAGATGTGTAGCGATGGCCTTGTTCATTGGAGGTGGTCCACACCTTAACATCTGTAAGTTTCAAAATTTGGTCTTGTTACTCTCGAAATAGGGGGGAAGAAAGGCACAGAGAGAGAGAGAGAGAGAGAGAGAGAGAGAGAGAGAGAGAGAGAGAGAGAGAGAGAGAGAATGAAATTTAGTGTAAAATTGACCTTGATATCAGGAGCTGGTGCAGGGCAGTGTGCTTGGATCATTTCCTTGGATACAAACCCGACCCCGCCATCCCACTCTTCTGGTGGCTGTAATGTGTAAAAACCATTCACAATATAATTCAAGAACACATCTAAAAGCCTACTTTCCAGGCTAATACATAAGAGAGAACATTATACTTTTTACCTCAATGTTTCACCCATTTTAATTTGATCTTTATAGTTTAAGAATTTATAATTAGGCATTTAAAATTTAAAAGGATTTTTAATTTATTCATTGTTATAATATTTTATGATTTATTCGTGAGTTGATTTAAATTTATTTTCTACACTTTTATCATTTTATTACCATAAATCACACAAATTCGAATATAAAGAATATGAAAAAAGAAAATAATATAAAGATGGTCAGCGATCAAATCGAAGGAGAGGCCTAAGGAACCTTAAGGTGTAATGCCCAGGTTTAATTTTTTTTCTCATCTATGACTCTACTGCCTTTGATTTTATGTGCTTCTAAGAACAATTCTCCTTGGCACAAGGCATTAACAGTTCGTTCAACTACACACCCTTGACCGGTTTTCCCTAAAACCTATCAATTAGTGAAACCGAGCAATCATATTCCATTCGAGTCAAATGCCATGCTCATGAAGGTTCATGTTAAGAGAGAATTTAAATACCTCATTCAGAACATAGTAAACACTGAATTGAGTTGGGAACTTGAGTGCAAATTCATCCAGCTCTTCCTGAAAAAGAAACAAGCATAATGGATTTAAGTTTCTGGAAAACATGCACGCCTAGTATGATGAGTCACTTATGAATATCTTCTTACACCCTTAAGAATAGATAACAAAGAAAAAACCCATAGAAGGCTGCAACTGAGCTTGATCTATAGAGTCCTTTGTCTTCTATAGGAAGACAAAAAGTTCCATGCCACACAAGGGAATATGACTGATGAATTGACGCGCGATATATATATATATATAAGCTACATGCCAGTGATGCCACGGATGAACATACATCAAAAGAGATGAAGACATATTTACCTTTAAGAGAATGTCATCATAAGTAACATTAGCATAAATCAGATGTATGTTAGTTTTGTCTTCTGGGTTTTCCAAGTATGGCTCTCGTAACCTCAAGAAATAGGAAAAAGAATTGATTAATTCCCAAAATATAAATTACAAAACATTGAAGTGGAAGAACAATAGAAGCCACAAAGCTCAAAAATCCCGCACTGAAACATTGGCGTGATGCCGGTGCCACCAAAGAATCATGCCAAAAGCTCTAACTTCATTGGGTTGGTACTTGAAGCGTCCCTGGATACATCACAATAAATACATCTTAAAAGGTGATATATGAAGTGCAAAATTGCTCATGCACAACTCACGTTATGAAAGCCCCACTTATGCTATTTACAACAATTCAGATATTAATTACAAGAGAAACTTTGAAGATAATGATAAATGATAATCAAGACTCCTAGACAACAATAAACTTCATGATTCCAACTTCCAAGATAATGATAAACTCCTAATATTTTGAGTCCTCGTATAAAAGGGCTTCTCGAAAGTATGGATGACATTATAAGCATTATAAGAGAAAACAATAATAGAAGTAAGCATGATTATGCTGCATATGAAATAATTTTTGAACATTAATATATGCCCATTTTGAACATTAATATATGCCCATGTGTCGGTGTGAGAGATTCCAACACGCAACTAATAGAACAAAACATAGCATAACAAAGGATAGGATTTCACTTCTAAAATACACTAAACAACACGGATGGCACTAAAGAACACTGAGATTGAAGATGATGGATTGTAGTTTCAGATAAGTGGCGCACCACCTCAACTCAAAACTACTAACAATCGCACAACCAAAAAGCTTCTCACAGATCACAGGGACAAAAAGGATCTAAAATCAAAATAACAGACTAGTAGTGGCTTTTGAGAAGCCAATTCTCTCCCAAGTCATCCTTCCCAAAGTTCTCCCTCTCATTTATTCCAAGGCTGGTCTTCACTCAGAAAGTTTCCCCTCAAACACTTCCAACCACACCCTCCTCTTGCAAAAGCACGAAATCCTTTTTCTCGCTCCCTTCTCCTTTGACACTTACAGCGTTGAAAACAGCACAATGAGTTGGTCCCCTGCTCACGGCCTTAGCAACTTTAGTCACAACCCCATCAATCACATTTCTAATTGTTTAGTTACCTACGATAGGCTTCTCCTCTGACATTTTCAGCATTGTCAGAGCCTTAGCAACTTTAGTCACAGCTCCATCAATCACATTTCTACTTTTTAGCTACCTACTATAGGCTTTTATGGTCAGGAGCTGTGATTAGGTGGATCATATATTCAAAAATTTTACTTTAGTCGCAGCTCCATCAATCACATTTCTACTTGTTTAGTTACCTACTATAGACTTCTATGGTCAGGAGCTGTGATTAGGTTGATCCATATATTCAAAAAATTTAAGGTGTTCTACAAAAAAAAAAAATCCACTATCAAGTAAAAGTTTACTAACAAAATAGAATCATAAGTTACAGACATGAATAACTTTCTCCCAAAGACAAAGCTTAGTCAACAAATCACAATTAAATCAATTTTACATTCTTCTATAATGGTCAAAGTGGAATAAGCATGGCATGCAACAAGATCTACCAAAGAAAACAATGGATAACAAATGAAATTGCTTTAAATACCTTATGTCGCTTCACAGCCAAGTAATCACCAATACGGATCTCTTCAAAATGGTGAGACATCCTTCCTTGTGGATACGTCTATTAATCGACCAAAAGCAGTGTGAAACAAAAGTAAGCAGTATTCCCATTATAAAAAGACCCATATTTAGTTATGCCTAAATACGGAGAAAAGAACGCTAATGGCATGTACCTTTATAACTAAATCCAAGTATCCAACATCAGTATCCAATGATATCGGAGTATATGGTCTGACAACTTCTTCACCAACACTGTCTTCCCCTCTGTATAAAGGAACAAATTATCTCCTGAGCTCAATGTATTATAAAGGACCATACTTTCGTGAGCTAGTATCATGCATTAGGACTGTGGGAAAAGTTGAATAAACTCGGGATCGGTTCCATTTACTTAAGATGAGATGAAATTATGAACCGCTTTCATCCATGAATTGAAAAAGCAAAACAATGAATCCAAACCTGCAGCTTATATGTTGTCCAATGGGAAGTCCTAACACTGAGGTACGTGTTGGAAGACTAAATCTAAACTCGTCCACATTATGGCTGAGTTGTGTGCGTTGGACAAGCTGAAATTCCTTGAAGTTCTCGGGGTCCAAACAACCTATCAAGACAAGTTGTAGCATAATTTAAGAAATACAAATAAGCAGAATAAGCAAATGCATATTTCACATCTTTAATTTTAGAGAAATAATAACCAAATTTCATACGGAATATTATACCAGTAAGCTAAAATTAAAATGTAACAATGAAAATTTTATATAGAGCATACAAAGATTTGATGAAATTGGCTCCCCAAAATGCCCTTTTTTGTTTTCTTTTGCCCGTTTACTTACAACTATGAGGGAATGTTCAGTATTGCAACTTTAAACTGTACAATGCATGTACCATGAGTCTAAGTACAATATTGCTGTTTCCTGTTTCCTGTTTCCAGTTTCCGGTTGCCATGTAATTTGTTACCATATCAAGCCGATTTCAGTCATTTTGTTGCAATCATTGCAATCGTGCACCAAAACTATGGTAAGTATATATGTTCATCTAAGAAATAAAAAGTTTGTTGTCATGATAACTTTTAGACCTTATGTTAATCATGGAATTGTGCATTGCCAAATGTTGTGGTGCAAAAGCCACCATAAATCGATCTACCTCATTTAATTTCATGGTTGAATTTAGCCTCACAGCACAACAATGCTGTAAAATATAGTATAGATATAGACTAGCATGGGATGGCTTCGATGACATCAATTTTGGAGAGCCAATTTCATCAAATCTAGGAACCTTTCAACTTGATGACGTCACACATTTTCTCAGCACACTGCGGAAGAGATTCCTATTAGTTTCAGCCACAATATTGTACCGCAATCGCGAACATCTTATTCCTTTTATTTTTGGACAATATCAGGACCAATTCGAAACTAAGTCTGGTCAAAAGCAAAACCATCCATCCATTTAGTGAACGCATAATTAACTCAAACTTTGCTCAATGTCCGCGAAATTTGCATTCAAATGCAAGCAACGTAAAATAAATATCATCTCCGAGTAATCAACAGGAAAAAGAAACTGCAGAAAACTACAACGGGAAGGAAAAATGAAAACACAAATAAGAGCGATAGAAACACCTTTGGGCTTTTTGGTGACGTAGTAATAGTAAGCGGTACCGCCGATAATGGCGACAAGAGCAACTACCATGCTAGTCATCTCGGTCCTGTGAGTGTGTAGAAACTCCATTTTCGAAAAATCGAGCTTCAAAGTTGAAAGAGCTTGGAGATAGAGTAATGGTGAACTTAGGCCAGAATATATTGTAAATCGAGATGGAGGAGGAGTTGAAACTTTTGGAGGGAAGACCGTAAAATTTCAAGGGTTCAGAGAGATAATGGCCAATGACAATCGAGGTTGAGCCTCTGCCTACGTGGCACGTGTAATTGTCCAAATAATGAGAGATTCTGCATGGCACCGGGGAAAAAAATAGATTCCGTATGGCACGAGTAGCATAATTATATTAGTTAATTACACATTAATTAATTTTATTTATTTATTTATTACTGAATTTTGTCATAAGGAAATTATATAGAAATGATGCCATTGTGGATTGGCCAATAAAGGTGCATGATCTCCATTAGAAGAAGGCCCAAGTTTCAAAATTCATAACCATCCGTTCTAACTTTGATTAAATGTGTTTGGATTAGTTTTTGGAAAATAGTTTTTTACGATTTACGAGATAAACATGTGAGAGGAGTTTTATTTCGACTTGTAGAATAAAGCTTCTAAAACAACGGTTTCAAAAGTTATCAAACACTCATTAATGGGATAACCAACGGGTCAGCTCTAGCGGAAGGAAATAGTCTATCACAATGTGACGAAACAAAAATTTAAATTTTTGCTGGAAAATATGCTCACATTTAGTGCTCGAACAACTCACATGTGCCTAACAAAAAAAACTTTGATTTATATTGCGATGAGAAAAGATTGTTGAGATTTTTTTTTAATTAAAGGGAAGTTAAAAATTAAGAGAGATGTTTGTTATAGTTTGAAATATAAATGGAAATAATTAAAATGGGAATGTTGATATTATTCACTAAAAACAATAGAAGATGAACATCAAAGTAAAAGCCTAGGTAGTGAGTGAAGGCAGTGAATAACAATACTAATTACTAAAGAAGTTGAATCTAAAAAGAAAATGAGGGAGAAGAAGATGATAAGTAATTAATGGAGAGGATGCATAATGGCTGTAGACATCAATCTAAACCAATCTGTCTAATGATTTGTTCTTGGGCTTAGATTTTTTTCTTAAATTGTGTTAATCTCTCGAAGTTCACTGAGGAAGCTGAGCGAAGTCTTCATGATGCAATCATGACTGTTAGGAGGGCTTTAAAGAATTCTAACGTAGTTGCTGGAGGTGGTGTTATAGACGTATGTGTTTCAAATGTATATATCTGGTTATGTTAGTAAGTTTTTAAAGGTTAACATGTGATTCTTTGTGGCAGATGGAAATCAGCAGGTATTTGAGGCAGCATGCTCGTACAATAGCTGGGAAGTCTCAGCTTTTTATCAACTCTTATGCTAAAGCTCTTGAGGTAGGTGTCCTTGTCTTTCATTCTGCTATGCATGTTTTTGGTTTGTGTCCCAATGTTTTTTTTATATTGAAATTGAACAAGGAAATGGTAGAAAATGAGTGAAGTACAAGCAGAGGATTTGGTATCCTCCAAATAGTATGTTTGGTGGACAAACAGAAAGGAAAATTATTGTTAGACAAATAGTTACCCATATCATTGGAAAAAAGATTTTTTTTTTTCTTTTGGGTATTCTTTTAGGATTGTCAATCCATGTCTTGACCTTCCTCCACAGTAGTTCCATTGTCTCGCTTCTCTACAGGCGATGTCAGGCCTTGAGAGAACGTGCAAGGTCCAAGAAAAGCCATTGGCCTCCATTTGAGAACTAGAGAACTGCTTATTGTCTTATTACCTTGGAAACTGTAAGAATTGAGACATGAAGGAATTGACATCCTAGCTAAAGCAGCATATGGTCTTCTGTTTAAAGAGTACGTTTGCTTGATTTGATATTGATGCAAAAGCTCATGTTGCAATTGCAGGTCATCCCTCGGCAATTATGTGACAATGCTGGATTTGATGCAACTGATGTGCTGAAAACAAATTAAGACGGAAACATGCGCTTCCTTCTGGTTGGCTGGCTGTTTTATCTATGCATGCATGTCATGCCAACAAATATGAAATAAATGATTACTTTTATGCAGACCTGTTGAATAGCTAGGTTACTTGCAAGCCTAGCCTAGCTGAATACTAGTGTTTTCAAACTTCAATAGAATTGATTGATGATTGACCAACCTAAGCCAGTCCTAAGTTAAGTTAAATCTTAGCCTGACCTAGTTGAGTGTCAGGTTTCCTGCATGCATCTGTGTTGCCTTGCTTGACCGGAGAGCTTTAGATTTTTCATGTCATGTATATCTTCTAGAGTTATTGAAAATATGTATCCTTCATGCCCTTAACAGGTGAGGGGGCACCATATGGTGTGGACATCACCACTGGTGGAATTGCTGACTCATTTGCGAACTTTGTATGGGAGCCTGCGGTTGTGAAGGTAGCTGCGCATTATCTGAAGAATTGTAGAGTTCGGTTGTCATGTTTTCTTTAGATAGTGATTAAAGCTAAATGATGAATTTGCAGATTAATGCTATAAACGTTGCTACGGAAGCAGCTTGCCTTATCTTAAGTGTGGATGAAACAGTTAAAAATCCTAAGGTAAGGTCTTTTAGTGAGTTCTGTTATCTCAGTTACTTCCTCTTCTTTTTTCCTGCAACCTATTTCTTCATGGCTTGCTCAATGATGGCCTTACTTAAGAAAGCCTTTCTGTTTTGGTGACTTAAGAAAGCATTATTTACTATCTTATGGAAGTTACATTTTAGGAGTTACATTTTAGGTAATATTTTAGGCTAATAAATAAATGTTCTCCTGTTCCACATGTAGTCTGAGAGTGCACAAGGAGAGGCTGCCGCTAGTGCCATGGGGGGCAGAGGCCGTGGAGGTGGCTTCCCCGGTCGAGGGGGACGAGGTATGAGACGGCGATGAGAGGGAAGTTCATAGATGTATATCTCATTTCTCAGGCAAAAATGAATTTGATGTTGCCTTCTCGCTTCAAGGAATTCGCCCGCATGATTCGTGCATTTCAGCAGATCTAAGCAGAAAATTTTAAGGCTGTCCGTGTGGTCACTTTTAATTTATTGTTTTCTTATTGGCTTCAAAGTGTTGGCCTGGCCACTTTTATATATGTTTTTCATCGGAGGGTTGAAACTATTGTACGATTGTCGATAAAACTTGTTATTGCATGCAAAGTTTTGCAGTAGTCTTTTCTTTTACTTAAAAAATTATGTATTTTTGTTTATTCTGATCTAATACTAGTAGTGAAACCATATTGAAGCATTACCCAGTATTTATACCGCTTGACCGATAATTCAGTACTTTTCCCACAGGTATTAAGTTAAAACAATCTTCATAAAAAAATGACTAATGAGAGACTCTTCGCCGCTCTAGGTAGGGTCTGTTATGATCTAGCACCTAATTTCTCATTTCATTTAAAAATTTTAATTTGTGATTTTTAAAATGATAAATTAATTTTTATGAGAAGTGATATTTATAAGATTATCTTTATTTTTTAATTTTACATAAGGTTAAGGTTAAAAATTACATGAGAACGCAGCGCTCTCGACCTAAAACGTTCTCGACCTAGATTTTGCGGCGTCTGGCCAAGGGACCACCTAGGGTTCCGACTGATCTCAGACAACCACGGCTGGTGGTTGTCGCTGACTGGCTGAGTTACTCTCCGTCGCCCACTGCAACGGAGATCAAAGAGTGGGTCCTTCGAATTCGCTTCCTGCGACAAAGATCAGTGAGGGTGTTGTTAGTTCTATAAGGGTTTTGATGATTACTAACAATTGCAAACAAAGTATGAAGTTTTTCTTTGATAAGTTGGAAAACATGTTATCAAAGGAAAACTCGAGTTTTGATCTTACAGAGAAGAACTCAATTTACTGAACTAAGCAAAACCGCCAGTTTTCAGAGAAAACTCAAGTTTTCACAATACAGGGACTTCTTAATATTTTTGGAAAAGATAAAACTCCAGTTTTCATTGAAAACTCGAGTTTTGGACTTACAGAGAGTCCCCTAAGTTTTTGAACTTGGAAAACCTCCAGTTTTGGCTAAAACCTCCAGTTTTCAATTTAACTTGAAATTTTCAAGGTTTTCACTCAATTTGTGAAAACTCTAGTTTTAAATCAAAACTCGAGTTTTGAGTTGGCAGAGAGGAATCAGTTTTTAGCCCGTTTTCAAAACCTCCAGTTTTTGTGAAAACCTCCAGTTTTGAGTTTGGCAAAGTTTTCTCAAAGTTTTCACAGTAAAGTGAAAACTCGAGTTTTGATTCCAAAACTCGAGTTTTGCTCAAAGCGAAAGTCTTTGGATTTTCTCGTTTCTTCCAAAAAGTTTTGAGTTTGGCAAAGTTTTTCAAAGTTTTCCAAAACCGAGTTTTGATTCTCGAGTTTTGCTCGAGCGAAAGTCTTTGATTTTTGGCAAAGTTTTCTCAAAGTTTTCACAAGTAAAGTGAAAACTCGAGTTTTGATTCCAAAACTCGAGTTTTGCTCAGGCAGAAAGTCTTTGGATTTTCTCAGTTTTAAAAACTGTCAGTTTCTTCCAAAACCTCCAGTTTTGAGTTTGGCAAAGTTTTCTCAAAGTTTTCACAGTAAAGTGAAAACTCGAGTTTTGATTCCAAAACTCGAGTTTTGCTCAGGCAGAAAGTCTTTGGAATTTCTCAGTTTTGAAAACTGCCAGTTTCCTCCTAAACCTCCAGTTTTGGCTTGGCGCAGTTTCCTCAAGTTTTCATATTTAAATGAAAACTCGAGTTTTGGCCAAGCAGAAAGTTTGATGTTTTTTAATGTTTTGCAAACCTCCAGTTTTGGAAGAAAACCTTCAATTTTGATGTTTTGGACTTAAATCATTTCCACACACCAAAGTCCAAAACTCGAGTTTTGAGAAACGAAACTCGAGTTTCTATCAGTGAGTTTGAAATTCAAAACTGACGAAACTGTGAAACCTTCTTGGTTGATCTTAATACTTCCAATTATCATTCCTCAATATTCCCAGCTATGTTTAACCACTTTGTTAGTGTGTTTCAGATGTTTTAAAGATATTAAATGAAGGTTTAAAGCAAAAGCAAAAAAAGCATGTCAAGACATTAAATGCTAAACCCAAAAAGTTGCATATTTTTGGGTAATCCGTCTCGCACACGCTTACAAAGCATTAAAGAATGTTTTCTTCATCAAGCAACTGCTCTACCAACGGATTAATTTGCAGAAGTCAACTCGAACTTCGCACAACCTGGATTAAGTGAAGATTAGTGAGAGAAGACACCAAAACTGCCTCTAACAGCTAGATTAACACTTCAACGGATATATGGAGTTGGTAACGGTCATTTAATGCTCTCTCAGTATAAATAGAATATCATTCAATTTCTCTCAACAACCAAGAGACAGTAGAAAACGAAAATCATTCAAAGTTTCCAACTACTCTTGAGTTTTTCTGTGTAAAATATCGATTGATACATTAAGCTTCAATGTTTATCTTTATCTACTCTTAGAGAGATTTTCCTACTTGTAAATCATTTATTGTAAGGAATCACAAGTCAGGGGACTTGGTGATTGGATTCATTGATTGCAACTTGTAAGGGGGAGTAAGTTCTAGTGAGAGAATTACTCTTGAGTACAGAGTGTGTAATCAATTGAAAATCCCAGCAGAGTTCGGGACCGGACGTAGGAAAATCCCAAGTATAAATCTTTGTTCTTGTTCTTCTTCTCTACTCTTTGTTCATCTCTGTTTTTGTAACTCAAAACAGAGTTTCTGGAAAAAAGTTTTTAAAATCCCCAATTCACCCCCTCTTGGTGATTAAGCTCCACTTTCAGGTGTGAGCCTATGGAAACAGAGCTTCTGACGGAGCCTCGTCCTCCGGCGACGGACGATGGGGTTGCTGTGCATCGCGTGAAGAGGAGGATTAGGCAAGGGGACTATGAGTTTACAGGGAAGGTGTCGAACCCTCCTAGATTGGAAACTTGGATGCAATCAGATGAACATAAGGAGGAAAGAGGCAAGCCGAAATCATATAAGGATTCTGTACTGGCTAAATCAAAGTGGCGTGACAATTGGTTTGCTACTAGTGAAGAAGATGGGTTTGGTGCAACAGATTCACTGGAAGGTCCGAACGTGGGGGTTGGTTTTGAAGAGGTATTGGATTATCACTCTGGTATATCGGTTGATCTTTCTGACCCTATGTGCCCTAAATTCCTGATTGATGATAAGGAAAGGGAACGCCTATGCAGACCGTTTGCAAAATCTCTGCTTGTTAAACTGCTAGGAGGTTCGATGAACCTGTATTTTCTGGAATCTAAGTTGAACCAAATCTGGGCTAGAAAGGGAGCAATTAAATTGGGGGTTTGGAAAACGATTTTTTTGTAGTCTCTTTTCAGGAGTGGGAGGATTATGAGAGGGCACTCACGGGTGGTCCATGGGTTATTTCTGATAAATACTTGAGTGTTATACGTTGGAGACCGGGTTTTAATCCTAGGAAGGAGACTATTGATAGGATAGTTGCTTGGGTACGATTCCCTGAAATTGAAGCTGAGTTGTTTGACAAGAAAATACTGTATAACCTTGCCAATTTTATAGGCAAGGTGTTGAAGTTGGATGTGCATACTGCTAGTAGGGGGCGTAACAAATTTGCTAGAGTTTGTATTGAACTAGACCTCATTAAGCCGTTAGTTCCTCATTACATGGTGGATGGCATTCTTAAACAGGTGGAGTATGAGAGCTTGCAGGCCCTATGCTTAAACTGCGGGCTATTTGGACACTTTAAAGAAAATTGTGTGTATGGTTAAAAATATCATAATGTGGGGGAAAATGTGGTTTTGAAGGGGTCAAAAGAGGTGGAGGAAGGAAAGATTGCGGAGAGCTCCAAGGAGGCTGTAGGACCATGGAGAGTTGTTCAAAGAATTCGTAGGTAGAGAAGGGATAGACCAGTGAATGAGGATGTTAAAGTCTCCTCTCAAGGTATGATGTATTGAATGAGGAAAATGAACAAGTTCAAGATAGGATCGCTGTAGGTAAGGAATCTATGACAAGGGACAACAATGGGAGGTACTTCATAAAACGAAAAGATAAGGGTCCGAGGAAATCGATGAGCATAAGCGAAGCAGCTGGACCACCCTCTAATGTGAAAAATGCTCCCAAAGGTTCACAGAAGAGATCAGACAAAGGGGAGAGGAGCAAACCAAGAGGGAATATGGGGACCGAGGAGGAGGTCCTGAGTGCTCCTGGAATGGAGCGTAGAGGAGAAGAAAATATGCAGGGTGTGGCGACTAACAAAGGTATACCTGTATGTAGCCTTAAGAATGGTGTAGTTACGGTAGAGGATATGGGGCAATTTTATGGTGATGATATGGAAGATTGTGAGTGTGATAAGGGTGGTTTGGGTACTACTGAAATAGGACAAGCTCAAGCGATAGGGTCAATGGAAGTGTGCGAAGGTAACAAGGTACCACCATCTATTGGTTTTTAATGTTTAAGACCATAGTTTGGAATTGTAGAGGGGCAGCTAGTAAGGGATTTGATGCTTCTTTGAAAAACATTGTTTTTGCTCAAAAAATGGATATGGTTGTATTGTTGGAGACTCGTATTAGTGGTAATAAGGCTAGGAGAGCCATTCAAAATTTTGGCTTTAGGCATTCAGAGATTGTGGAAGCTATGGGGTTTGTCGGAGATATTTTGTTAATGTGGATGACCCAAATATGGTAGTTAATGTAGTAGAGAGACATCAACAATTTTTGCATTGTCAACTACTGATTGGGAGTCAACTACCCTGGTATTTTACTGTTGTTTATGTCAGTCCGCATGAGACCGTGAGTGGGGAGCTATGGGGGAAGTTAGACAATATAGTCACGCATGACTGAACCGTGGCTTCTAGCAGGGGATTGGAATGAAATAAGTACTTGCCTGGAGCAGAAAGGGGGAGGTAGGGTTAATGAGGGAAGGTGTAGGCGGTTTGTGACTGGTTCAAAGGGATCGGACTCATTGATTTGGGTGCAAAAGGGCCTTTCTACACATGGAGAGGACCTAAATGGAGTGGACATGATCGTGTCTTTAAGAGGTTAGACCGTTGCTTATATAATATGGGTGGCGGTGAACGTTCCGGATTCCATGGTAAAGGTAGGCATAAGAGTAAGTTCAGATCACCACCCCTTAATCATCAATACTTGTTATGAACCTGAAGTAAGAAGAGAGAGACCGTTTCCGTTTTGAGGCAGCATGGCTCAATCATAGCGATTTCAGGAATTTTCTTTTGAATAAATGGGTAAGAGGAGGAGATGTGTGTGGGAACATAAGGGTGTTGAAGGAGCAACTTGGGATGTGGAGTAAAGAAGTGTTTGGTCACATTTGGTACAAAATAAGAGGCTTATGCAGGAGGCTGGAAGGAATACAGCAATGTGCGGATCGCTTTAGTAATCCGTTCCTGATGAATCTTGAGAAAGAACTGGAGGAAGAATTGGTGAATGTGTTAAAACAAGAAGAACTACCATGGTTCCAGAAGTCAAGAGGGATATGGATTAGTCAAGGGGACAGAAACACGAGGTACTACCATAACAAGACAATGATTCGCAGAAGGAGAAATAAGGTAAAGAGCTTGAAAAATAATGAGGGAGTTTGGGTGGAGGACGAGAATCTTATTTGTAACATGTTCCAGAATTTCTATGATTCTCTGTTCTTGGAGGAAAATATGAATAGAGGATGGCATATAACCAGACAAGGTTGGGGAGAAGTGCGAAGGGAGGACATGAGTAGAATAGTAAGGAGGCTAGAAAATGAGGAAATTAGACGTGCTTTCTTTGATATTGGAGGGTTCAAGGCGCCGGGAGAAGATGGGTTTCTGACTGTATTTTATCAGAGAAACTGGGATGTGGTAGGACAAGAAGTTTATGAGTTGATTAGAAGACTAAGGGAAAGACCAGAAGGGATTGTTGATCTGAACAAAACTCTCTTGGTTTTGGTACCGAAGGTGGAGAGCCCAGAGTGGGTGACTCAATTCAGACCTATTGCTCTCTGCAATGTGCTATATAAAGGATTGACAAAGATACTAGTTCGTAGACTGAAAGATGTTATGGATAGTCTTGTGTCACCTTATCAAGCTAGTTTTGTGCTGGGACGTAATATCCAAGAAAACATTATCATAGCGAAAGAGATTGCCCATGTGATGTAAAGGATGAGTGGCAAGAAAGGCTATATGGTAATTAAGATTGACCTAGAGAAAGCCTACGATAAACTAAGTCTAGGATTCTTAATGAAAGTATTGGAAGAAATTGAATTACCGGAGAATATAATCGATATCATTAAACATTGTTTGTATTCGGTTAGAATGTGTTTACTGTGGAATGGGAGCAGAAAAGAACAGTTTAAGCCGACTAGAGGGATTAGACAAGGTGACCCCTTGTCGCCTTATCTGTTTGTGCTTGCTATGGAGAAGTTGTCTCATATTATTGTGGATTCAGTTGAAAGTAGAAGATGGAAATCGTTCAGGGTAGGAAGACCTAATGTAAGTATATCACACCTCTTATTTGCAGATGACCTATTGTTGTTCTGTGAAGCTAGTGAGGATCAGATGGGGAATGCGCTTGAATGTTTGGATCTGTTTGGGGAGGTATCAGAGCAGAAAATCAACCCAAGTAAGACATCTATCTTTTTCTCAAAGAATGTTCCTAGAGACAAACAAAACATCATTTGTGGGATGAGTGGCTTTCAACGTAAGGAGGAGTTGGGAAGGTACTTAGGGGCACATATCACTCAAGGCCGTAATTCCAGGGCTAAATTCCAATTCTTGATTGACAAAGTACAGAGGAAACTTAGTGGATGGAAAACTCAATCCTTGGCCCTAGCAGGAAGGATCACTTTAGTCCACTCAGTAACATCACAGGTTATGAACTTCCAAATGCAACATGAAAATATCCCGAGTGGAGTTTGTAATGAGATTGAAAAACTCCAAAGGAATTTCATTTGGGGTTCGAATGGGGAGAGAAAGAAATTGCATGCGATTAGCTGGGAAGGAGTGTGTAGACCTAAGGAGGAAGGAGGTGTAGGGATAAGGAGATTGAAGGGGATGAATGACGCTCTAATAGGGAAAATTGTGTGGGGTTTATTAGCCAAACCAAAAGGATTGTGTACTAAAATCCTGAAAGCTAAATATGGAAGGGGTGCTAATTTGCTGGTTGAGTGCACTGTGAAGCAACATGATTCACCCTTATGGAAAAATGTTGCTAAACTATGGCCTGAGGTTACTAAGGGTATTGGATAGGAAGTAAGGGATGGTAGGAGTGTGAAATTTTGGGAGGATAAATGGATGAATGGGGTGGACAAATTAGGGAACCATTACATGAGGGGGTTTGGGAATGTTGAATCCAGACCTAACTGTGAGTGAAACCTTAAACAGAGATGGGAATTGGAACTGGGCATGGCTTGAGGGGATTCTACAGGAGGAGGTTCTACAATTATTAAAAGTCATTCCCCCACCGTGTCCTGAGGATGGTGACGACATAGTTGTGTGGAGAGGACGACATGGAGACAAGTTTTCGGTATCTCAACTGTATCAGCAATTGAGAGGAGATGTGACTATGGAGCTGAGGGACATTTGGAAGGTTATCTGGAAGGTGAAAACCACAAGAAGGGTCCAAGTATTTTTATGGTTAGCAGTACATGATCGTCTGCTCACGGCAGCTAGAAGAGCACGTATCCTAGGAGGTGTGCCTACTTGTAGCAGGTGTGGTGAAGGAGTCGAGGACCTTGATCATGTATTGAGAAGTTGTCCTGAGTCTCGCTGGATATGGCTGGCCCTAAAGGTGTTAACGGTACGTCCGCAATTTTTCACAGAACACATGGACTGTTGGTTTTTAAATAATTTGCAAACTGGGGAAGAATGGGGAATTATATTCTCGGTGTGTAGCTGGATAATTTGGGGGTGGAGGAATAAATTATTATTTGAAAAAGGATTTACTATGCCTGATCGTCCTGATCTGGTGATCCAGAGTTATGTTAGAGATTGTGTTACCTCGTCAAAAAGATTGGATGATTTTGGGTTATTAAAGAAAGCAAGAGAAATTAAATGAAATTTTCCGGAAGAGGGGTGTGTGAAGCTAAATTTTGACGGTGCTGCTAGAGGATGTCCAGGCTTGGCAAGTTGTGGAGGGGTGTTGAGGAGGAGTGATTGTAGCTGGATTCGTGGTTTCGGTAGGAAGTTAGGACGTTTTAAGGCTTTAGCTGCTAAAATTTGGGGGTTTGTACATGGTCTTAGAATGGTTCATGGATTGGGCTTCAACAAGATCATTGCAGAAGGAGACTCAGCTTTGGCTTTACACATGATTCAGGATGCTTGGAGCCAAGGAAGGACTAGAGACAGAACTTTGAATGCATGGCTACGAGACAATAACGAGGAGCTTCAGATTTGTTTTTCCCATATTTTGCGCGAAGGCAATACTGTGGCGGATTGGTTAGCCAAGTATAGCTTTATTTGTAATGAGGATTTTACTGTTTTTGATTCTCCTCCGGAAGGGGTGGTAGATTTTCTGTATAGGGACATTGCGGGAGTTGTTTACCCACGTCTAGATCTTGGTTAATTTCAGTAAAGTAAAGGGCAATTGAGCCCCAATTTTTACCCCCAAAAAAAAACGCTCCTTATAGATTTTTAAATTTTAAATAGGTATGTTAATATTAACATTAATGATGTTCGTGAGTGAAATTGATGCGGCACATACACTTTTTTAAAATGAAAATCAAATATTTTATAATGATTTTTAAGCATTAATTATAATCTATCCATCACAATATATCAAAGCAGAGCTTTGAGCATAACTAATAATACGTCTTATTATTAAGGGGGTTAGTACAAGTGGTAAGCGGCTTGTGTTGCTTAAACAAGATCTCAAGTTCGAGTCATGTGAATGCAGAAAAGCCCCACTGGGAGACTCACCCATCATAGCCAGGTGCACGACCCGGGTCGGATTCGGATTAGTCATGGCGAAACTCTGGATACCAGATGGGCAACAAAAAAAGAAAAAACAAAAATAATACGTCTTATTGTTGCCTTAATTCTGTATTGCTTACTATGGGTGCAGGACATACAGTGTAAAAAGAATAGGGTATGTCTGAATTTTCAAAATTCCATAATGTGTGGTCTATGTGTATGAATTTTATGTGGTTCACATCCATTCCCACTATCTCATTTTCTTTTGTAACTGTCTACTATCTTATGCACGATTATAACCACCTTTGTGATGGGCAGAAGTAATATTAAGGGATGCATATATGTTTTTCGCCCCTTACGTCTGATTTCACGTTTAGATCTTTTACACTATCTACATAGTGAAAGAGAAGGCTTAGAAGAACTATAAACCAGAGTTTTCTTCTTCTGATAATAAATCAATTTTTGGAGGTATGTCCAAGCATACGTTACTTATAACTCATAGCATGTGAATTAATTATATCATATATGAGGCAATTGGGAAGTAGAGATATCGCTGTTTGTTAGTTCATTGTTTTTTTAATCTCTTCAAACATATAAAACTCTATATCTGTTAATGCGTGGAACTAATTCAAAAGTTTTAACTTGTTTGGTGGCAATCACTTAGATATCTTCATTAAGATCTATGATCAATAGTAGACGTGTTTGTGATAATCTTGTTGAAAGAGGGGGCATTAAGCTATTGTTTTATCATAGGCCTTGTATATGGCCAACCTACCACGGCTCATTTCTCACCTGTGCCTAATTTTTGGAGGGTACCCTCAAGTAAAATTTAAAATTTAGAGCGTTTGAATCCTCTTATTTTTAAATTAAAAGCCACTTTTAAGGTAAAGCTAAAAAAAGAGTTTTTTTTTTTTTTTTTTTTTTTTTTTTTTTAAAAAAAAAAAAAGCTATAAGTTGTTTAGTGATTATATAAAATTTTTAGTTTAAAAGCTGATATTAAAAATAAGTTGTTTGACAAAATTTTTGTTGTAAGCACTTTTCTAATAAAAATTTTCTCCTGCTTGATTAATGAAAATGGCTTCATATCATGTATTAAGAATTGGAGATAGTATAAGCCAACGACAAATACTTACCTTGCTCGGTAAAAAAAATTAATTATATAAATTTTAAAATTTGTATAAATTAAATTATTTTTACTTTAAATTTTTCAAATACAAATTAAAATAAATTATATTAAAATCATGCTATAGACTAATTTTCATTTATTCCATATAAAATTTTATCTGGAAAAAATATTTAAATTCGACAAATAAAATTTAAAAATGTTATTACGTTTTCGCTTTACTTGTAAAAATATAAAATATGCAAACTTTTAATAGCACATTTTTTGAACATGTATTATACTTTTGAAATATTATACTTTTGAAATGAGGAAAATGAATAAAATAATTACATTGGATATACTATCATAAAAATAGTAATTTGTGCGTAGACCAAAGATATATTACAGGTTTTTTTTTTCTTTTAAAAAACGAGCTTATTTTTAAGCTCTTTTTTTTCTTCATTATAAAATAAGCTCCTATAGTTATAAGAGCTTTTGTAAAATTGTGTTTGGCATAGCTTATACTTATAAGGAGAAGATAAGCTAAAAATAAACTAGGCAAAACAGACACTTACTGTAAAATTTCTGCATCTACTTATGTGAGTCAAGGAAGATACTTTCGAATTTTCATGTTAAAAAATTATATGTATTAGTAGTAAGTAGTGTTAACTGGCCAAACAAAGTAGTGTTTACTTTAAAAAAAAAAGTTATGTATTTGCATCACTTTGTTAATTGGTTTTTAAAAAAAATAGGGAAAATGACACAAATGATGTCAAAATTGATAAAAGATAAATAACTATGTTAAATTTTAATAATTCTAATTTGAAATTTTATAAAATTTGAGAAATTACTTAAATACTTTTAGTTTTTTTAATAAAAAAAAATCATCAACCCCCTTGCGGGCTCCTAGAACTCTGGTGGTCTCATATACTTTTTTGAATTTCTTAAATAAAAATTGTCAATGTAAATACTTGAGTTGTTAATATAAATGCTAATATTGTAATAGGGTCAATCGGTCAACCGAAGCACCGGTGCTCTGGTATATTTTTTTATGACTTTAGCATCTATATTAATAACTCAAGTATCCATAATGACGATTTTTGCTTGAGAAAATCTATATATATATATATATATAGATGAGACTGTCGGAGCTCTCGGTCAACCATATTTATAATTTCAGTATCTGTATTAACAAATCAAGTATCCATGTTGATGACTTCTGCTTGAAAATTGAAAATAAAAATAAAAATATGAGACCACCGAAACTCCAGTTAACCCTATGTACAACTTTAGTATCTATATTGACAATTTAAATATTCAAATTCACAAAATTTGCTTGATAATTTTTTTTAAAAAAATATGAGGACGTCAGAGCTCTAATGAACAGTCACATGCAAGGTCACCTAAAGCTCCGGCGACGGCCTTCGCCGTCGGTCAATGGCGATTGACAAGAAGGGTTGAAGATTTTTTATTATAAAAACTAAAAGTGATTTAGTGATTTATCAAATTTTCCAACATTTCAAAATTTCAAATCAAAATTTGTATTTTATCAATTTTAACCATATTTTTCTGTATTTTTCTCCTTAAAAAATATTGATTACAAAATTGAAAATTAGCCTAGGGAGATAGAGGGAGCGTGTCAAAGAAGAGGGTCAGCTCCCCAGCTAATCTTGACTTCATACTTAAATACCAAGGAACCGAAGCTTTGTGGAGCAAGGGAATGTGGGGCCCTCCAAAATCGAACCGAGCGTCTTTCTTGTTTCCCCAATTTACCATTATCCCGAGTCCGATCAAATGATCAATGGTTTCATTCGGAGCTAATGCACGGCATACATCCGTCATTTTGGGATAGTCTCTGTCCAAAACCGTCAAATTAAAAATGGAGCGTTGGGACACGCACTCACCCCGCCCCGCGTGACATGTAACCCCCTTTCGCGCGCTGCCCTGCCATTGTTCTATTGGCCAAAACAAACTCTATGACTAATCTCATCCGTCCATATCATGATTCATAAATCAACGAACGAAATCTATTACACACTCTTTGCTGCTTCAAGCATTCAGTACGTTTGAGAGTGTGGCGCAATCACCAGCAAATATCACTCTCATTCTCTACTTAAAGGGGAAGAGAGTCTTCTCTCAAATCATCCTCCCAAACAATTTCTCTGCCTCCCTGGTTGGTTCTAGGGCTTTCCGTTTTCCCTTCTCTCATAGCTCTGTCGCATTTGTGGTGAGGACTTTTTTTTCCTTCTTTTTGCTCGTTGCAGAACTTCGTGATCACTCTTTCTATATAGATGCATATGCTCTCATATGGCAAAATGCGGTAGATATATTTGGTTTTTGTTGGTTGTCTTGGGTTCTGCATGCGTCTGTTCGGTTTGATCTTCTTCTTTTTTACTGTTTACTTAAAGAAATGTTTCTAGTTTGTTCTGAAGCTACATTTTGAGTTACTGAAGCTTTAGCAAGGAAAACCCCTTTGCATGAGCTTCGCTCGTTGCTTTGAGTTACTGTTTGCATTGTTACGGTATTTTTCATTGTTTTACTTTTGGGCCTTTTCGTTTCCTTTTTATTTACCGTCGCCTGAATGTGTGAGGCTCTGTTTGTTGCAATGTGTAATGCTGTTCTGTTTCTGTTTTAGTTTTGTACTACCTTTGGGTATATCTATTCTCCAGTTGTGTTTTTCCGGCGGAGACGCCTGAAATTTTTTATACAACGTAAATTCTACGATATCTGAGTATCACCTAATGCTGGTTACTGGTTAGCCTACCTATTTCCACTGCATGTGTTTTTAACCAGTTATGGTTCATTTCTATAAGCTAATCTCCGAAGAGTGATTTGCTCTATTTCACTAGTTCCTGTATTGGATTTGGCTCTGACTAGTTTGTCCATAGTTTTGCTCTATCTCTTGGAGCCATTGCTTAAACTGTTCCTATTATTTATGGACATCGAAGTGTTTGATCATGAAAACGTGCTAGGCGTCTTTTGGTCACTCTGAATGTTTCTATCCCTTCACTTCCTTTCATATTTCCCCAACAGTTGAATTGCTTACGTGGTAGTTTTAACTTCCTCTGCCTTTTTGGAACGTGTTGAGAGAGTTATATGATATTTTATCTATACGCAGGGTATGGATTCATTTGAGCCAGAAGGAAATGGGTCGGAGGGCTCGTTGCCGCCGCCACCTCCTGTCCCACCAAATGCTGTGCCAGTGATAGCTGATCAAGGACTTCCTCTTGAACCTGTCAAGAAGGTTTCCCGGGTTCCAATTGCCAGACGAGGATTGGGATCGAGAGGAAGTAAATTACCTATTTTAACTAACCACTTCAAAGTCAATGTTAAGATCAACGATGGCTATTTCTTCCACTACAGTGTATGTTCGCCATGTTCCTCATCTCTCTTTAGATTTAATGAGGCATCTGTACTGACCATTTTACTTTTTTTTCCCCTGAGCAGGTAGCATTTTCTTACGAAGATGGTCGCCCTGTAGAAGGTAAGGGTGTTGGAAGAAAAATCATTGACAGGGTGCAGGAGACTTATGACTCTGAGTTAGCAGGGAAGGACTTCGCCTATGACGGGGAGAAGAGTTTGTTTACTGTTGGCCCTCTTCCCCGAAACAAGCTTGAATTCACTGTTGTTTTGGAGGATCTCACATTTAACAGGTTTAAATACTTTGATCTTTGTTGAATCCATGGGTTGATTTTATGCCTTCATTTTAGCTAAATGAATTGTTGCTTTTCCGTCGTAGGAATAATGGCAATTGCAGCCCTGATGGTCATGGGAGTCCGAATGAGAGCGACAAGAAGAGGATGCGACGCCCAAATCGTTCAAAAACATTTAAAGTGGAGATCAGTTATGCTGCTAAAATCCCTATGCAGGCTATCACTAATGCACTGCGCGGTCAAGATTCTGAAAATTTTCAAGAAGCCATCAGAGTGCTTGATATCGTATTAAGGCAAAATGCTGCCAAGCAGTAAGTAAATCATGCTCTTTGTGGTGGTGTAATTGTGCATTAAAATGCAAAATAATTGTGTACTGTCTGTTGCAGAGGGTGTTTACTGGTTCGCCAATCTTATTTCCACAATGATCCAAAGAGTTTTACTGGCGTTGGAGGTGGTGTTTTAGGGTGCAGAGGATTCCATTCAAGTTTCAGAACTACACAAAGTGGTTTATCACTTAATATAGGTTAGCTATGTTCCAAGTACTGTATCTTTGCAATGTTTGTCATATTTTGCTGATACGCCTTCTTTTTATTTTGTCAAGATGTATCCACTACTATGATCGTACAGCCTGGGCCCGTGGTGGACTTTTTAATTGCCAACCAGAATGTGCGAGATCCTTTTTCTATAGACTGGGCAAAGGTATCCAAAATTTCTGAATATTTCCCACTTGTGCTTCTTTGGTCAATTAATAGAGGCATTTTGTTTAATTAATTCTGTAAACAGGCCAAAAGGACGCTTAAAAATCTGAGGGTTCAGACTAGCCCAGCCAATCAAGAGTACAAGATAACTGGGCTTAGTGATCTCCCATGCAGAGAGCAGACGTACCCTTTTTTCTCCATTGTAGTTTTAGAGTGTTATCTTGCATGATGAGTTGGGAGTTTTAAGAGTCACGGATTGTGCAGGTTTTCTCTGAAAAGAAAAAGTGGAAAGGATGGCAGTGATGACTCCGAGGAAGTGACTGTTTATGATTATTTTGTTAATCATCGTAAGATAGAGCTCCGTTATTCTGGTGATCTTCCGTGTATCAATGTCGGGAAACCAAAACGTCCTACTTTCTTCCCACTTGAGGTGCATTGAGGGTTTATTTGTCTTGTTAAAAATTCAGTGAAGAGTAACAATTATTCTTGAGTACTGATTGTGTTTTTCTGGCTTGTTTTCTAAGCTCTGCTCTTTGGTGTCCCTACAACGATACACAAAATCACTCTCTACACTTCAAAGGTCTTCGCTGGTGGAGAAATCTAGGCAGAAGCCTCAAGAGAGGATGAGAGTTTTGTCTGATGTAAGTATAATTGTTAAATTGGATGATAAAATTCTAATTCATGGTTAGATTTGAAGAATCTTTCTCTCGTTGATGCAGGCTTTAAAAAACAACAAATATGATTCTGAACCCATGCTTCATAATTGTGGGGTTTCAATAAGCAATAGCTTTACTGAAGTAGAGGGTCGCGTTTTGCAGGCTCCAAGGGTATTTCATTATTTCTTATCTTTGTGCTGTGAAGTTGTTTATTCAGTCTCTTTATTTTCTTTATTCTCGTTTGAAAGCTATTTGCCACAAACTGTGCTTCAGGTTTAAAAAATCATATCAACGCACGAAGTTTTATTGTTCATATCGGCTGCAATTTATTATGTGGTTTCCTGGTTGAAAGAAATTTATAGAACAACGACTTCATTTTGTGATTACCTCATACGTGATTGTATTAATCATTATCCTACTCTGCCTGGCAGAGCTCAAGTTGTTTGCTGTTGTGTTATGAAGGCTTGCATGACCTACGTCTTCAATATCCTTGATGAAGCTCGTTTCTTTGATTATATATTTTTTTGAACCCGTCACTACTCACAACAGAGTGGTGCCTTCGATATTCCCTTAGGGTTAAAAAGTAGCTATTGAAATGATAGTTGGGTGATTCAGTTTTGGTCGGAAATGCTTCTTGTTGCATTCTGGGTATAAAAGTGGTTCAATTTTAAGTTCACGAAAGGGGCTAGAATGTTATAGATTTATAGAAGGCGGGTAATCATACATGTGGGCAAGTTTATTTATACAACCAAGGGTGCTATTATAGTCTTATTTTGTCCAACCTTTTGAGTTTAGGTAATTTACACATTGGAGTAGAAATATTATATCCTGTATCCTTCTTGGTTGTGGCTCCAAAGTGATTATGATTTTATCTCATTTAGTTGATGTTTGGTGACCGGGAGGAGAACCCAAGAAATGGGAGATGGAACTTGAATAATAAGGTAAGTAATCCTTTTTCTTTCTGAAAAAAATTGTTTTGATAGTCTATCGGATAAGGAAAACGGAAACGGAAACGGAAAAGTATATTGATGCCAAAGTTATAACAGTTTGAGCTATTCTGCAGAAAATGGTGCAGCCATCAAGGATAGAAAAATGGGCTGTGGTGAACTTTTCTGCCCGTTGTGATACACGCGGGCTTGTGCGAGATCTGATTAAATGTGGAGGAATGAAAGGAGTTGTGAGTTCCATGGCTGCTTGGTGAAATATTAAACGAAATGCTTGAATGTATTACTAACGGAATTCTGGTCTCGTATATTCTGGCAGCTCGTAGAAGAACCATTTTGTGTCTTTGAAGAAAAACCTCAGTTTAGACGTGACCCTCCTGTGATAAGGGTGGAGAAAATGTCTGAAGAGATCCAGTCGAAACTTCCTGGGCCCCCCAAGTTCCTTCTTTGTCTTCTTCCTGAACGGAAAAACTCTGATCTTTATGGTTGGTGATGTTATATGATTGGATATTGTGTTATTGGTATCTGTGTTTATTTATCTGTTCAGTGCCTAACTGATGTAAATAAAATGGATATTCAAGGTCCATGGAAACGGAAGAATCTTTCGGAGTTTGGAGTGGTCACTCAGTGTATAGCTCCTACAAGGGTCAATGACCAATATCTGACTAATGTTCTGATGAAGGTCAATGCTAAGGTATATTATTGTCCAGTAGAGTTTCTGTTATGTTTTTTAATTCACCCAACTGCCCATTTAATTTGAAAACTTGCATTTTCTTCCCTTTGAATTATTTTATTCTCTTGTAGCTTGGTGGTCTGAATTCAATGCTATCAATTGAACATACACCGTCAATTCCTGTTGTTTCCAAAGATCCCACCATCATTCTTGGCATGGACGTGTCACATGGATCACCAGGACAGTCTGATATCCCTTCAATTGCAGCGGTAACTAATAGTTGTTCCTAGGTCAATTTATGACTACATTATTTCATAACACACACACACACATATACAAGTTGGGATATAATTATTTAGGATAATCTGTTTTCTGTTCCCCCTGCTTAATGCTAAATTGCAGGTAGTCAGCTCTAGACAGTGGCCTCTGATATCGAAGTATAGGGCATGTGTCCGTACCCAGTCTCCAAAGGTTGAAATGATCGATAATTTGTTCAAGCCAGTGTCTGAGAAGGAGGATGAAGGCATCATCAGGTCTATATTACGTTTAATTGGGACCCTCCCTCTCTATTTTTAGTTGTCCAAGACGATTGATCTGTTCTTTTTATTTTTAAATTCTTTCTGGGTTTTTTTTTTTTGCCAACACTTTTGGGGGTTTCTTGATGTCCTATACTCCTATAGTGGTAAGTGTTTGATGCAGATTTATGGTAACTAATTTTGTGAACACATTTCGTTTTTGTTGGCCTGTCCATCTGTTAAAATAAACTTTCTAGCTGATAGGTTTCCTTAATTGCAGGGAACTTCTGGTTGACTTCTATGCAACATCTAAGAGAAAACCGCAAAATATAATAATATTCAGGTACATTTTTCTTTCATAGCACATCTTCTACAAGAATTCTATTTGCATTTCTTATTTAACACTCCCTCCGGTTCTTAATATAAAACATATTTACCTAATTTGATTAGATTAAAGAGGTTAGATACGTTAGTTAATATGATATGTATTTTCTAAAACATCCTAGTTATATTCTTTAGTTACCTCACTCCTCCTCCTTCTCCTTAATTATTGTTGAGGGAGCATCCATAAGGGTAAATTAGTAAAAGATTGAAAATTATAAAAACTATGTCTTATATTTAAGATCAAGATCAACTTCCTAAATATGTCTTATATTAAGGACATGAGGAGTACTATATATTTGTTTGTATTCTTGATAATACTGGTAGCGTGGTACATCTCCCTGTACATAACTTGGTTCGGGAAGTAGTTTCTTGGAAGGTGTTTCTTTCCAGGATCAAGAGATACATCCTATAATAATGGACACCTTTGTCATCTTTTATCTACTGTTTATGTTGGAAACTATATGTGTATTTGTCCTCTAGCTACCATGTAACATGTTAAATAGTGAGGTTTCACAACAAAGTACGTGGTGTCTAAAATGCTGGTATGTTTCAGCCTTGCCCTTTACTTATTTTTGAAGTTTTTTAATAAAATAGAATTGACGTTTATTCAGTGGTCATCTAAATGACTGCTTTAATTGTCCCTTGCAGTTGCTAGACTGTAGTTAAAACAAGAATGATATCAGCTATGTGGGGGTTCATGATTTGAGCATTTTACCAACGCTTATTGAAAGAACTTATCAGCCAAATTCATCTACATTATATAATTAAACTGCTAAATCTGAAATAAATCTTTAATGCCTGTAAATTGATTAGCGGGGGCAATGAGAGAAAATAAAATTTCTCTTTCTATTAATCTTACATGCTTTACTGGCCTTTTTATTCCATATACCTAGTATTCATGATGTTTGATTTCATCCATATTAAAAAAGGTAAATCTTATAGACTTAGCAGGCCAGGAAGTAAATGTAAATTATTTTGATAAAGAAATAAAAAATTAAAAGAATATGTTTTTTTAAATGTCTTTATATCGATATATTAATAATTACAAGATAAATTTTTGAATATACGATAAGCATAATTGTTTTCGTAAATTTGATAACTTTTTTTTGAGCTGGAGTAGGGTTGTAAATTAACCTTTAATTAATGTTATATCTTTCCATACAGTTTTAATTTTTAGGACTTCTTAAGCTGCCTGTCTTGATTGCTTCAGTGAATGGCTGATGTTGGCATTTCAGCGTCTTGTATGTTATGATCATTCTTCTTAGTTAACCTATCTAGAAAACTTGCACCCTCTGGTGCTTGAGGCATGTTAATGTTCCGTTAAGGGTTGCTCCTGAGCTTCTATCCTGTAACTTGCGTGTTTTTTTCTTCTTCTGACAAACATAGGGATGGGGTAAGCGAATCGCAGTTCAATCAAGTATTGAACATTGAACTCAATCAAATCATTGAGGTTCTTCAGCTGAACTATGGTTTTTCAATCTAGAATATTTTGATCTTAGGCTAATCTCTTTAGTTTTGTGCTTTTTAGGCCTGTAAATTTCTTGATGATCAGTGGTGTCCCAAATTTGTGGTGATTGTTGCCCAGAAAAACCACCACACAAAATTTTTCCAGCCTTCATCTCCTGACAATGTTCCCCCAGGTATAATATTTCATACGACATCTTAAATGATCTATTATTTTGCTGTTCGTGTTCATTTCACTCTTTATTGGTTCGTGTGGTTTTTCAGGAACCGTTATTGATAATAAAATATGCCATCCACGGAACTATGACTTTTATTTATGTGCACATGCAGGAATGATTGTAAGTATTCAATTCCCCCGTTTTTTTATTTTGTCATTTTGATTATTGGTTCATTTGTTTTTAAATTTTGATAATCCACTATGGGAACTACGGCTCCTCATTATGTTTTAAGGTTCGTGGCACTGGTAAATTTTCGACAAAACAATCCTTCTTTTTCGTCATATATACACGCACATATCTTGTTTTCCTCCACATTTCTTTTTTACTGTTGGGAAATAAATATTGCTTTTGATCAGGTAGATATTTTCTTGAACTATTGTTAATATTAGCCCGATAGTTTCAACTAAATATTGCTTTTGTTTCAAATCAGACTTACAATTCATGATTCAACTCTACGATTTGTAGTGAGACATAGAACCAACAATATCAATTGATTGCTAAACTGCCAATTTATATGGCAAAATAACATTACTTTTATGATATGACAAGTTTTGAAGTATTGTCTTTTACTTTTGAGAAGAAAAAAGCGGATGTTATTTGAACTTCTTTAAAGAATTTGGTGCTCATAGATATTTAGTTTATGACATAAATTTAAGTATTTCCCAACTATTGGGTCTGATTTATGTTGAATTTTTGTGTATATTCTTAAGTTATACATATATGTCATGATTTAAAGTTTCACGTGTTAAAAGTATGCTTACGGATTCGTGATACTTGAGTTTAAGACGCTGTAGAATTAAATAGACAGTTTTGGAAATTAAGAAACTCCTGGCGACCGGGGTCTGGTGTCAGTCATTTCTTATCTTGGTTTTGGAGTCTGTTATACGCCACTATTGTATCTTATCTTATCCCCCTTTGTCCTTCTCAAGTGAGACGGGAAGACCTGTGTTAAAGTGTTTTTTTTAATCTCTCCCCTCCACAAATACCTCTGCGCCATGCTGTTAGCTTCTAGAATAAAGTTGGTTTTCTTTTTGGGTTTGATTTGATTAGAAGGTTAAAGTGTGGCTTAGGTATAAGGATAAGTGGGTTGCTTTCTTTTTGAAAACTTGCTCCACAGGGAACTACCAGGCCCACGCATTACCATGTTCTGTTAGATGAGATTGGCTTCTCGCCTGATGATCTGGAGGGACTTGTGCATTCGTTATCATATGTGTAAGTATAAGCTTGAACTGTTGATTGCCTTCTCATGTGATGATTTGTTTATGTTAATCTACATCCAAAGGGCTATTATATATTAATAATAGATTATACGTTTTAAACAACAGGTATCAGCGGAGCACCACTGCCATATCTGTCGGTAAATTCCTGTAACTCATGCTATACGTATAGTGTACTAGATGGATATTTGGTTACCTGAAGCTATTGTTCCTTGCTGAGTTTATTGACATCTGTGATCGCAGTTGCTCCTGTATGCTATGCACACTTGGCTGCAACTCAGATGGGACAGATGATCAAATTTGAAGACAAGTCTGAGACTTGTTCCAGCCATGGTGGGCTGTCATCTGCTGGACCGGTTCCTGTGCCCCAGTTGCCCAAATTGCAGGAGAACGTCCGCAACTCCATGTTCTTTTGCTGATCTCTTCTCAAGACACACACAATGGTGGATTATATAGTTATATAAAACTAGGATCCAAACTTTTCTCTACCCAATTTAAATTAAAGTATGCCGTCTCTCGGCATAAACTTTAGCCGTATCTTATGGTGGGATTAGATCTTGCACTCTGCACCTTGTGCATTTTGAACTTACTACTATGATGTTTTGGCTGAATTATCTGCTTGTGTACTGAAATTTTGGTACAAGTTACTACGGCCTATGGTTTGGCTTGGATGCCGACAGGCAAGGCAGCCATATTAGGAAGCATAAAATGACAGAAATAGCCTCATCATTGTTTCAAGTCCAATTTGGATTTCGGATTTTTCCTTATTATTGAATTTTCAATTTCAATTATATTCTTTATCTGTGCTGCTATATCTCATATAAAGTGATCAATATTTTTAGTGTCTTTTTTCCGGAAAAAATCTAGATTTTTATCTGATTACAAAGAAAGTGTCGAAACCTCCGGGTCTGGTTAAGAAGATCAAAAGGAAAAATTGGAACTTTACAGTTGCAATGTTTTTTAGGGAGACATAGTAAAATTCTCTTAATGGTGTGATTGGTTTGAGGGGTGATTAATCTCTAGAGACTAATCTTCAAGTAAAATCAAACTCAAAAAGAGTAGGGAATTTGTCTGAGGAGGGGAGGGGAGGGTAATCTTCTAGAATCTGTTTTAAGGAGTAGGGAATTTGTGAGCCTACTAAAAACATTCTCCAATCATATTGTTATCCCCTGTCTAATTTTTAAAAAATAGCTTTTAGAGAATAGCTTTTAGATAAAAATGATAGTGTTTGAATAACTTTAAAACCTAGGTTTTGACAAACACCGTCCATAAGCTGTTCTACTCAAAACCTAGATTTTGACAAAAGTTTGCCAAACAACATTTTTCAGGCATCAAAACTTAGGTTTTGTCAAAAGCTTACCAGACACCCTTACTTTTTTTTTTTTTTTTTTTTTTTTTGGAAAATCCTTTTCAGGACCCTTTTTGGAGAAAAAAAATCTCAAAAAAAGCCTTCAAAATTCTGAAATCCCAGAAAAGGCCTTAGGGTCTTTTATGTGATTTTCAGAATCTTACGTAAGTTGTTAACGGGGCTGATATAGTTGTTAATTAACAACTAAATCAACCTCATTAACAACAATTTTCTAACAACTAAATCAGCCCAATTAACAACTATATCAGTAGCCCGTTAACAACTCACATAGATTCTAAAAATTCCAGAAAAGGCCTTTTCTGAGATTTCAGAATTCTGATGGCCTTTTTTGGGATTTTTTTTTCTCCAAAAAGGGCCCTGAAAAGGATTTTTCCTTTTTTTTTCAAAACCTAGGTTTTTTCTAGAAGTTATTCTGCATTTAAACCCTAGGTTTTGTGAAAAACATTTTTTTTTTAGCTTTTTCTCTCTCCTCTGCCATCATCAGTATTTTTCAAGAATGATCAATATCCTTAAGATATTTTTTAGTACCTTTCTATACCCTAAAATATTTTTTCAAGATTAGTTATTACCTTGAAATTTTTTTTCAATATCCTAATTTTTTTTTCTAAGATCAGGAAGTATTTTTTCAGTATTTTTTTTAGTACATGTTAGTTTCATGAATTTTTTTTTTCAAGATTGTGAGTACTGCGAAATATTTTTTCAAGATTCTAAAATAAATTTTTAAGACCATAAGTATTTTTTTAGTACTAGTCATATTAAGTATCTTTTTAGTATCTATCAAGTCTCGAAATATTTTTTTTAATATCAGTTGTTACCTCGAAATATTTTTTAAATATCCTAAAATAAATTTTTAATATTCTAATTTTTTTTGAAGATCATGAAGTATTTTTTTCGATATTCTTATGTATCTTTTTGGTACCCGACTATTTTTTTCTAAAAAATTAGTTAGTATCCGAAATATTTTTTAAAGATCCTAAAATAAATTTTTAAGGGTACGAGAAGTTTTTTTTCAGTATTAATCAGTATTAAGTATCTTTTTAATACCCGTTATCACCATAAAATATATTTTCAAGATCCTAAAATAAATTTTTAAGACTGTGAGAAGTACTTTTTCAAGATCTTAGTTAATATTAAGTATCTTTTTAAGACTTTCTTCAAGATCTTATGAAATATTTTTTTATATCCTAAAATAAATTTTTAAGATCATAAAATATTTCAAGGTACCGACGGGTACTAAAAAAATACTTAAAGATACTGAAAAAATACTTCATGATCTCTCAAATTTATTTAAAATATTTCAGGGGTAATAACTAATATTGAAAAAATATTTTAGGATACTGAATGATACTAAAAAAATATATTTAGGGATACTGATTAGAATTGAAAAAATACTAATGATAATAGAGGAGGGAGAAAAATTTGGAAAAAAACTAGTTTTTTTTTCTTCAAAACCTAGGTTTGCATAATAGCTTCTCAACAATTTTGGATTGTTTGACAATTTTTTGTAAAATTTAGATTTTGATGCAGAATAGCTTCTGAAAAATAATAGTGTTTGACAATCTTTAGACAAAACAGCAGCACTTAATCTTGTTCCTTTCCATATACATGATCTCTTTTCGGATTCAGTTTCATATTTTCTGCTTCAACTATAGGTCTTTCTGGATTGTTGATAGGAGGAGAAGGAATGTCTTCTGGGAAATATATGCAAGTTTACAAGTCACCAGCATTTCGAATCGCTATGTATGATCATCAAAAGGAAAAGTTTAGTCTAGTTAACCGGAAAGAACTAACAAAAGAATATGAACCCAAATTACGAAAGTAAAGCTCTTTCTCCCTAACAATGGAGAAATTCTATTTATAAAAAATATAATCAGTGTTGAGCTCTTAGAAAATCACTTAATGTTTTGTTAAAGATTTAAATTTTAAATAGCAGGTGCGGTAGACTGCACATGTTCTCTCATTTCTTGCCGGACGAAAATGGCGTTCCGTTACCGGACCCCTAGCCCCGTAGGCCGTAGCGTCACGGGAGAATGATGATGGGCGGCACGGCATTGAAAATTGCGGAGTCGTGGAGATTCGACAACGTGAAGGCAAGGCTTGAAATTTTTTAATGGTGAAATTAATTTTAAATGTGAGAATACAATTTTGCCCTTTTAAATTTAAGGGCATGTTTGAATTGAGGGAGAGGTAGAGAGTGGAAGGGGAGAGAGAAATTTCTTACCCCTCTCTTTACTATATTGCCCATAAAAACTTTTCAATATTCCAAAAATATACTCTCAACAAAAAAAAATATTCTTTTCATTAATAGCAATTTGGTCAATTTACTCTTTTCCACTCCCTTCCCTCTCACTCCCTCCCCTCAAACCAAACATACCCTAAAGGAAAAGCTGGAATGTTGGGCTCAACTAATCCCCGATCCGTCGCATTCTCATTGCCTACTTACAAGAGGATATTGGCTTGTTTGGAGTACAGCGTGCGTTAGGAGCTGTAATTTTGATAAAAAGTCAGTTACTGTTGCCAGCTGATTTTGGGTCTATTTGGGTTGACCTTTAAGTTCACTGCACTTAAAGCTCAAAATGTTCATAAAGCGTAAGGAAAAAGCTCCTCCAGAGAGCTTTTTCCCATAAGCTCTAAGCTTTTTGACATGGGTCTGCCACTTTTACCACGATCAATCCAAACACAAATCATTATTTATAATCTAACTTTTTTCCTACTGAGCTTTTTTTAAAGTCAGATAGCTTTTAAGCCACCGCTCCTAACGTCAACCCAAACAGGCCCATTGTCTATGTTTGTAGCTTTAGCGGAGTTCTATTCCAAAAATACATACACACTTCTTCTAGTCCTTATTATAAAGCACCAACTAACAATTTTCGCAAACCAAGAAAAACAGTTAAAGTCAATAAAGTTGTCCTTACGTAATTTTCAATATTACCCTTACTAATTATACTAAATTCTAATATCGTATTAATTATTACTCTCACCCACTACCCTTATTAATTATGGACATACATGGAAAAAGATAATTAATACTTCTTGAGAACAAGCAAGTGCCTTATAAAAAGATCAAATACATTTCCTAGTTGGTGCCTTATAATAAGTACCAGAGTATATTTTAATTATTTTTTTATTTTTATAATTCGCTCACACACACACACACACGGCGACACACGAGAACGAGAGTGCGAGACATACACACTAGGTCGGACTTGGAATCTCAGAACTCAGAGCAGAGCTCGGACTACTCTCGCGTCTCGACGGAGGCGACACCGAAGGAACCCTAGATTCGGCCTAGCTGTGGGCGATCCAGGCGTCTCTCCTCCTCTCTTCACCTGTCACGTCTCAGTCCGTCGGCGGTCACCGCGAGTTTCATTGTTGAAGTAAGTTTTCTTCTTTTTCCTATTCGGCGGTCACCGCGAGTTTCAGTCCGTCGTCGGCTGGCTCCTGATTATAAACCCAGTCTGTCCAAGAATTTTGTATGCCATCGGATGAATCAAAATATCAGCCACTTCGCCTTTTAAACTGTTAGCATAATATAATTGAGGTAATCTATTGCTACATCTTTGTTAAAGATGAATAGCTCAGTGCCATAAAATCTTGAACTACGTAATTGAATAATTGATGAGTTAAAGTGCAACAATTTAACCCTTGCTGAGTTTCCGCCTCTTGATTTTACTGTTACAACTTGAGAAGTAGTGGAGGTGATAATTTTAAGCCGAAGAGCAGTTCAAACATCATTCTTTTGGGGCCAACTTTCAAACATCTAAATGTGTCTCTCTCTTGTTATGAATTGAATGAAACATGCCAGATATATATATATATATATATATATATATTTTTTTTTTTTTTTTTCGTTGCCCAATGCGTAGAGTTTTTCAAATTTGATTGTAATAGGAAAAACAATGTTCAGTTTTCAGTCCGCGCGTCTCTACTTTTCCACATAATTGAATCTAGGTGGAAGCCTGCCATTCTATGTTCTTTGTTCGCAAGTCTTTTGCACATGGAAACATCCCAATTGAAAACGATGTCTAGTTCCAGTGAATTGAAAGCTTTTGTAATACTTTTGTTGTTAACTTCTGTGATAGTTCAGTTACATAATTTAGAGTCTGGTTAAGAGTGCAGGTTATAACATGGTTGAACAGGGCAGCCAGAGGAAGAGGCCAAACATACTGGTGACTGGCACACCAGGGACAGGAAAGACAACAATCTCCTCTGCTCTAGCAGAAGCGATCCAACTTCGCCACATCAATATTGGAGAATTGGTCAAAGAGAAGAACTTGCATGATGGATGGGATGATGAGCTTGATTGCTTCGTCATTAATGAAGACTTGGTGAGCTTCTATGTGAATCAATGCTGAAGAAAATATTTATTTGCATTTCTTGTTTAATTGCTAATATATGTGTAAATGGATGAATTTTACCATTCTGCCTTACGGTATTGAATCAGGCCCAAGGTGAAACACACAAGACCCCAAAAAGGCTAATGGATTGATAGAGTTTGAATTGTTTCATCTGATTGAGTATTTGTTTAGATAGTATAATAATTAGCAGGATTAATAAAGGCATGTATCTGCATAAAAATACATCATACTAATACTGTTTTTTCGCAATGAAAGTTAACTTGATCATTTAAAATATTTTTTAGTTCCCTTTCCTAACACCATAGATGCGAGGTACCCTTATTTGTTACGTAAGGTGTTTTACTTTGTAATGATTTTTATTCAATTGCTTCTATTTGTTACAATCGTTCCTCTGGTTGGGGTTTAAGGGAGTCCGTTTGTAAAAAGTGGCTTCCTTCAATATGGGGTTTAGGGCCCTTTGTCTGATTTGAATATACAATATTCATGACTACTTGGACAACATTTCATAAAGAATTTGCTTGGGTAGCCGATCACCCCAAAAGATTAAAAGAAATTGTTTGGGCCTAAAACTCTATAGTATGCATTATTAAAACCTGTATGCACCTGCCACCTGAATACCAAAAAAAGACTGTAGGCACCCGTTTCATGCAATGCTTTATCATCAATTGCAGCTTTGTCCTCTTATGAGCCCTTACTTGTGGTCTGGGGCTGACTCATTGTGTATGTGAAGTGCGAGAGTGAGAAAAGGGGTAAGGCATCAAGAATACATTGTGGATGGGGTCAGGAGGAGGGTAAGTAGCGTTAAAGTATGGTGTGGAGGAGACTCAATAAGGGTCCATCATACTCTGATCCCTTTGGAGTCATGAATGACTTGCTACCTCCCCCACTTTTATTGTTCTAGGTCATCTGCCTTGGATTCTAATGGACTCATGTTGCTTGGATTATGTAGGTCTGTGATGAGCTTGAAGATATTATGGAAGGAGGAGGGAACATTGTGGACTACCATGGCTGTGATTTCTTTCCCGAGCGATGGTTTGATTGTGTAGTGGTTCTTCAAACAGATAACTCTGTCTTGTATGACCGTTTGAGCAAGAGGTATGGATGACTTTTTGATTTAACAATTAATTTTTTTCATCTCATGTAAATTACATACTATCTTAACCTGTGTGACAGAGGTTACACTGAGTCAAAGCTTTCCAACAATATTGAGTGCGAAATCTTTCAAGTTCTGCTTGAGGAAGCCAAGGAAAGTTACCCAGAGGACAGAGTTATTGCATTAAGGAGTGATACTATTGAAGACATAAATATAAATATTGCAACTCTAACAGAGTGGGTTGGAAACTGGCATCCCTGAACTTAGTGGCAGCAAAACTTGGTACAGCAAAAGCGGGACCCTGTACATACTGTTTATTTGTTTTGCTGTGTCTTCTTTGTGCTGTTTTCCTTTCGAGGTTTTTTAGTGTTAAAACTGGCCTTCTGCCTGCTGTTTTCCTCAGTTGAATTGCTAGCACGGAGTTATCTTTACAGTTATTTCTATTTTAAGTTGCAATAATCCAAGATGTATGAACATGGGAACTCCCTCAGAAGCAAGCTTTCATTCTGGTGTGGGCTGCCTTCCATACACTGCACAATTGTAAGATAAACTGTTTAAGCTGCGAGTAAGATGTTGAGTTTCCCCCTGCTTTGGGTTGCAGCAAAAGTGAGATCTTGCGTCGGACAAGCTGACGAGGTACAATGATATTTACAACGTTGCACATTAATCTGGTTGGGTCCGACATGCATATAATCCTCTAATTCAGCAGTTTGAAATCAAATCTCGAATGCTTGTTTACCGATGAATCCTCAAATACCAGTGAGAAGCATCTTTCAGCGTTTGCCAATGCCGTTGTTATACGTTAAAGGCTTATTAATTATCATCTCATTTTTTTATCATTTTGTCCCTTGCTTCTCTCTGAACATAGTATTTGCATTTCAATTTTTGACTTTTTGTAAAAGATCCAACTTGACCTAGTTAGATCCTTAACATAAAAAGAAGACATTTACTTGCAAATTTCGAAGTATTGAAAGAAAAAAAGCTCTCCATGCACATCCACTCTTTTTTGCGTGGTGAAAGTGTGAACGACACTACACTCTCATGTGCATCCTTTATGATGCATATGTAACTTTACAGCGTGGGAGAACCCAATTTGGAAAGAGGATAGCCTTTAAAAACGGCCTAGCACGTAAGTTGAGTTTGCAGGAAGTAATATATTTGTCAATCTGGCCCGTGTTATTCTTCTTTTGACTCAGTTTGATGCATGATTAGCTTTGGCAGGCCTTCATCAACACCTTTAAGAAGAACTCTGCGGCAAAACCCATTGATTGATTGATCACACTGGGTTACAGTAAAACTAAGTCTTATTCCAATTTTGGCAAAGCTATAAAGTACAAAAACCTTGCACATTTTTCCGATACCATTCCCATTCAAAATAAGGACCCTTCTCTCTCTTTTTGTTTCTTTTCTAAACTAGTCTATCAGCTTATGTACAACATATCCTCCTCAAAGTCCAATGACCCAGAAACAAAGGATGCATTTGGAAGCTTCGGAAACGTTGGGAGACTTGGCAATCAGCAGCCCTCGCACAGGCAAGGTTTCAGCAATCCAAACCAATATTGAACAAACAAAAATAATCTTGCTCTTTGCGTTCAAATTAAAAAGCAGGCTGCTTCTTCCTCCAACTCACTGTCATGTTAGATTTCAATTCAAAACTGGGGACGCATCAAAAACTCTGCCAAAAGGATTTGTATTTCTCATTGTTTAGTTTATGTCCTCTTTCACCGCCTTCCTTTCTTCAGCTCGAAAGTCCTCCAAACTACGGTATTTTTCTCTGAGTAATTTATCTAGCTCTGAGTGTTTGCTCAGCGGTTCTTTATGGTCCCGTACTGCACGATAATGGTGAAATGCCCTGCCATAACCAAAAGAAAATAAGTAGTTATAAGAGTGATTGATAATGTAATAGCCCCAAACAAACCGAGATAAGTTATAACTGTGCTGTAAAATTTTAAAACAAAAGAGCTAATTAATTACCAGTATTTTTCCAGGCCATACAAATTGCCCTTGTGGTAAAAATCCAGAGTCAACTGTTCAAAATCCTTGTATAGATCCTCTCTGAATTCCTTCTCCAAGCCATAACTGAAACAAGGAATTGCTCAAAATCACAAGAGGACCTAAGGAAAATGATGGTACTAACTAAAGTTCATCAAGCAAATAATAAACATTAAATTTGATGCTACTACCTGTAGAATCTGAAAAGGCACTCTATCCCGTAATAATAATTAGCCAATGCATCCTCCATTGCTAGTTTCTTAAATTCATCGTACATAGAAGGAACAAATATGTTTCTGAGAAAGTATGACCAGAACCTGTATAATGTATTCATTTCCTACAAAGACAAGCAATTACTACTGAAATAAGTAATTATGCAATTGAAAGTGTATATGGAATAAGTATAGTGTTACTGACGAAAATCCAGATTAACAAGACTTCATGAAAAACTCAACAAAATATTGACAATGCTAGATCACAACATAGTTAACTAATACGAGCAGCATTCTTTGTTTAAAAAAATGTATAGAACCACAGAAAATGTTGCAAAACTTGCATGAACAATATGGATAAAGACTGAGAAAAAATTACTAGAATTGAAAAAATTAATCAACCCTAATACCACCAAAGAAAATATAATTAAAATATACTGACGTCACCATTTAATCCTTAATTATGAATAGTTTCAAAGGAGGTTTAGAGTTCTAGTCCACCTCACTGCAGCCAATTCCAAGTTTCTTTCTATCATTCAGGCACCGCTTATGATACTTGAGATACCTGTAAGGAAAAACAGTCATATAAATGACATGGCAGTGCACTATATCCTTCACTCTATAGGTCTTCATGCACAAATACTGTAAGAAAGCAGTAGCACTATCCCTTACTTCTGATGTTTGAAACCATTTTCTTCTAAAAGTTGGTGACTCGGATGCTGAAATGGTGGAAAAGACTTGGGCAAGGAACCCACAGGTGGGCTACTTCCAGAATGACTCCAATGCGGTGAAACACTCAATTTTGAAGGCCTAGGGCTGCAAGATAGAGATAATTATTGGAAACTTGCACATTCATCAAACAAACAATCAAACCATAAATATACCATTTCTTTTAGCATTTATGACATCCTCGTTGTACCAATGACTCTCCATGTTATTACTCAAAAAACAAAATGACAAAAACCAATATCACACTGTAGAGCTCAGAGAACAGACAATTCCAAACTGACCCATGATTTTCAGGAGGCGTAGAAGCAAAGAAAAATCCAACAGAATTACTTGGTGGACTTTCAGATATAATTCCCAAAGAGTTGCGACCAGTTCCATGATTTCTAAAATTGCTAGAGAAAAATCGCTGCTTATGGGAAGACTGCTGCTTGAGAGAGGCTTTTTGTTTCCTGCGGAGACTGGTGCTCCCGGACTCTTCAAGGGCATTGCTTCCACTGGCATTTTCTCCCATCTTTGTATTAGACACTCCTGGAGTGTTGCTTGTAGATTTTAACTTTCGATCTCTGTTATCAAAATTATTCTTTCTACGATTTGACCGTTTATTTTTAAGTTCCTGTCAATAATTATGCGGGTAACATTAATTCAATGTTGAAGAGATGATGACGTCCTGGTAAAAGCAAGAAACAAAGATAGCTTTTTAACCTGTTCATAGAAGTAAAGACCATCATTTATTTCAGAAGCAAGTTCACTGGAAATGGATTTTGGTTCTTTGTCACCAACTTTAGATCCTTGTTTAATATCACTATTCTGTACAATAGAAAATAAACAAATAATCCATATATACAGGCTCAATAGAGAGTATCAAGAAAAATCATAATGCTATAGTTGTGCAGTTCAAGCCACTTTATAGCCATCTAAGCACCCAAAATTTATTTAAATTTTCATCAATTCTGTTTAAGGTACCCGTTTTATTCCTCCTACTTCATGGAAGAAAACAAGTAAAGGAGATGAAGCAAGGGGAGAAGAACTGGTTCAGAAGAATGATTCTTTGCTTGTCTAAATGATTATAATCAGTGCAGGTATTTATATTGGTTTATAGGGGGCACATAACAGCAAAATCCTTAATGACTGATCCCACTAAATCAGCCTCTCATCTCTGTAAATTAGCCTCTGGTCCTATTTATGATACTTCATAATATTTACAATTAATACTGAATATCCTTCTTCAAAAGAAATGGCGAGTTACAAGATTTCAAAGAACATGTAAAGAAGGGTGCATTCCTTGGGCAGCTATGCCACCCTTATCCATACCAGTCAATCTAGCATTTGTTATTACAATCCTCTTCTCTGGAGTCACTTTTTAATAGCTTAGCTTTTGAGATGAAATGTTCTCAAAAAGTTTCTTCATGTGTCAATGCCTACACATTTATCGTGGGATGAGAAAAGACCATGTCTTCACCATGGTGCTTTCTCACTGTTTATTCAGGTAAGTGTTTTTGCCAAATATGTGAATGAGTGGCCCTGTAGCATTCTTGTCCTGCTGGTTATTGGATCTTGGTAGGGTTTTCTTGTGTTCTATAATGTTCTATTCTCTTCTGAGGGGGGTATACCATCATCCTCTTTTGAAATCTTCCTTTCTAATAAAGCTTTTATTCTAATAAAAAATAAATAGTGACCAGTTTTTGAGGGGAGAAGACACTTTTTTAATTAGCTTATCAACAAAATACCTGGGTAACAATTACAAGTCTCTCAACGTCCTGGTCATTGACAACCATCTCATCATCTTCATCATCGATCCTTTTAGGCAACAAATTCCATCAGATGAATGTAAAATCAAATGTAACACAAACTAGTTTGCACTTAAATGGCAACAGTGTGACAATAACCTAATCCCATTCCATATGCGATCTAAACATCTCAAACAGAAGATATTAACATGGGTTTAACAAAGAAAATAAAATTCTTCATCTTTCACATTAAAAGGAATAGGAAAATATCAATCTTGGATGAGCCCAAGAAAATGTTATTGGAACTACTGAGAAAAAGAATTAAAATTGAGTATGTTGCAGATTGCACATTTTAAGATATGCAAGAATAATCTTATTTTAGTTTGAAAAGGAAGCAAACTTTTGTGAGATGCAGAAGCAAGCATCCATCCTCTAATAATCTAGGAAACAGCAATAAAGGATGGAGATTGGGGATAAATCTAGACTACAAATGATAGGGAATAAATAAACGAAAATAAAAATTACATACATCAACAAACCATTAATAGTTCTAAGACAAAAGGTAAAACAAAAATCATCTTCAAGATTCTTTTTGGCCAAAAACGTTCATGATATGTATAAGATGTCTTTCAGGGGGGAAAACATTAACAAAAAATAAATGCACAAATATAAAATACCAATCTTATGTTCAATATAAATTATTCATTATGGTTGAGCAAAAAATTGCAGTACAAAATATTTCATCTTCACTATTTATACCCGCAATAGGCCAATAGCTAGTGAGTAGCTTATTGCCATTTATCCAGGCTTCTCATCTCCCCAACTACAGATTCTGTTAATTATAAAGCTTTTAATTATTTTCATCTCTCCAAATAAAGATGTATTTGCATAAGAAATAAAAATGAAAGCTTTCCAGTGTAAGGAAAATATTGCAAAAGCACTTGAATGATTGGCCAAGCATAAAACTTATTTGTTGTTACAATGCTTTTTAAGAGAGAAGATTTAGGAAAAGCAGAAACTTGAGCACTAAACCCAAGACACAATGTCCACATACCTGTATAGACTTACTTGAAACATGGCTCTGGTGGATGACACTAAAGAAGTGGAAAAAGGGACTAGAAAACTAAAGCTGATGAGAAAATTACATTTCGTTTTAAATTTTCTAATTTTTTATGTATCACGTATTGTTTGAATGTATTTTAACAATAAGTGTCCACAATCAATCTTCTGCAAGACATTTTCAAAGACCTGAAAATTTTGACCATGTTTTTCTCCCACCTAGTTATCCAAGCCTGATATCCCCCCCAAAAGTCATCACTAGGACATTTTAACCTGTGTAAGAATTAGGTGCCATACCTTCTAGTAGAAGAAAGATTGGCCTTCTTTGGCATCTTGTTTTCGAGCTCTATCTCTTCATCAAGCATAAATGTAGTTGCAAAATCATGAGAAAGATCTTTGACATCCATATCAGTCAGAGCCTCCATGTTTCCAGTCTCGTCAATTTTTTTTGGCTCAGTATCTTGCGAGCAGAAGCATAACTTATTGCTGCTCATGTCATGTTCAGTGAATTTGACACTTTCATCAGTTATTGCTTCTGATTTATTATTGGAAAGATGACACTCAGCATCATGTTCTGTGTTTATTTGTGAAGTTTTCGTCCCATTTTTATTTGGTTGCATCTGTTCCTCTAGAGTATTAAGAGTTGCTTCAGAAATTGCCTTTGTCCTGTCTTCAGTGGCATCACTATTTTCAAGATATTTGGTCGTATCATCTGCAGGTTGGTTATGTTGGCTCTCCTGAATCTGAGCAATTGATGCTGCTGAATTTCTTATGGAATCACGAATCCATTTTGACCAACTATTGCGTCTCCTAATCTTTTTATCCTATGTAATAACACAAGCTACAATTAGAACTAAGAAAAATAAGCAACATGCACGCCAAAAACAAAAATGAAAAGAAAAGGAATATACAATATAAATCTGATGAACATATCATGAAATTGTCACGCTTTTGATGCTTTGGTAATATAAAGCTTGCTCCAAAAGCATTAATATGGTGTCCCTTGTATGTAGAGTCTACAAAGAGACAAGGTTTAAACATCTCTTTAAGTTCACAAATAAAGGCATTTTAACCCTCTATTTCATATATTGAAGCCATATTACAATTTAGCTTAAAGAGCCAAAATAATTTTTCCCACCATCTAACCCTTTTAATTTCTCAAAAGTTGCGTACATGTAAATTTAACATACGAACTTGAAGTGTTTCTAAAACATATTTCTTTTAAAATAATTTGATAAAACGGTAACCTATGTGTTTTCATTAAAATATTGAACACAAATTATACCATATCAAGTAGCCTTAAATGGCAATGAGCATGACGCCTGTGCCCAATTTATCAAAAAAAGAAAAGAAAAGAATTTTATGCCCAATAGAAAGAAAGAAAACTTAACACCTTGTTATGCTTGTCTTGAAATGAAACAACTGAACTGAAAAGTTTCAATGGAATTATACAGTAATTTGAATAACATACAAAAAGAAAGTTCAATTATGTATACTCAAGGTTTTGATTCGAACTGTTTAAGTTGATTAAAGAACAAACCTACTGCCAACAACTGAAAACAAAGTTACATGTTCAAGCATGCATAATTGCAGCCCCTAACTCATGCACACAAAAAGATCCAATGATGAAAAAGCTGGGCCAGTCCTTGAACTAGCAAAGTCACAAACGCAGTTGAACCAATCATAAATTAATATATTGAATATCACATAAAAAGGAAAAAAACCGTCAAACTTGGAAAAGCAAAAACAACCAAGTGAAGTGAGAATCGAACCTGCACTTCTATGGTATTAGAGCTCTGCAGCGAATCAAGGATGAACAGTATGTCCTCACTCATCTTCTTAACCTTTAGAGGTTTTGACAATAGTATAGCATCAGAATTACATAACTAAAATTTGAGAAAAAGATTATTATATACTAAAAAACCTACAACTTGACATTATATTATTGAAAATAATACAGATTATAGGAAGCACCTGCTTAAAACATATATTTTAAAAACTGTAACATAATTAGGAAGCAAAAAATTTACAAACAAACCCTTTTAAATTCAGCTACAATGGATATCGGAACCCATCCATGGTTATCCATCATGGAAAGAAGATAATGGTCACTCTGAAGATTTTCATCGCTGCCAAGAGAAAACACTGAGGTCAGCAGTTTGCTGAATGAGCAATCTTTATCACATTGCTTACATTGGTATATTCCCAGTATGTTGATTAACTTGATTACAGGAGTCCTCAAAACATGTTTAATGCTCATTAAAATCACTACCACCTTTTATGGCACAACTCAAAATTATAAAGCCTAATAGAAAAGGCAATAATTATCTTAGACTTGGTTACTGTCCCTTCTCAAAGCAACAAATCAATCATCTCTTTGTATCGCTGCCAAGAGAAAACAGAGGTCAGCAGTTTGCTGAATGAACAACCTTTATCACATTGCTTACATTGGTATTTATATTCCCAGTATGTTGATTAACTTGATTACAGGTGTCCTCAAAACATGTTTAATGCTCATCAAAATCATTGCCACTCTTTATGGCACAACTCAAAATTACAAAGCCTATTTAGAAAAGGCAATAATTATCTTAGACTTGGTTACTGTCCCTTCTCAAAGCAACAAATCAATCATCTCTTTGTATTTCCATCTAGCAGTACAATCATTTCATTCATCCTCATCTACAAGATAATGTTGATATCCAATGGTCTAAAGTTAATGACACCCATCAAGATGAAAACAATATTAACAAAACAAAAAATTATTATAATACAGCAAAATCTTTCATAACACTTATTTAACCAAAGCCAATAGCACTTACACGTTAAAGGCCAATGTCCACAATTGATTTACTGACCTGAAATAATATTCTATCTGTTTAACAATGCTAGCCCTCAAAGCTATAGTTTCTGGAGGCATTGGCTGAGATACTGGATTGACAGGATATGGAACAAAATGACGAGGATGCGCTCCTCTAATAGAGCCTGGGGGTGCTATGGGGACATACCATACAGGTGGAGGTCCTAAGCAAAAACAGAATCATTGAGATACGGAACCAACCAATGGAGGAATTCAAGAATTATAAAAAATACAGAGATGTGTTCCAAATGACTCGAGACAAATTCCTGTGCAGAGTTCTGCATATGAAAAGCCAGAGGATCGTGAACAAATATTTACCAGGGAAGCTTGGAGCAACCATGTAACCAGGAGGTGGACCATAAATTGGAGGTCTTATGAAGGTCCTTGTTCCCATACCCTGTTGCATAGAAATGTTTGTTCTAGGGACAAATGCCCTTTGATGGTGCCAAGTATTATTTACATGGTCAACTTGTTCCTTCATAGGGGGTCTTCCACTAGAAATATTAACATAAGCATTTGGATCCCCTTGCGCAGATGGCTGAACATTTTTTCCATCAACAGCATGAACAGTTGGAACAAAGGCTTGTCTTGGTGCCTGAGATGGAGGCTTCGCTAAAGGATTTTCAACACTTGGAAAAGGTCCTGGTCCAGGAGGAAACGCATAGCCAGGAACAGCTATGTGAGGTGGAGGTACCATCGCATGAAAAACTGGTGGAACTGGTGGTTGATGATAAGCCATTGGTACAGGAAAAGGAGGAGCACCACTGGAGTTGCGCTTAGAACCTGATTTCTGATGACGTGACGATGAGATCTTATGCAACGAATTAGTGTTTCCCGAACCATTTGACTTCTGCTGAACAACTGGCCCCTGTGATGATATGGACGAGAAGGTAGAAGCAAAGCATATTTAGTATCAAATTTAAGACTCTTGTGACATTAGACTACTATTTCAATTTAAAAAACATAAGACTAATGAATTATTTTTATTTTTATTTTGGGAGGGGGGGTTTCAATATCAGACATCGGAGCAATTTCTTAAAGCTTTAACACGTCCAATTATCCTCTATGTATTTATCATTGAAAACTACTTCAATGCTCAAATCTTTGCCCACATACCTTCCTATAACAGTCATTTCAAAATGAAAACGTAGTAACATCTCTAGACCCCTAATCATCATATGATATTCTTACATAATTCATTAAATAATAATTTGGAATGTTCAACCAAAATTTCAAGGAAAAAAAAAACTGATAGTTTAATAGCAAAAAATCATAGTGATACATTTTTCTTTCAACTCGCCAAATTTTAACTGATGGCAAACAATTCTAAATTACCTGAGCAACACAAAAATCACCACCTAGAGACAAGCATGTCAGAATTATTCCACCAAAGCAGGATAAACGCAATGACTGAGAAGATATAGGAAGACATCCGTACATAAGGATGTCCTTCTGGAACTAAGATTTGCTTTTTCTTATGTATTTACATTAATGACCAAGTACAACAACTACGTGATATAATTATTTAAGACTTTAACTCCTCTGCGTGCACATAAAAAACTCAAAACCTTTGTTGTGCGGCATACTTCATTCCAAGGAATATAAAACATTAACTAAATTTTTTTATTGACATCCATCATTTCAAGGAATATAAAACATTTCTATACAAGTTATTTTCTACAAGAATCATTTCAATACGTTTTAAACCCATGTTACGACATTCTAATTTTGGATCCTAATTAAAAACAAACTTGACAAATTCTAGAAGTGTGACAAATACCCTCACCATGTAAGAAATCAGAGAGGATCTTGCCTATAGTCAAGCAGACTAACCTAAAAGGCATCAAAAAGCCTAAATGGCGTCAAATGGTTTCTTGCTAAGTAAGTGGGTCCATATGGTCAAATCAGAACTTAGATTTTTTTACCAAAGGGAACTTGAAGGTTGCAATAGGCCATGGCTGATGGCAGAGACCAAAAAGCAAGCCAACCCTACTCCCAACCACCCCGACCCCAAACCCCAAAGAACGGATTCCCTTGTCCCTACTTATCAAAACTAGACAAATTAGCCTCAATCAGTCAATCCCACTGCCCAATGGGATGCAAGAACATGAGAGAATCCCCAAATACATACAATTTTTTTTATATTAAGTAATGATTTGAAATGCCGCAATAATAAATTTCTAAAATATTCAAATAAAATTGATACAAATAGACACATATTAAAGTTTATTAGAACAAATTAGAAGTATTTAATTACCCATTTCCTGTATGTTGAACAAAGTTTCAGGTGAGCCACATTGTTTATGACTTATGAATAATACATCTTACAATAGATTTTATATTTTATAGATATATTGATGATATTGATGCTAATAAGTTATAAAGACGTATGTAAAAGTAATTGAATAAAATAAACGATGTCATAGTAATTTTAATATAACAAATTCCATGAGAGATGGTCCCCATCCCCAAATTCTAGCGAGGGGAAAATATTTCCCCATTCTTGTCCCCTATGGGAGAAATTGTCCCCATTCTTATGTAAGGAAACTCCTAAGGGAACCATCCCAACACAAGAAACGGTCCATAAATTGGCTTAGGAAGACAACACTTGGAGGACAGTTTTAGTGAAACAAGGAAGTTAAAATATAAAAAGGTTCACACTTGATAACATAAGAGAAAGCTTGACATAGAGGCGTTAAAGCATTATTATAGAATATGGATAAGATATAGTTAGTTAAGTCTAAGCGGAGAAACTTTAAATAAACAACAGTAACGGGAGGTAAAAGAAATGACAAAAATTCCAAAAGTCCTCAGTCGCGAACAACATAAAAGCTGCCTAACAAGCAGCTCAACAACAAGAGCAAAAACAAAATTTGTGGTAAAAAATGTTTTTTAACATGAGGCAGCATTAGTTCTAAATTTTGCGAGCTTAAAACATGAAATTAAATTTAGAAGTAAACTTGATAATGCCGTTTTCCCTTTAAAAGTAAATTCTATCCTGATTGCTAGCAATAAAAACATAGAACTGATCTCAAAAAAATCATCAAATCAATAATGACATTATCACATTTCATGTCAGAGACCATAATGCTATCCAAGAGAGGTTAACCTGCATAGGTGGAGGCCGTGAAGCAGTCTCCCCAGAAATTCCAACGGCAACCGACGTATCGTCAAGCTTGGCTGCAGTCTCTGAATTCTTAGGACGTTGGGCATCAGAGAGAGCAGGCCAGGACTCAGTGCCCATCATAACAGAGACATCACTTCCGTTCCCATCTACAGCAGGAGTCTTCCACGGCGATTTGGGGGCATTAACCTCCTTCTGATCCTCGCCAATCTCACTCTCAGCAATCACCATCACTTACAATCACCTAACTCTCAAACTTGGCCACGTAAGCCTCACTCTCTTACCAAATTACAGTCACAGCTTGCAAAACAACTGGAAAGAAAGAAAATTAAATGATCAACTAAAAATGTGAAAATAAGACAGAGAGATAAATTCACTTGCCACTTGAATCAAGAGCTATCATCGATGACAGAGCAAGGGAAGATTGAGCACAGGAATCCTCTGGAGCAGCAGGAATCCAAGTGGGTTTTCAGTAAAAAGCAGGCAGTGAAGCTTTGATCAAGGTTGAAGGCGGGGTGAGTGGGAGAAGAAGTAAGGCGGGTGATAATGGGGTTCGTATGGTGCGGTGGAAATTAGGGTTTGTGAGGAGAGTGAGGGTGATGATAGTGGCTGGTTTGGGTATGCTATAATTAAACTATTCGGAGTTGCAGACGCCTACAAGTGCGATGAACAGGTGAAAAGGGGAGCACGAGGTTTTAAGGGCTTATATAGGGGTGCCCTATCATAAGCAAGCGTGGAGCGTAACTCATTGTGTGTTTTCCATTGGCTGATGGCCACCTCAGGAATTGAAAGACGTTACGAGCAAGCGGCGCCTCTGTGCGTCAAAACTCAAAGGGGCTTGGGGCCCATGAGTGCCCCAACGAGGAAATTAAAATTATGATTCGAGCTAGATTAAGTGTACAGACAGATATTGATATTCAAACATGTAAACTTAACATTCTTCTAAATTCGATGGAAAGAAAACTCTTATAAATTCTAATTATGTTTAAATATTAAAATTATTATTTATTACTCCATTTAAATAAATTATTTCTGAACTTGTTGGTAAGAGATGTACTAGGTGGCCAGAAGGCAAAGCTTACTTGATTCGTAGTAATTTCAAGGGAAATGATTGGGAGTTAGGCAAAGAAGTGATGGGTTACTGAAGGTGAACATAGAACAATATTTGATGAGAAAATATATAGTTGGTTCAAAAAACTCATTTAAAAGGCAGTGCGAGATATCAAATTATAAAAGCCTGAAAAAAAAAATATAAAATGAAGTCACAAGAGACTGAGATCCACACTCATTCTGAACTAAAGTCCATAGGCGCCATTTGCCAGTCTATTAGCAACACAGTTTTGGTTCCTTGAGACGTGCTTGACTTTTTGTATATTCCAAGCATAATTGGTTATACTATGAACTTAGATCACCATCAAGCTATAGTTTTTCAGAGTTGAATTCCAAGATGTCATTTACAGCATTACAATCAGGGGAACACATTTTGTGCTGATTATTTTGATGAGCATAATGTGCTCATTATCAATCTAGACTGTCTAAATTGATTATGGATGGTCTACATTAATTTAACTATTATATTTAAAACAACATTTTATTTTAATATATTTTAAAAAAATTAGCATAGCCTTTTTTTTTTTTTGTTCTTTGTAGGCGCTACATCACCCTAACATATGAGTAAATATGGCGATGCAATGACCGTACCCCCACATGGTGTCTTATAGCACCTCTATTATGTTCTGTTGTAGTTGTAGTGATACATATAGAGTTGATGACATTGCTCCATCAATATTAAGTTGATCCAATCAGGAGAAAACTTAAGGCAACGCTATATTATTAGCTAAAAAACACATCATCATGCTGCACAAATGAATGATTTTCCACGTTAGAAAGTTATGCAACATAGTATCCATGACCAATAGTACTAATGAGGTTTATGTATAATTCATCGTTTGGGCCATAATGATCCACCGCAACGCAACCTAGTTTAATTTCCATGAGCTTTGAATCCGACACTTGTTCAAATTAAAGTGACTGCTTTTCTCCATGCTATGCATGAGCGGTTCTTCATGTTCCTAGAGAACGTGAAGACCAAGAAGTTATTATGCTTGGGATCTTATATATGTGGTCTCTTGCATGTAAAATGGATCTCCAGAGCCTGTTGGGGTCGAGGTTGCATCATCAGAGTTGGACTCATTCTCTTCCTCACAATGATCTTCGTACCACATTTGCTTATTCCTTTCATCAGTTTAATTATCAGCAAAATTCAGCATCTTCATTATTTTCTTTTTGTCCGAGTTTCAACGAATGAATGAGCCCTGTATGATTGGTTCCCACTTTCCAGTGTCTCGGATTTCATTTTTAATGCTCCTTGCCAATAAATCAATGCATCTTCCTCCCCAGATGGAGGGCGTTCAAGAATGAGAGAGGATTTCTTCCATGTTGCCGAAGGAAGTTGGAGGGACTCGGATGGTCAGATATACCTATCTCTTTGTCTGAGTTAAAGCCCATCTAACAAGCCAAGAAAGTCGCTGTTTAAAACATGACAAATTCATCAACCGGCCATGTACTCTCTTCCTTGCCCCATCTCTATTAGATTATTTGGTAATATCTCTTGCTGTATGTACTATTATCATTAGGTTTAGTAACAAGGCTTGGTTCATTCCTTTTATTTGTCACCGCATCGTTCCATAGAAACCCATGGTCAGCTTTCATTATTTTTATGAAATAGTATAGTATTAACTTTTGGAGCCCATAAATATTCATGCTGAAAGAGGTGCTATGCCTTCTCTTTTAGCCTCCAAAAGAAATCACGTCTTCTCATCAACTGGAACAACCTTTAAGGACATGGGGTCACCCCAAATCTTGCCAAGGCCTCTCTAAAATTCATTTTCAAATACAACATATAATTATTACTCTGCATTCAACCTCCTGTTGGCTGGGCAAAATTGAATGTAGATGGAGCAAGTGCATTGAGGTCTGCTATGGCTGGGTGTGGGGGAGTTTTGAGAGATTGTAATGGAGTCTGGGTGGCGGGATTTACAAAGGAGATTGGTGTATGCCCAGCTAGTATAGCTGAAACATGGGCTATTTTGGTAGGACTGGAATTGGCCAAGGGATTTAGGGTTCAAGAAGGTTATTCTTGAATCGGATGCAGAGGAGGTTGTCAACTTGCTGCTAAATGAGAGAGGCAGTTCGGGAAATTTGCTGGGTGTAAGAATACAGGAGATGTTAGTTAAGGATTGGCAGGTGAGCTTAAGGCATATCTAAAGGGACCCCAACAGGGTTGCGGATGCTTTAGCACGAGTGGGTATTAACAAATCTGAAGTTTTAGGTGTCTGTCCAAGTTATCTTTGGGATTAGTTCCCCTTATGTGTAATTTTGTTTGATGTAATGCAGGCTTATTACTCTGTTGTATTGTATATGAAATACAGTACTTTTTTTTTTTTTTTTTTTAATTACATTTCATGTTTGTTACTCAAGAGAAGTGGATGACTTAACTCTTCCAAAGTTGATGATGTAAGTTTTTCTATAATTTTCATGTTCAAATATCAAGTAATAAGAATATGAACAAGGATCTTAAGAACTCATGATTTTCACAACACTACATGTTTAAGTCAAGATGCTCTAACCTCTATCCATAATTGTAAAATCGATACTTCATAATATGTGACTTACAATACGATAATTGAAACATTTATCATTCTCTTTACCCTTCATTTCGCACTCTCTCTTATTGATGAAAAACTAGAGGCGTCTATAATGGTCAGAGAGTGAATGGACAAGTTTGTATCATTTATATAACTTATGTATCCAAAAGACATGTACATTCTTTGGATATGACTGCTCCCATCAAGCAGTCAAGAAACCTCTCCCCAAAAGTCATTTACCAATAGTCATTTTAGTCCCTTCATTAATTATTAAATTATATACATTTATCACAGCCACATGAGACATTTCTTACATTCTCCCACTTGGCTTTTGTGATATATGTCATTTCATGATTTAACAAAATATCAAAAATTTTGCGCATAATCTTGGCTAAAAGTTTTCATATATATTAGTTACATCATAAATCATGGTTAAGGATAAAACTAATACGAGTCATAGCGGTTGTACATCAATATATCGACGAAGTCCCTTCCATGTACTACTTTATTAGTCTTTCTTCTTGACATGACACTTTAATGGAAGTAACTTTAATGTCCATCAATAAAGTCTTCATAGCAGACAAATCCTGTTTTTCAACAACATCATTTATGCATGCATACATAAAGTTGAAAACAGGAGAATCTCATAAACACATATATACTAATGAGCTCAAAGCGTCAATGACCAATACATAACAATAATTTTAACATTCGCTAGCAGACATACCCATACTATACACATGATCAGTGAATGTCTTGGGCGGTAATCTCTTTGTTAAGGGATTAGCTATCATAAGATTGGTGCTAACATGTTCTATTGACACTCTATGTTTTTGAACCTCTTCTTTAACGATAAAGTATTTCCATTCCATATGCTTAGCGCCTTTAGAATACTTGTCATTTTTATAAAAGAAGATTGCTGCGGAATTATCACAATAAATTTTCAGTGACTTGGCTATACTATCGACTAATCCAAGCCCTAAAATAAAATTCCGTAGCCATTTATCCTGAATCATGGCTTCAAAGCATGCCACAAATTTAGCTTCCATAATGGATACAACAATTACTAACTGCTAATCCAATCACTTCAAGGTTGCTAGACCTCCTATAAGTAAGCATGTAACCTTTAGTTCCTTACAAATATCTTAGAACTTTCTTTGCAGCTTTCCAATGACTCATACCGGGATTACTCTGGTATCTTCCCAACATTCCAACTGCAAAGCTGATATCTGGTCTTGTACAAGTCTGAGTATACATTAAGCTCCCAACTAGTGATGCAAACGGAATTGCTTCCATTTCTTTTCGTTCCAATTCATTTTTAGGACATTGCATGAGACTAAACTTATCTCCTTTCTGAATTGGAACAGGAGATGATGAGCAGTTTTCCATTCTGAATCTCTCTAAAACTTTATTAATATATGCTTTCTGAGACAAGCCTAACAAATCCTTTTGATCTATCATGGAATATTTCTATTCCAATCACTTAAGCTGCCTCACCCATATATTTCATTTCAAAGTTACTATAGAGAAACTTCTTAATCTCATTTAAAGGACCAAAATCATTAATTGTAAGCAAGATATTATCAACATACAGAACCAGTAATATAAACTTGCTCCCATTGACCTTCAGATATATACACCGATCAACAATACTTTATTTAAATCCAAAGGAAACAACAGTATCATTGAACTTAAGATACCATTGTCTTGAAGCTTGTTTAAGTCCGTATATTGATTTCTTTAATTTGCACATCATGTGCTCCTTTCATTTTTCTATGAACCCCACTGGTTGGTCCATGTACGCATCTTCCTCTAAATTCCCATTTATAAAGGAAGATTTCACATCTATCTGGTGTAACTCTAAATCATAATGAGTCACCAATGCCATAATGATTCTTAGAGAATCCTTCTTAGAATTTGATGGTGAAAAGGTTTCTTTATAGTCAATGTGAAAGAACCCTTTCTCACAACAACAATTACCATGCTGATTCCACGCAAAAAAAAACAGTCAATAACACATGATAATGAAAATATTTTATTTTCAAAACATATATATAATGGTTCAGGGCACAACCACCGCCCACAAACCCGGGGCTCAAGGCACAACCAACGCCTACAAACCCCTTATGTAACATCCATGATTTTTGGCACACTTAACAAACAGAAAATGCACAAACCCCGAGTCTCACAACAATACAATCTTTAAAACAGTTAATATAATATTTCGAAATCATGAGGGCCCTAGAATGACAATATAGAAATCAAAGTACTACACCAATACCAAAGGAGGCCTACAATCTCACAATTTCTATGCCTCTGGTTGCTCCCCTTGTCCTCTAGTAAAATTAGAGGTACCGCCTGAAAAATGTTAACAACGACGGGGTGAGACATAAAGTCCCCATAACCAAAATTAATTTATAACATATGCCAGTAAAGAATGTAAGTCAGAGAAGCAGGTTTGCTAATAATATTATAATAATATTTTCAACATTTTAATGACACAAATTCAAACAATAAATAAAACATTTAACAGATAATAACAATAACAAATAGTCATCCCCACTCATCCATCCTACTCCTCCTTATTTCCTCGTGGACGTGGATCAGCCTATCAGTGTTAGAAAACCCGGCTAAGGTTAACTATTACTTCAAGGTACTGTCCCCTCCCATGTCACCACGCAATACCATAACAGGGAGGTGTGCGCCCAAAACACTCAACTCAAATCCGGCCAAGGATTTAAGAGAGCCAATGGACACAATTTCACCCTCACATCTCTTCCACACAACCCAACATATTAAAATAATACTACAAATATGAGTTTCAAAATCATCTTAAAAAAATATTATTTTTTTCCCAAATTCGACATATCAAATTAGCCTCTTAACAAAAACACTTTCATAATTAAATAATCCGCATACAACATCTCACACAACTTCCACAAACATCATAACAACAACAGTTCCAATATAAATATTCACATATATATATACGGGTTGAAAGTACACTGCTTCACTGAGATAATTTCATATCCAACATACATATAAATTTCAAAACACACACAAATAGTATTTAATAAAATAAGGTTTAGAAAAACTTTACAGTCCAAACAAGCATATATAATAAATTAACCCCGGTTACCTCAACTCCAAGCTCAATATTAACTTGAGAAGCGGAATGCGAACAATCATCGGTCACAAGAAAACTCTACATTATCAATGTAAATACCAATCAACCTCAAATAATAAAATAAGTTATACATTCTATCTCTTAAAATTCTAATATCTCTACAACTATTATCCTCAACATCCTTGACACATTAGATCTCTTTCCTAATATGCAAAATTATTAATAATCAATTATCTAAGCTTCTACATAAGTAAGATCACAATTAATAATTTAAAATATATAAATCCCAAATAAATCTTTTATACAAAATTTAATCTGTGGAAATATTTTGTAGGATATAAACCTTAAAAATATTTAAATAGAAAAATTAATTTAAACTCTTATAAGAACTAAATAATAAATTTAAACCGACTAAAGTTATCTGATTATTATTCTCTTCATAAATATATCAGTCTATCTTCAAAACTCAAAACTTTTTCAATATTTAAATCCAAAAATGTTCTCTAATCAACATAATATTACTCTCAGTAGAAAGAGAAAAATATATAGAATAACTTTCATGAAGGAAATATGTTGAAAACAAATTAATTTAACTACCAAAATAATCTTATAAGATAAATAACTTACCTATAAAAATTGTAAATAGCCTCCGATCGTCTCATCGCTTTCTCCTCCTCTCTCGCCTTTCCTCGCTCTCACTCTCTCAAAGACACTCACGTAATCGCTCCGCTTCTCGCTTAACACACACACACGCACCCAACACTATACACACACTCTTATATAATAGAGAAAAGGAAGAGGGGGCGGTGGAAATTATTCCACCCCCAATTATAAATCAATTGTGGCGCAGACAAGGTGCCACAATTGATATAATGTAATATTTTTTTTTAATTTTATTATTATTATTTTTTTAAAGGGAAGGTGACAAACGCCACCTTCCATAATTGGTGGCACTTGTCCGCCACCAATTAAAATAATATTTTTTTATTTTACGAATGTTACAACTGTCATCTTTCCGAGTAAATCCATTTGCGCTAGTCTAGCCTTGTCACATTCCAAGTTACCATAAGAGTCACGTTTGGTCTTAAAGACCCACTTACAACCAACTCTCTTACATCCTTCTGGTAACTCAACAAGGTCCCAAACATCATTTTGTTTCATAGATTTCAACTTATCTTTCATGGCATCTAACCACTTGTCACCATTTTCACTATTCATGGCTTGTGAAAAAGTAACTGGATCATCCTGAATACCCAAGTCGAATTCAGACTCTTGTAGATATACCACATAATCATTAGAAATAGCATATCTCTTTTCCCTTCGAGATCTTTTTCATGCTATTTGTTGTGGTTCTTCTACAATGAGTTCATTCGATTCATTAACAATAATCTCATCATCAGTAGTGAGATCATTCATTTGTTGTTCTCCATTATTATTAATCGGTTCAATAACACGAGAAACAACAACTTAACATTAATGTTTCGAGTCATACATATCACATACCAACATGCTTCACAAATTTAGACATAATTCATTCAATGCATATCAATGTTCACCTTTGGGGACCCACTAATATACATCATTTAACCATAATGATGTTATAAGAGATTTCACATAATTTGGCAGTGATGCATATCCCAACTAGAAATATTTATCAATTTTGGATGTCTAAATAAAACTATAAGTATATGGACAATCCCAACATTTATATTTAATTATTATAAAGACAAATAATCAACCTTTGGGTTGATTCATAACCACCCTATAATAATAAACTACAATTTACCCACAACATAAACATAATTTCATAGCATCAAGGTTATGGGTAATTTGAAATATCACAATAATAATTGGAATTAAAATAATTCATAAGGATTTGACCACTTTGGTGACTATCAAATCCACCATACTTAATTCCAAAACTTAAATGTTTAATATACAATTGCTATTCACAACATCTAAGTAATTTATATTTTGGATCAACATATAGAGGCTTTAACAAAAAAAAAAAGGTTATTAACAAAAATAATTTGTTCCTTTTCTAAGCTATCAATAATAGGTAACTAAATGATCCAAAATAGAGCCTAATTTCAACCCAAAATAAATTAAAGGGATAATGGTCTTAAATGCCATGAAAGTTTTCGCTCAGGAGCACTGGTAAGACAAAAGTTTTTTGGGACAAAAAATGCCACGGAAGTTCACAAAACGTAGCAATTTTGCCCCTCCGTTAATTTTGACCGTTAAGTTTAACTGAGTGCACACGTGGCATGCCACCTCATCAATTAAATAAGAGTTAAGTATCAATTTTGCCCCAAGAAGTTTTCACTGAGGAGCAATTTTGCCCCGGAAGTTTTCAAAACGTAGCAATTTTGCCCTTCTGTCTCTCAATATTAAATTTGACTATTAAATCAATCAAAGATCACATATGTCATGCCTTGAAAAGGTCAAACTTGGAGTTAGAGAATGAGATCCTTGAGATGTTGAGCTCAAGGCGGCCAAAATTTGTGAAGCCGAACTGGTCAAAGGGACTGAAAGGTTTGTCGCAAAACCCAGAGGAAGCATCACTTATGATCTAAGCAAATCATCAGTCTATACAAACGTAAATATTATCACTATTGATTTGTTTTACTGAACCAATTTTTGGAACAATTCATTTCTCGTTTTTTTTTCATTTGCTTAGATCATAAGTGATGCTTCCTCTGGGTTTTACGACAGACCTTTTAGTACCTTTGACCAGTTCAGCTTCACAAATTTTGGCCGCCTTGATCTCAACATCTCAAGGATCTCCTTCTCTGACTCCAAGTTCGACCTTTTCAAGGCATGACATGTGTGATCTTTGACTAATTTAATAGTCAAATTTAATATTGGGAGACAAAAGGGCAAAATTGCTCCTTAGTGAAAACTTCCGGGGCAAAATTGATCCTCAGTGAAAACTTCTGGGGCAAAAATGATACTTTTAATTGATGAGGTGGCATGCCACGTGTGCACTCAGTTAAACTTAACGGTCAAAATTAACGGGGGGCAAAATTGCTACGTTTTGTGAACTTCCGTGACATTTTTGGTCCAAAAAAAACTTATGTCTTACCAGTGCTCCTGAGCAAAAACTTCCATGACATTTAAGACCCTTATCCCTAAATTAAATTCAACCCATATTTTTTTTAAAAAAAAAAAACTACATCCCAAACAGCCTAAGGAAAACATACAGGCCGAAAACATGCAACCCAACAGAAACTAGTCCGGCCCAACTAATGAGCCCCACGCCAAATAGGCTTTAAAACTAATTCGGCCCACATCTAACTAAACAGGTACCAAACCCAAGACGTAAGGGTGCAACGCACCCTGAAGGCTGTCACTCTACCAGTTGAGCAACGCGCCTTTCACTAAAAGGAGGAGACACCCAAAATATAAAAATTGTTGGATATGATTAGTTTTGATGATGTCTTATATAGATGCCATTATTCAGAGCAAAAAGTTTATATCATATACATTGACTAACTATTGTATATTTAATGTAGATTAGTCCGAGTTGAATTATAGAGATTAATCAAGAAGGAGATAAGAGGTTACAAAAAGAAGAACTTGCAGAGAATGTCAAGAAAACAAGAAGTTATGAAAATATTTTGGGAATAATCAAGAAGAAGAGAAGATATTGAAGAAGGTGGAATTTCAAGAGAATGATAAGTCTAAAGAAGAAAGATTATGCCGAGATGGGCGAACGTATCTATGCACATTGTTTATCTGACTGTCTGTATATGTTCGAACTGGGATGTTAAGTTCAAACTAAGACGTTAAGTTCAAACTGGGATGTTAAGTTCAAACTAAGAAGTTAATTTCGAACTCAGATGTTAAGTTCAAACTAAGAAGTTAAGTTCGAACTGGGAAGAATTATGAAGAATAATTAAGAGAAGAGAAGAAAGAATGAAGAACTTGCTAAATGGAATGAGAAAATCATGATACAAGTTCTTAGATTAATTCTAGAAGTTTCCGTGATGATATGGAAGTTGAAATAGCTTAATTGGGAGTTAAAATAAGCTACAATTGCATTCCCGAAGTCATGCTCGAGCACAACAAAGTCATGCTCGAGCAAGGTACATTTCTGGCTCCTATTTGCGTATAAATCCGCTCATGCTCGAGCAAATAAAATCTCATGCTCGAGCAAGGTCGATTTTCAAAGACTGTTCACTGCTGTTTCGTGTTTTTTTTGGCGACCTGTAATTCGATGATATCTCCCAAACCAAGAATCAGATTGACGTGAAACTAGTGGAATATGAAACTAGACTCCAAATGCGTAATTTTGATATAAAATTCAAGCTCAAAGGACTTCAGTTGAGAGAGCTGTGATTTTTTGAAGTTGCAACAAAAATCAACGTCATAATCCAGAAGCAGCTTCGGTATTTTGAGCATATCTCACAAACGACAAATCCGATTGAGCTGAAATTAGTGGCATATAAAAGTAGACTCAAAAGGATTTCTATCAAGACTTGAACCAACCAAAACGGAGTTCATACCAGGGAGATATAACCTTTGAAAGTCGACGATCTGTTCAGAATGTTGCAAAAAACGCCGGTCAAGAACATCATTCATTGATCTGAGGATAACGGATGATCTACAATGAGTTTGGAGCTGATTCTTCTTGTATTGGAAAGAAGACTAAAAGACCTCTTTGAGGTGGATTGACCATGAATGCCCGAGCAATGAAAGTAACATGCCCAAGCATCATACTCGAGCAGAGAAATGAGCTTGCCCGAGCAGCGTCGAGTGTCAGTGAGAATTCCAACTATGAAGAATCTTGCCGGAGCAGAGAAGAAGTCTTGCCCGAGCACCATGCTCGAGCAGACCATTTATGATGCCCGAGCATCATCGGGCCCAGAGCAAAAGTTCACAAGTTGGAAGGATGTTGCCTGAGCATATGGTTGGACGTGCCCGAGCAACATCAGACTTTGATAGAAGTAAAGAAGCTTGCTCGAGCAAGGATAAAAGCATGCTCGAGCAACATTGTTGAATCTCTTGATCTTACGCTCAATATACCATGTGCCCGAGCAGAATGATAATATCATGCCTGAGCAGCATGCTTGAGCAAGCATGCATCTTCGTTCATATTAGTCTCTGTCTCAGCGTTGCTCGAGCACCATATCTGACATGCTCGAGCATCAGTGATATTTGAAGTTTCTTTAAGCCTCATCTTGAAGCATGCCTGAGCAAGCAAGTTCAAGTGCTCGAGCATGATCATCCTGCTTTCAAAATCACCATCTATGTAAATCTTAAATCATCGTGTGTGATTTCATTTCTACATATCGTTACTCATTACTATTCCAAATTGCTTTTAATCAGTTTGCTAATGAGTTTCAGATGATTAGATCATGGATTAACAACAAATTTGCATAAAGCAATTTGTGTGTCAGAGAGGCATTAAACGCTACGTCAGAAAATAGAGGAAAGCATCTGAGTGTAACAGATAGTTTGAACATACCAACGAAAAGATTGAATCTTCTCAACGGCTATTAATACAACATTCAAGACGGAGCATTAACGAAGTCAACGATAAACATTTTATGATTAAAGTTGGATTAGAGCTCAACGATCAAAAAGCAACAAAAGCTTCAACGGATACTTCCAACTGATTTGCAACGGTCGAAACACAATAACCTATAAATTACGAAGACTTCAAACCGGAAGAAGTGACGACGATTGATGAATGAATCGACAAAGCCAACGAAATGATTTTACTACTTCACCGTCGATAGTTCATACACTCTATTTCTCAATGTTTATATAGTTTACAGTAGAGAGTGAGATGATCGATTATGTACTTCAGTGATTATTATTCATCTACTCTGTGAGAGAGTCCAAACACTTAATTGACTATCTGTTTAGTGATCAAATCTCAAGGTTGTGGAACCTTTGAGAGTGGGTGTACAGTTACAACTTGTAAGGGGGAGTGAGTCCTAGTGTGAAAGGATCATCCTGAGTATAGAGTATGTAATTGTATCCTTACAGTGTGTAAGGGGGAGTATCTCGGTAAGAGATTGTAAAGGCTGCACAAGTGTCCGACTAAACTTGTGAGGTTGTAAAGCCTTTTCTCTTGTGCCCGGTTAAACAAGGAGTTAGTGGATTGAAAATCTCAAGTGGAGCTTGGGGACTGGACGTAGGTCAAGGAAGGGCCGAGCCAGTATAAATTACAGTTTGCATATTCTCTTCCCTTATCTCTTATATTTCCAGTATATGTTTATTTGAATATCAAACTGTTGATTTAGAAAACACGAAAAGATTTTCAAAGTGTCAAGTTTTTAATCTTCACCCAATTCACCCCCCTCTTGGGTTCAACCGGTTCTTCAAAAACGACGCCTTTTTAGATTAGGGTGTCATCCCCTACCTCCAGCTGAGTCGCACAAACCCGTATGGATTCGTGGGTCGGGTCTGTCAGACCCGACTCTTCTTTCCTTCATAACCGACGTTTCCAAAGTCGAATTTACATGTTCTTGGTGTCTATCTTTTTGTTTTTTCGAGATCTACATCATGACACCTATTTTGTGGCCTAAACCCACTGTTTTCTCATGACCCAATTTCAAAAAAAAAAACAAAAACAAAGACGGTCGAAGAAGAGAAACATAACAAAAATTAAAAAAAAAATCGCAACTTTTCATTCTCTTCACAATCATGATAATTTAATGGTCTATAAATTGCTTTTCAAATGACCCAATTATCAAAATCCCAAGACGGTAATATACCATCATCTTTTTTCTTTGATCTCAAAATTCGTAAGAGAAAACTGAGAGTCCCAAATTGGTAAACGCTATTAACGTTGAAAATTCATAAAGCAAAAAATAAATGTAGTCATATGCATTCCTATTTCAAACATGAATGCCACACAAAACAGTAATATGTGTACTTTCGATTCAACAAAACAACATTACTTGTTTGAAATTCATTTCACTCATTTCGCTTACTTTTAAAGATTAATAAATTCATTAAGAATAAATTCAAAAGTATCATTCATGTATCAATACAAGATTCATAATTGGAAAACCATAAATTCTAAAACCAAAAGCTTTGATACCACGTGTAAGTTTTTCTATAATTTTATGCTCAAATATCAAGTAATAAGAATATGAACAAGAATCTTAAGAACTCATGATTTCCACAACACTACATATTTAAGTCAAGATGCACTAACCTCTATCCATAATTGCGGAATCGATATTTCATAATATGTGACTTGCAGTACGATAATTGAAACATTTATCATTCTCTTTACCCTTCATTTCACGCTCTCTCTTCTTGATGGAAAACTAGAGGCGTCTATAATGGTCAGAAAGTGAATGAACAAGTTTGTATCCTTTATATAACTTATGTATCCAAAAGACATGTACATTCTATAGATATGACTGCTTCCATCAAGCAGTCAAGAAACGTCTTCCCAAAAGTCATTTACCATTGGTCTTCTAGCCCCTTCATTAATTATTAAATCATATGCATTTATCACAACCACATGAGACATTTCTTACAGATGACTCTATTTTTTGTAAGGAAAATAAATATACAAAATTAACAACTATTTTCTATTCACATTTTAATATAAGACTCAGTTGATTTTTTTCTTTAAATCATTAAATTATATATCAGTTTATAAATTAGTCAAATTAGTTTAAAGAAAAACAATAAATATGAATACTCTTAAGTAATTTATTTACCTTCATTAATCTCCAAAGAAAAAAATTTGTCTCTTATATCAAAGACAGGAGAAGGTAGGAAATATTGGATCCAAGAAAGATCTTGAGAAAGAAGCTCCAGCGTCATCATACCCTTGAATATTGACTGTATTAAAAATATATTTTAGGGTTAAATAGAAAATTTACCCCGGAAGTACATGCTCAGAAGCAATTTTGCCTTAGAAGTTTTTTTTTGGGCTTAATGTTGCCCTAGAAGTTTAAAAACGTAGCAATCTTGCATTTTTCTGTTAAAAAACTAACGTTGACCGTTAAAAAAATGACATAAACCGTTAACTTTTTAACGAAAAATGGCAAGATTGCTATGTTTTTAAACTTCCGGGGAAACATTGAGCCAAAAAAAACTTTCAGGGAAAAATTGCTCCTGGCGTGTACTTTCGGGGCAAATTTGCTACTTAACGCTATATTTTATGGGTATATAATACACAAAATAAAATCGGAAAATTCCATTCAGGTCCTAAGGGACCAAGAAAATGTCAAGAAAATCCTAAGAGAAATTCAGATGTCAGAAAAGTCTCAAAGAGTTGTTAATTCCACATATGAGAGTTGTTAATTCCACAGAAAGAGTTGTTAATAAGAGTTTTTTGACATTTGAATTTCCCTTAAAACTTTTTTAACATTTTCTTAGTCTCTTGGGACCTGAAAGGAATTTCTCCAAATAAAATTGACATGATATCAATATATTTAGGATTTCATATTTTTTGTTAGAGATAATTCAGGCTTTCATACTTGTAAAATGTAAAAAGGGATCAAATGCCTTTTTATTTTAATATTTTAGAAATGATTTTACATTATTTGAGATAAGTATGTGAGAATAATTTTGTCTCAACTTACGAAAAATGCTTAAAAAGGCATTTTTTGTGCTCCCCAAACTTCACTGGTTAACGGTTATGCTCATCTCTTCATGTACTCTCCAAAAACATGATTTGGCCAGGCCATTACACACTTGAAATAAACCATGACAGTCATCTGGAAACAATTGACGGAGAGGATCTGGATCCTTTGAATTTCAGTTAGAGAGAGCAATGTTCAACACCTTTGACAACACTTAACATATTATTGATGGTAATAAGTTGATTAATAACCCGGTGTCAATGTAAAAAATTTATTAGTGAGCGATGTGTAACTACCTCTATGAGCACCCTTCACATCATGGCACTAGCAACCCTTGCTCCAGCTCCTCTTACAAAAAAGAAGGAAGAATTACAATAAGATCGTAAGAAAAAAATTAATTACTAAAATATTCTAATGACAAGTGAGCAACATAAAATTATTATAGTTCTTATAATTCCAAAAAAAAAATGCTCAAGATAAAAATAAAACGAAAAAAAGCTCTTTATGCTTAAAAATTACGGGTTAAGGTAGCATTCAATAGCTTGTAATATTTTTTCAAGTATATCCAGTATCTAAAGATATTTTCCAATTACATTCCCGTGCTTTTGCTAAAACATTTTTTTAAACAACAAACACGTAAGTGCCTATTTAGATTAACGGTATAAACTGTTTTTTCAATGTGATTTATGTAACATCCTATTTTTACTTTTAGGATTTAATAATTATGAAAGAGTTATTTATAATAAATGAATTTATCATATAATTATTGAAATAAAAATGATTTATTAAAAATATGATTTATGTCACTAAAAGAAGTTTTGAAGTAAGAAAGGAAATAATAATAAGAGGACCGTCACCTATTAAAAAAATGATGATAATAATTGAGGGGGGCGTGGCCCTTTAGCTTGCACGTGAATGGGGTATTAAATCAAATACACCACACCTTCCTTTGTCATTTTTTCATGTTGTATGAGATGGTCCAAAGGCGTTGAATTTCTTCCTCTTCCGGCGCTGTTCATCTTCATTATAAGGACTAAATAGGTACTCAAAATCACTTATTTTCACCTCACTCCTTTTATGAAAGTTATTCTGTGTATTTTTCTCTTTCTAATGAGAGTGATATTATGTTGATTAGTGAAAATTTGGGGTTAAATTTTGGGAGAGTTTTGAGTTTTGACAATAGATGATTATATATATGTAAAAGATTATTAATAATTAATTTTAATAGGTTCAAATCTATTAATTGCTTATTGTAAAAATTTGAAACTAATTTTCTATTTAAAAAATTTAGGATTGATATCCAATAGGATATTTTTACCATTAAATGTGGTTTAAATTATTTTGTTTGAGTTAATAGAAATAATATTGAAATTTTAACCGGTTAATTTATGAAATTTGGAGGACTAACTTGTCATTTTCTGAAATTTGAAGGACCCCAAACTTCCATTTTCAGTTTTTATTATAATTATATATTATTATTAAAAAAATTATATTTTGAATTATATGAAATTATAAATTATAATTTTGATTATGTAGAGTTTTGAAGAGTTATTAATAGGTAGTAAATTGATTGTGGTAGATTTATTTTGGTGTTTGAGCTCTTGGATTAGGAGTAGTGTGCTAATAACTGGCTTTGGCGAGAAGTAATCAATTTTTCTCTTGTTGTGAATGCTTGTATGATATTTGTGAGTGATTTTAATTATATAAAACTATGTATTATGTTGACAATGCAATTGACAATATTTTGTAAAATGATTATGAGAATGAAAATAATATATGGATATTGATTAGATATATCAATGAGTACTTTGAAATGGTTATTGAGATTGATAAAGTTATTATGATACTGGTGAGTATTTTAATAGAAATTGCCTTATGAAACTTTATGATTTTAATTATGAAATATGTGTGTGTGTTTGGGGGGGGTGTAAGAGTTGGGACTTGAGATATTATGGCATCTATTTGAGAACGATTTTAATAATATGATATGAAAGTGAAAATCTTGGGAAATTCTCTTTGAACTATTTAGTGTGATGATTATTGTGATGGTTGGATTAGGAAGAGATTGAGTAGTTTGTTTCACCACACGGTGTAGCCTCAGTTGGTGCACGATGGTTGGCTTTCTGTTGTCTCACCAGTTTAATGAGGGATTGTCTCACTAGTTCAATTAGGCACTGCCTCATGGTTCAATGAGGGGCTGTGACTACCTACTAGTTCAATGAGAGGAAAAGACCTATGGTCTAAGGCATGTGCTTTGTGGAGTTCAGCTGGTCCTCATCACATGGCCAGTAAGTTTTTGAGCAGCCAGTAATATGGATAATAACTTAGCCCATGGGTCTAATCGACGGAAATAAGGCGATTCAGTTGGATTAATGGGAGGTAACTTGGGAATTGTGTTATTGAAACAGTGATACGGAATTCTTTATATGGATTTTGTGATATGAGATTGTGATGTAGAAATTGCGATATGAAATTTGTGATTTGAAAGTTTGTGAAATGTATTCCTAATACTTTGTTATATAAATTGTTCCACTTGGCACCTCACGAGCACATATTAGCATTTGTAATGAGTTGGATTGATGTTTACTAATATTTTTCAAGTGATAGTTTTCGTGTACGTTTATTAGGGAAGATTTTGGAAGTTTAAGTTATTTCTGCTAACAATGCTTCCATCTTTTTTGTATATGTTGAATTATTGTATATTGTCACATTATGGCTCATTTTGCATACTCTGGTATATTTTGGATATTTTGGTAAATAATAAATCATTATTCAGTTAAAGAGCTTGAGCTTTGTAAAGTTCAAAGCTCAAATGTGTGCATAAAATATTTTGATAAATGGTTTGATCAAACAATTAATTAATTATTATTATTTTTAAAAATGGAGGATGTTACAATTTACGATATACGAGGTAAGTTTGTAAAGGGAGATTTGTCTTGATTTGTGTGAACATATTTTTCCAATGCCAACTCAAGCAGGTCTTAAACCAATAGCAAGGGAATGTAATTGGAAAATAATCAATGCACATATGAAAAAATGGACACGACTTTCATCTTTTGTGTCCAGCGTCCGCTGCCCTCCTTTGCTATAAAACGACGACGTTTTGGCGTAAAACACTAAAGATGTGCCTTTTTTGTAAAAAAAAAAAAATAGATTTCGGGGTAGTGTTGGTACGAAAAGATAATTTAGGATATTGAACGTTATTGAAAAAAAAATACTTTATGATCTTGAAAAATTATTTGAGGATCTTGAAAAAATATATTTAAGTATATTTTTAGTATAAATCAGTATCTTGAAATATTTTTTCAAGATCCTAAAATATTTTTCAATACCATTCAATATCATGAAGTATCATTTTAGTACCAGTCAGTACCATGAATTTTTTTTTAAAGATCCTAAAATAATTTTTGAAGATCATGAAGTATTTTTTTAGTATCGATCAAGACTTTCGAAATATTTTTTCAAGATCATGAAGTGTTTTTTCGACCGTTAAATGTCCCGAAGTATCTTTTTACTACTAATCAGTACCTTGAAATTTCTTTCTTTCTTTCTTTTAAAAAAAAAACAAAAGGCACAAGTTCACTGTTTTGCACCAAAACAGTGCCATTTTATTGTAAAAGGGGCAGCGGACGCTAGACGCAAAGCACGAAAGCCGTGTCTTGAAAAAATATCTCTTGTGGAATTTATGGGAGAAGAATTATATATTCTTATTGCATTGATTAATGTTGTGATACAATACCTACTTATATAATAAGTAAAAGATAAAACTAAATAAATTAAGGAGAAAATAAAGGAGTAACTGATGGAGAAAATCTAGGAGAGAATAAAGGAGAGGTTACAACAACCTAGGGAGAAAAATATAATATAATAATATTCCCACACTCCCCCTCAAATTGGACCATGGATGTGAATCACGTCCAACTTGCTGTGACAAGTTGAACGGGCAGCAGATACACAACAACGGAGTAACCAACTGCGACAAGATCGATGATGAAGGTCCCATAACTGCTTGAGTCTTCAAAATCATTAGGCTTGTACTTCTTGAGTCTCAGAGATCCATTTATTTTTTCTGAACTTGTACTCCTTTTTTAGTCTTAGAGGCCTACGCATTTTTTAAATGACAATTTGGTCCCTCAATTTGATAAATGACATATTGATTCGCAGGAATTTGAAGAATGAAAATTTGGTCCTCAAATTTCTAAAATGACAGTTTGATCTTGTCAAAAACTGCAGCGTTTTGATTTTTTTTTCAAGATCTCTGTCATGGTAGGGCTCCACACCTTTTATTTATTTATTATTAATCTCACTTAACAACAACCATAACCATATAGGTTTAGGTCAGATTCTTGACAGCGCAGACTGATCGAACAATGATCGAACAAACCGGGCAATCTTGCCTTCTTCATCTTCGGCAATCTTGCCTTCTTCACCTTCGCCTTCTTTCTCCTCTCTCCTTCTCCTTCCTCCGTTTAATTCGCCGAGTGTTGAAGGTGGTAAGACCGCGCGATGGTGGAGTCCAAAGACGGTGAAGGAGAACATCGTCCGGCTGTGTTCTGTTTCTGCAAGTCGCTGAAACCTGACTCTGCAAGGCTACTTCTCGTTCGATTTGAAATCTTCGCCGGAAATCTCAGAAAATTCGCCGGCAATTGCAAAATCTCACCGGAAATTATGGACAGCTTGCTGGAAATTCTCTGGTTCGACTTGTGGTTCTAATTTCGCTATTTACCATGATTTCTGGTTGTGACATTATGGACTTTATGGCGTTATCGGTAAGCAAAGAGGCAACTGAGGTGAGAGAGAGAACTCGGCTGGGAATGAGATGGCAGGGAAGATACAGAACTTTCTCCACGGCTGCTTCTGGTCCGAAATCACAGTACTTCTTCTCTCGGTCTGCAACTTTGTTTCTCGCCATTAGTGGGTACAGAATCCAGTCACGAACATTGACGATGGAGGTTCGTGAGAGCTTGGAGGTTCGGTGCTAGTGCCACGGAGGTGGAAGGAACTAGCCGAAGTTGATTCCCCGGTGCTTCTCACGGACTGGACGACTAGCTGACTCAACAGACGACGATGGTGAAAGTGGCGCTGGTGACTTGCAGCTTCTCTGACTCTGTCTCTCGATTGAAGGAGAGACATTTTTAGGGAGAGCAGTGTGTCACCAGCGCCAGACGAACAAAAACTAAACTCTTTTCTCTTGTCTTCAAGATCAATCTAGCTCTGATACCATGTGGAATTTATAAGAAAAGAATTGTATTCTCATTACATTAATAAATGTTGTGATACAATACCTACTTATATAATAAGTAGAAAGATAAAACTAAAAAAATAAAGGAGAAAATAAAGGAGTAACTGATAGAGAAAATCTAGAAGAGAATAGAGGAGATGTTACAACAACTTAGGGAGAATAATATAATATAATAATATTACATAATATTCCCACATCTCTAAGTTCATAACCCAAAAATTTTCGGAAGATCCTCTCTTTATCTTTTTTTCTTATTATCACTTATTAGCCTATGAGCCGTTAATTGGGAAGATGAGATAAAAATTAAAATAATATGACATTTCAGATTGATTGTACAATTTAGAGACGATGAGAGTTGATAAAAAAAAGATGATTTTTCTTTCCTCTTACGAGACTCGTAGGTGCGTAGGGTTTTCCGGACGCTCCGTCTCGCTCTCTCTCTTCCCTCACCCGGGATTGCCACTTCTCCAACACCATCAGACTAGCTCCTCCCCGCGGTAAATTCTCCGGCGTCTCTTTGGTAACTGTGTTTCTCCTTTTCCTTAATTATTCTACCTTGTAGTTTGCATTATATATAATTTTGTGGGGCGAGTTGTGTGACCTGTAGCAATTTGGCTAGCATCTCTTTATGTCGGACGAGTTTCTTCTGCTTCCTAATTCTTCCAATACTTGGATCTCGAGATATTTTTCTTCTAGAAATTCTTGGTTTATTTATTCTTTTTCGTGCTTCTGCCTGTTGAGCTTCGAATGTCTACTTTTTCCCCTTTTTTTATAATCCCCAAAATCAGGGGAAATGTTCTGCCGTTGTGTTGAATAAAGAGTCAGCATATCTGATGGTTGCTAGATAAATGGAAAGAGCTCATAATTTGGCTACATGCTCATTGGGTTTCCCTTTTCCCTCTGAATTCGAGTCCTCTTATTGGATGTTTATCCATGATACTGTTTTGTCGAAATTTTCATGTATATCTGTATGATGTCTCCTGCTAATTGAGCTAATAAATTGAAGTTGCCCCAAAAAAATCTATACGATTCTAAGATACTATGGTCAAGTTTTTGGCACTTTTTTTGAAAAATTATCCACACAAAAAACTAACCTCTATTCTATCATTATCTGTGCTCTCTGTAAGAGAATTGGTTCTTCACACACGTTCGTATTGCAAACTTCGATCATACGGATGGATCTCTCCCCCTCGACTGATTGCATTTGTTGTTATTATTTCTTTCCTTAGCATTCAAGGAATCATTTTCCCGAGCAACATTTTTTGGCAAATGAAGTTTTGTTTTTAACAAATGTACTTTATAGTATGTTTCTGTATTGTTCCACCATTGTTTGAAATCTGATTGAGATAAAAATGAGTGCTATGGAGAAATCATCAGCAACCACTAAAACTCCTGCAGATTTTCTCAAATCCATTCGTGGGCGACCAGTTGTTGTAAAGCTGAATTCTGGTGTTGATTATCGAGGTTTGCCCCTATAGTTTTCATTTTTTTCTTTCCTCTGTAGTTTTCTATTGGGTACACGTTTTCCTGTGCCACTGATCTGATATGTTGTATTAAACTTTTGAAGCTGGAAACTTCTTATTCTTCACATTTCAATGTCTATGATAAAACTGAAGAGCTTAATTTTCTAGCATAACTAGACGTTAATTCTATCAAAGACAATTAATTTCTTTTAGTTAACAATGTTGGATGTTTTTTTAAATGTCCTGCTTTTTCCAAGTGCCATAGGCACTTGCTTCTTACCTACAAAAGACTTTAACCCGCGTGAGAGGTGCTAAAAAACTTTGCCTCTTTGGTACCCAGTGATGGTAGGCGCCTTTAGTAACATTGATGGTGCAACTAGCATTGTATTTTAACGTAAATATTGAAATAATTTCTTTTCGTTCTAGTATTTGAAGGATTCTTGATGTGCATATAGCATTAGTTCTTTGGGCAAAGAACTTGCTAATTTATTACCTAGCAAAGGCATTTTTTATCATAAGAACGAGGTTATTGTGAAAAAAATAAAAGGCAATCGTTTATACTCGGTCTAAATCCTCATTAGAGCGTCAAAGGGTTATTAATTATTATCAAGTTCTTTTCTTATTTGAGGGCATTCACTTTGTGGGCATATTCTTGATAGTTGGTCCACTTGGCTGCATGGTTTTGTTATGTTAATGCTGCCATTTCTTGAGTAGAATTTGAGCGATACACTTATTTACTCTATACACTTGAGAGATTGATTGAGGGCATCGACCATCTTGTGTAGTTAGCATCATTGATTGAGATTGACATGCATTATAATTTGAGATGAAAGAAATTCAGTCTTGATTGGTTGATCTTGAGAAACTTTGAGATCTTTGTTCAATTTTTGAAGTTTGGCAATTGATTGGCTACATGGTTTTGTTATGTTAATGCTGCCATTTCTTAAGTAGAATTTGAGCGATACACTTATTTACCCTATACATTTGAGAGATTGATTGAGGGCATCCTTAAGAGACCATCTTGTGTGGTTAGCATAATTGATTGAGATTGCCATGCTTTATAATTTGAGATGGAAGAAATTTAGTCTTGATTGGTTGATCTTGAGAAGCTTTGAGATCTTTATTCAATTTTTGAAGTTTGACAATTGTTGGAAAGAAGTTTTCTTTTATTCTTTTTCTTTTAATTTTGCCCAGGAGTGCAAAAAGATAAGTGTGGGGGAATTTGATAATTGAATATTAATTCACTTATTTGTACCTCTTGGTTAATAATTTAAGAATGTTTAATTAATAAATAATGGGTTTTATTACTTAATTGGGCTTTGGGCTTTTAGTTGGATATAATTCATTTTTATGATTAAATTCTATATTTACAGTGCTTCACTATTTTCGCTATAACTTTTGATCTAGATATCTGATTAGCCTAATTCTTCTTTCATTTTTTAGATGAATGATCTGGCTTGATTCCTTTTGGTTAATCTTTGCAGGCATTCTAGCATGTCTAGATGGCTATATGAATATTGCGATGGAACAAACAGAAGAGTATGTAAACGGGCAATTGAAGAACAAATATGGAGATGCTTTTATTCGAGGGAATAATGGTTGTTATGAATGATGTTTCACATTATTTTTTCATTAATTTTATTCAAACAAGTAATAATTGAAATCTCTTTACCTGATCCAGTTCTGTACATTAGCACATCAAAGAGGACCCTTGCAGATGGGGCTTAGATTGTGACCTTGTGCTGCCTCCGCACAACTTTGGTTTTGGAAGATTGCTGATTGGCTATTTACATTTCCAGGTTATTATTACTGACAGCTTTTGTCTGTTATTTTTTAAGCTGTACGTTTCGTTTGTTCTTGTGATTAAGGGTGCCACTTGTTTTCAATAGGATTGTCCAACAAGCTTTTTGATCCTCTTCATTCCCCATGAATGCGGAGGATGCAGTTAGCGAGAAACGTGCAAGAATGTTATTGTGAATTGTACCCACATCTTGTATGGGCTCACATTACATGAGTTTTTAGTCCTCTTTTTCCTAGCATTCAATTGGGAGAAGCCTAAATTTTACATTTTCAAGGTTTTTGACAATACTGGTCACATATTTGTTTACTAAGTAATTTCATTACAATTGCTTAATGCATTACGAAGGTTTACTTCTTTTTTTGCTAAAAGGAATGTTTCTCATTCCAATAATGTAGCTGGACCAGCCAATGGTTTTTTAGAAGATTCCATGTTCATATGGAACAATATAAACTCAAACTACTCGTGTCTTTCTTAAGTTAAGATGGAATGCCAAAAACATAAATTAGAATGTTTGAATGGATTTAGAATCAAATCTTAGTAATATAACCTATAGAAGATAAAATGATCCATCAGAAGCTGAAGCTTGTGACAAGCATATGTAACAAATCAGTTTGGAGGGTGATTTTATTCTAAACTCTTTTTTGGAGAAAAATGGCAAGTGATTTTAGGGAAATTTTTAATATTTAAAAAGATTGGAGCAATTTTCCTAATTGTTTTAATAACTTTATTTTGTGAGTTCAACTTGATTTCAAGAAATATTTTCATCCTATACTTTTTTAGGGCCTAGCTGATAATCGGATTTTTTAAAAAAATATTCCAAAATTCAGACTACGCGTAAACCTCTCCCTCAAAATGCTATATTGCGCAAAATAAGCCAGCAAAGGGAAAACAGATCCAAAGGTTAAAAAATGACGGCAAAATTGACACGGCACATCTCCCCCTTCATATGTTCTGTAATCGGACTGCACACAATAAAATCACAAAATAACATGTCTAAAGCCAGTTAAGCAAAATGACAACCATCTTCTACACTCACGAATTAAATATTTGTTTTATTAAACTCACATGATTATAGAATATTTATATGCACAAAAATAAACCAAAACGGTGGTGAGAATAAACACCATGATGTTATTAGAAAGCCTGCGACCGGTAAGAGGCACACACTCATAGTAACAACCTCCTATTTCCCGGTTCGGTTAAATTTGTTCATATAATTCAATCCCCATACCCCAGCAATAGTCATGTGAGGAGTGAAAATCCAATCTCCAAGTTTTCGATCTTGGTGGCTGAAGCTGAGCAGCCATTTCCTTCCTTTCCAAAGCATACTAATACCTACAAATTTCTTTTCAGATCACAGTATAGCCCCCTCCATGAAATGCCCTCATTCGTTACCATATCACAAAGTCCACCGGTATCAACCTAGAATACTAACTCCAATAGTTGCTACATTGTTTCAATCAATTCTTGCTAGAGGAAATAATATGTAAAGAACCAAAACATCAAACCTATTTTAAAAAACTTGAGAAAGTCAGATTGCTATTAGGCAATTGGTTAGAATCCAACATTCCTTTGCTTTAAGAATAACAAGTGGTTAGAAGACTTACAATAGGTCGTGCTTCTGTAATTTCCCAAGTGTGAAGCACACCAATATTTACAGAAATTACCACTTCTACCAACGATCGAACACCAGATCTGTTGACCTAAACATACAGAACTCTTCCTTCATCCGTAGACTGAAGCCATACCAGCATCACATCAGCCTCATGCCTAATGATATCACGTCAAGCCAAAAACACCTGATGGTTATGGCCCAAAAACTTCAAAGACAATAACCACCTTTTCCACCAGAGAACTGCCTCAACCAACGTATCATCAATATTTTCATCTCCGTGACACCTTAAAAGAATGTTATGCAGCATCCTAACTGTTGAGCCTAAAAGGCTTGAAAAAGAAAAGGATACAGATAACACAAACAGGATGGACAAAATGCCTACACCCAGTTTGGCATTAGGCTTCATTAGTCATTAGCTTTGCACTTGCAAAAGGCAGCTGCTAGGCTTGAGACATATAAATGAACTTTCGGGGAAACACTACTTGTTTTGACGTGGTTAAAGTAAGTACTTTTATCCTTTCCCATGCAGTGTCAAGAAAAATCCTCAAAGTCAAAGTAGAACCAAAGAGGGCATCAATCAACCCACAAATTATATGCCAAAAGCTAATTCAAAATCCAAACAGAAGTTGGAACCCCACTTGCCAATGCATGGAGAATAACCCCAAAAATCAATTTAATACTTCTGAAATGGATAGAAGGGGGATTTCCATAAACTAAAACTTTTCCAGGCAATAGCAACAGAAGAAGAAAAATCCATACCAATGGAAAACACCAAGGATTGTAGGACCAAGTCATCCATCCCAGAATAAACTTGACAAAAGGGAGAGCAGTCCACTCAAGTGGCCACTTCTCACCTTGGATATGTTTCAAGCTCCACCGGTGGTTGCAGTTGACAGACTTTGAAGAGGGGACCAGTTGATCAGATATGATATGGTGTAATAGGTCACAATCCTGGTCAATGCTCAGCATATGCCAAAGTTATGAAAGAAACAACCTCTGCTGCTAGTCAAGAATTTTGTCGAAAAAACATAAGACGTATGTAAATGGTTTGCCGCATTAAATAAAGTTAATTTTTCTGGCTAATCTATTCTTCCATGGAAAAACGAGAAAAGAGGATTGAGGCAAAAACATATGGCCTTCAAATTCAATGCAGACGTTAAAATGGACAATTTCTACTAATATCTAAAAACCATGAAAAATTCACAAATTAGTTCCATCAAATTACCAGAATAAATATCCATGCTCAACAAATACATCGATGATGATAATTCGAAAAAGATGAAACCTTCATAAATCATAGCTGATGAACTTTCAGCTTCCAATAAAATGAAGTATTCCAAGCCAGCCATCTGTCTGTCAACGACTTTCAATGTCAAGCAACCACAAATTACATCGCAACATTTTTTTTTCTTTTCCCCCCGGGGGTCCACACTTATAAAAATATTGCATAAAGTTTTCTCTGCCCCAAAAATCAACCTGATCCTCAGGACCTCAATAGCATTTCAAATAGAGGTACTACATTGCTTAAAAAAACTTGTCACGGGAAAATGTACTTGATATAAAAGAAAATACAAGTTTCAGAATCTGGTTCTTTAAGAGATCAAATGGTAATGATTCGTTACAAATTTAAAGGATGCATTTGAATAGGGCTGGGAACTTCAGAAGTATCAGCAGAGTCCAAAACTAAAAGATTGATGCATCTATGAGGATATCTGCACAATGAGTACATAGAGCATAAAAAGAGTAATTTCATTAAAAATATCCATTGGAAAGGCAGGCACAATAGTAAAGTTATGAAAGCCATACCAGTGGCACTCCAAAAAAAGATTTACATGTTATATTTGTTACAAACAAGAAAGCAAACAACGTACCGTTTGCTTAAAACAAGACTGTTGAAATCATGAATAAATGATAAAAGAGTAAAATGCAAGCTTCTGAATGTTGTGCACAAAGATAAAACTCAACAAGTCCAGAAGCTAAATGTGCATTGCACTTGGAACAGAGACCATTAACATTTTTTATTTTTATTTTTCCTTCTTGCAGGCCGATATAAATGCAAATAAAACATTTTAAAAACAAAAAACTAATGAAAGAAAACTCGGGAAATGGTGAGTACACTTACTAAACACAAGAACACAATTAAGGCAACCACATTCAAGGAGTACTGGCCTAACTAAGCAGAAGCAACATGAAATCATGTTCCTAGCGATTAATAGAGTTTTAAATGGTAACTAATAGCTAAGGCATGGTTCAGAATGATAGCAGGCTCATTCAGCACGTCAAACATATTACAAGACAAAAGATTGATATTACTCTAATGCTCAACCCACTACCATATTCTCACCAACTTGAATCCATGGAAATTTGATCATCTTTACTTTCCAGACTGGGAAAAATAATATGCACTATTTGAATTTAGAAGGTATGTAGACAGCATCTAGGGAATGTTCCCCGCTAGAAATTCAGACTTTCCTGAATTAAAGATGTATGATAACATCCAAAGGCAACAGCAACCTGGCCAAATGTCCCTTGTACAAGGATTAGCATTGGTTCAACACCCAATAACGAAAATTGGGAATTCCTTGAATATCTGTAACACTTATAAACAACAGCTAGCAAACATCAAAACACCCTTATAAGATATCTGTTACACACAAAAAGAAGCATGCGTCCATACATAGTCCCATACTTACACAACAACTTTATAAGATTTTACAATATTTATTCGATAAAGAAATATGTATCCACTCACAGTTGCAACCTTAGAGGACATCTTTAAATGATTTTAGAAGATATATTTCATAGACCTGTAAAGTGAACTATATAATCGCATCCCAACATAGTTCCCATCCCTCTTCTCCAGAGTTTTAACTATCATCCTTCCTTATAATGTGAAATATAAAACCACCCCACTTCATCGCAAGTCAATAACAGCTCCTTGTCCTCCCCTTAGAGAATGAACTAATAACAAGAATATCCACAAAAACTTAGCAAAAACCAATACATTTCACATATAACATGCAACCATCATATTCTAGACAAAAATATGGCCCCAAATTAGAAAAATCAACCAGCAACAAACACAAGGACAAACCATTGAGGACCTCAGTTCTAAAATGTCAGACAGCATAACCACCAATGTATGAGTTAACAGTTAATACATATTCTATATTTTATCCTTTAGCATTCTGACTCCAATAGAAAACACCCAATTTAATTGCTTGCACTGAAAATGAAATTTATGAACGTGTAAAACCAATACTAATCCAGATGTCTAGCTTTTGCTAGAAAAAGCAGTACTTATTTGTGCATTCATAAATAAACACTCAGCATGAAGAATGCACATAACAGAAACATGAACCTCCCTTTTTTAGGTTAAATGGGAGGCTAAAAAGCCCAAAGCAGAAAGCAGAAAGCCCCCTTTAAAAGGAAATCATTTCACCCCTAGTGTACATGGCCATAATAACAAAATCTTTTAAGAGAGACAAACAAAGTGAATAGCAACTTCCATTGGACAATTTCTTTCTTAATTGGAAAGTGAATAAATTTTGCAACTCAAATTCTTTTGCCACTAGTCAAGTCCAATTTGAAATTACTTGAGTGCAATAATTACATCAAGGTCAAAGGAAGCAAAATGATTGACATGCCACCCACATTCATCCAAAAGTAAATTCTTTCAAAGGAAAACGCTTGATTTCTCCACTTTTTCAGGGGGAGTCAGACCTAAAAATGTGAAATAGTAAAAAATGCCAAAAATACTCGTTCAGTTTATATAATTAAAAATATTCCCCAAACCAAGTGTCTCTTGTTTTACAGCACGTTATCATCATCAGTTTCATGTTATCCATTGTAAAGCATTTTCCTTTCTAGGCACATAGAAAAGAAAACAATTTTCATAAAAACCCAGAGTAACCATAAAAAGCCAAAAAAAAAAAAAAAATAGCAGCAAATAGATACGGAAAATGCAAACTTACACAATGCTAGACTCACCTAATGACCCATGTAAGGAGCACCAGGGCCTGGGTGAGGCCTAACACCACTGCCCTGCCCCATTTGCGGATTTTGGTATCCCCCTTGCATTCCTGGTTGGTTCCCGTAGCCCACAGCAGGCTGATTGACATATCCAGCAGGAGGCCCAGCCTGGTTAGCGGGTGCACCACCAAGACCTCCAAGCAGGTTACCCAGCCCTAGCCCAGCACCTTGGGTTGTAAGCAAAGCAGTCAAGGCCTGCCCAAGTGCCGGATTTAGCCCCTGTGCAGCCACTCCAGGGTTGAAACCTGCAGAAGGAGCTGAGGGTGCCATCAAGTGTCCGGGTCCTGGTCCATGCCCGCCAGACTGATACTTATTCTTCTCCTTTCTTGACTGGTACTGAGGCTGATGATGATGAGAATGATGCTGCTGCTGGTGATGCTGATATCCCTTATTTCCCTTAGGACCATCAACAGCCTTCTGACAATACAATGTATGCCCTTCAAAGTTTTTGTGCGGCTCTTCCAAAGCCTTCTTTGCACTCTCTACTGACTTGTATACAAACAGTGCAAATCCCTTTGGCCTGCCCGTCTGTTTATCAAGACCCAAAGGACCATCCTCTATCTCCCCAAATTGACTGAAGAACTCAAGCAATTTTTGGGGATCGATTTCTGCACTTACATTGCTAACAAAGATCTTCCTTTGAGTATATTCAGACATCGGAGGGACAACTGCAGCAGGCGAGGGGACCGGTCCCGCGGATGCCAATTGACATGATGTGGTTCGGTTCCCAATCTTTTTCTGTGGCTGTTTCAGCGCCTTCCGAGCCCCACTTCGATGCTTGAACAAGATGAAGGCGTAACCTTTTGATTTCCCAGAGACCCTGTCAGTGACAGCCTTACAATCCTCAATCTCGCCGTACTTCCCAAAAACAGTCGTAAGGGTTTCAGCAGTGGTGTCCCAACCAAGACCGTGGATGAAGATTTTTCGGTGGGCAGGGTCCACGTCCGCCAGCTGACGGACGTTGTCGATAAAATCCGGGTACTTCTCTGCAGCTTGCCTGACAAGAGTGTAGAGCTGCTCCTTCGTAAAAGGCTCAAGAAGCTTCTCTATAGGCTCCTCTTCGTCCAAAACCTCCACATCACCATCGTTCTCGTTGCCTTCCTCGGCTCCATTCGCTTCAACCTGAGCTGATTCAGATGGGGCAGCATCGGCTGTAACTTCCGCCGTTTCGGGGTGCTCGCTATCCTGCTCTTGAGGGTGAACTTCTGGAGGTACACTTACATCCGCGTTTTCTTCTACTTTTACATCTTCCTGATGCGTATCATCGTCCACGGCCATCTGTTCGTGTCCCTGGTGCTCTTCAGCGGTTGCTTCTGGGTTTGGTTGTTCGTCCACTCTAACTTCCTCGTGGATTTGCTCTTCTTGGGGTTGTTCCGGTTGTGAATCAGAGATCTTGGCAGATTCGGGTTCAGATGATCGAAGCTTTCGCTTCTTAGCCATGGCGGATGAATCTCGTTTTGGGAGACGAGCTAGGGTTTGAGGAAGAGAGAAGGGAAATTCGTTTCCTGAAACTCCGAACACAATGAGCTGAAAAATGTGTGCGTTTAATTAATTATAGGCGAGCCTTCGCCATTCCTATTTTTGGCCGGGCGAGCATTTTGCTACTGCGAAACCAAAAATAAAAAATCTGAATAATTACAACCTATAATCCTCAGCCGAATAAAAAGAAAAATACAAGCTCAAATTCAAAACAGTGTACCAACAGAAAGAAGCAAAAATCCTTCATATTCTAAGTAGCTAGAAATTATACTCTTGATCAAATAAAAAATGCAGTATGAATTCTCTCCATATATTCTGTTGATATACTAATTTTTACAAAACTTTCTCTAAATTTTATAGATAAAGTAACGTAATTTTTTATTTTATTAAAAATGTTAGTTTTATAAGAGAAAATCATATAGGTTTATTTTTTTACTTGAGAAAATTAATATTTGTGTCTTTTAAATATTAACTCATTTATAACTCAGTTTCTTAATTATGATTAAATGCGACTTTTTTGGTATCTCACCTTGGTTCATTAGAACCTTTGGTTTTGATTAATCCGGATTTGGGTTCAGAGCGGTGGTAAGACGACCCTCCCAATAGTGGTAGCTCCATACAAGGTGGATTATAAGACGCTATCAAAATTTAACCCTAGACATCTTAAGGGAATCCAAAGACACGTCCACGGACCAACCACCTGTTGGTTATGACTCTGTGCGACTCAGTTCCTAAAATTTTAAAAAAATGGACTAATTTGTATATTAGATCATGATTTTAACAAGAAATTGTTGACTTTTGCATCTCAATTTAAACCAAAATAATAACTAGATTGTAAAACTTGAAAGTAAACTTTATTTAAATTAAAATGAAAATTGCAATTTGCAAATCGTACATCACCTATGATAAATTCATAAGTTTACCTATAAAGATTATTTTTTTTCATAAAAAAAGATAAGCCTACTGACATGTGGCTACCAATGACAATTTTCATATGTGACGATGTGAGTATGTATGTGTAAAGTGTTGAAATTTTCATCATTATAACTTGTTATTCTAACTTTATTTTTTATAATACTTATGTCTTAAATTATGAATTTATTACTTTAACATTATCTTTTTAAAATAATAAAAAATAGTACTACCTTCGGTTCTAATTATAGGACCAAGTTGACTTTTTTAAAAAAAGATTAAGGAAACTAAATAAATTACTTAATCATATCATATGTTAAAATTTTCATCATTATAACTTATTATTCTCACTTTATTTCTTTATAATAATTTTTTTGTCTTAAATTATGAATTTATTACTTTAACATTATCTTTTTTAAAATATTAAAAAAAAATAGTACTACCTCCGGTCCTAAATAAGTTACTTAATCATATCATATATTGTGTATCCTTAGATTATACTCCATCCAGTCCTAATTATAAAACCAAGTTGACTTTTTTGGAGAAATTAAAGAAGTTAATTAAATTACTTTAGAGTTTTTATTTTTTTATTTTTCCTCCAAACAAACTACTTAGTTTGACTAATAAGCTAATATCTAATTTAAGGATACACAATATATTATATGATTAAGTAACTTATTTAGCTTCCTTAATCTTTCTAAAAAAAGTCAATCTGGTCTTATAATTAGGACCGGAGGTAGTATATTTGTTTATTAATCAAACTAATTAGCTTAGAGAACTCTAAAGAAACTTAATTAGCTTCCTTAATTTCTTCAAAAAAAGTCAATTTGATCTTATAATTAGGACCGGAGAAAGTAGTTTTTTAGTTAAATAGACCTAAAGGCCACAGGCCGACCTTAACCCGACAGTATAAAGGCTAGGCTTCAAAATTGGGGGTTTTTAGGAAAGTCAGGCCTAAGCATTTTAGGCCCGAGTGCTTGAAGAGCCAGCCCTTATTCTCAACTCAAAGCTTGGGTGAGTCTGCCCAAGTTTCATCATAGCTTACTTGCTTTGGGGATAGAACATTTACATGAGTTGAGATGTTGGAGCCATTAGCTTCATCATTCATTGTTGGACCTTGGGTTCATGTCTGCCCTTGATGGGCTGGACTATTTGATTAGGAAACAAGTAGCCTTATCAAATGATAAACAAATTAGCATTAATTACATTTTTTTTTGCCTGATCATATTTGTTAATTAAGAAACAAGTAATTGTATATTAGGAAATTAATAATTAATTAATTTCTTGGTTATTAATTTAAGGGCAAGTAGGAGTGCATATAACTTCCTAGTTAGTAGTCTACCTAGACCTCTATAAATAGGATGTTCCTCCCTCAATTGAATCTCACCCCTGTCGTTAAGCTATATGACAATCTCTCTTCTCTTCTACCATCTTTCTTGTTCTTATGATTTGTTGTGCCAACCCTAATTAGGCTCTAGTAGTCTAATAATTGCGTGAGCGTTATTATGCTCGAGTAATGGAGCATTGACTCGGATCCTAATGAGTCTACCCTGGTACGTTAGTCTCTTCTCTCTCCTTATTTTTTCCTTCATTCATAAAGATCATGGCAGCACCACCAGCTCTTTTCAATTCTTTCCCTTTGTCAACTCTTGCAATACCTCCTCTCTCACATAAAAGAACCTTGCGTCTAAAGTCATTGCCACTCAATAATCCATTAGCACAAAAGACAGAAACTTGTTGGTTGTTCTTGTCGGCATATACCAATGGCAGCAATATCAGAGAAAAATCATGAGGCTGGAAAAAAGATTTGCCAGTAATTTATTCTCTATTTCCAAGCTTTGTTGTGGCTGCAATTGTTCTATCAATAATGGTTACTCCAACTGTGAGGAGCCACAAGGCTCCCTTAGGTGTAGAGCCACTAGAAGGGTCAATCACGTTCTATCAAGTACTTATTCAAATACATAAGTAAAGGTCACGATTGTGTTATTGCAGGCATATACAATGCCACTGATGGTGCTGGCTCGCAGCAAAGTTTCGATGAAATATCTCACTACCTTAATTGTAGGTAAATATCTTCATGTGAGGCGTCATGGAGAATTTTTGGCTTTGATATTCATCATAAACAACCACCTGTTGAGAGGTTAAGCTTCCATCTTCCTTATGAGCAATGTGTTTATTACACTCAAAGGGACAAAATGTCATCGTTGGCTAACAATCCAAGGGTTAAAGAATCAATGTTTCTTGCTTGGATGAAAAAAAATAAAGATGATCCATTTACAAGAACACTCTCTTACTCTCAATTTCCCAACTACTTTACTTTTGTGAGGGAAAAGAGGATATGGAAGATTTGTGAACGTGGGTTTTCAGTTGGAAGATTGGGTCATTGTACATCATCTCAAGGAGAATTATACTACCTCCGTTTGTTGTTAACAAAGGTTCACGAGCCAAAGTGTTATGCAGATATAATGACGGTAAACAATGTAGTTTACTCAACATTCAGAGAAGCATGTTACGCACTAGACTTATTAGAAGATGACAATGAGTTCATAGATGCAATTAAAGAAGCATCTTTATGGGCATCTGGCAATTACCTTCGTAAATTTTTCACTAGCATTGTAACATCCCATTTTCAAAAGCAGTATATTTTTTTTTTCATCAGAGTAGAGCATCGGAGCGATTGAGTAACCGATACTATATTTATAAATGTCGTAAGTCCGGTGATTTACGTAAACGGTACATTGACCGAGAGTTTTCAAAATGAATAACACCCGAAGAAAGTCTTCAGCCGGGTCTCCGTGCGGGCCCGCTCGCCTTTCCTTGGTTCTCGGTTCTCCGAACTCCGACGCTATGATAAGAGCTGAGATCCAATTGCAATTTGGATCTCAGGTAACGGTTAACCTCATGCTTAAATACGACTACATATACACGACATCAGTAATCAATACAACAGTCCACAACAGATGTATGATTAAAAACACATAACCACGTATACAAGATAATAACCACGTATGTAACATAACCTCGTATGATACAACATTAATAACCTCGTATGTGACATAACCTCGTATGTAACATACCGTGTATATAGCATAACCTCGTATACTACTACACAAAAAACAGAACACAAAAAACATATATAATCATACAATAACCATAAGAGTTAGTGTTACAAAGACGCGAACGTACCTTTTTGGCAAGACAACGGAACTTTTAAAAACGTGAAATTCGACAATGGGAAAAAAAAGCGGTATGACGGCGGCACAACAGCGGCTCGATTAGCTCGATATCCTATAAGGACAATGTTTATCAACATTTGGCATCATAACAAGCCATTTGGGCGAAAATTACCTGTTTTGCCCCTAGTACCCCTATTTGGCGTAATTTCGCAGGAGCTTATTTGTTTTCGCTCTATCTCTCCGTAATTTTGACAGTCTTTTCCTCATCATATTTTCGAAATATATATCATATTTACCCCAAAATATGATATCTAGACTATCTTGAAAATTTAAAGATAAATCTAGCATTCCTACTATATCTACCGAAAGAACTACCGAAACTAAAGACTAAGGACCGAAGAACTTACCCAGACTTTGCTCAGACTTTCTCCAGAGCTTCTCTCTCTAACTTCTCTCTAAGGGGAAGATTTTTGGTGTGAAAAATGATGAAGGTGCTCATGCCTTTATATAGGCAAAAATTGTGCCACTTTGGTAATATCCATATTCCAAATCTTGTAATTTTCTCTTACCTTATAACCAAGTAAAATAAAGGCTAAATGGTGGTTAATTCTTGACCATGGGCTGCCCTAGTCGACATAAGGGAGTGATGTGGCAGCAAGTGGTCCAAGAATGGTGACTCAAGCTCATTTTATGCCCTTGGCCCGATGAATTTCCCCGACGGTGTCCGTTTTCGCGTAGTCTCGGAAAATCTCAAAATTCTGAATTCATAACTTTGAAGATCTTCTTCCTCATCAAGAATATCTAAGTTAACTTAGATTTTGGTCCCTTAGGTTCCAACGGTCCAGTTGAAGTTTTCTCGAAAAACGTGTCCGAACACGTCTGGGGTGTCGGAAATCACTTTCGGAATCATCAATCTCGGATAATAATTCACCGATTCCAAATATGTCCAGATAATTATAAACTCATCTCTAGATGTTGAGTTATAATTATTTTCTTCAAATCCAAAATGTGAATATCTACATTTTTCCCTATTTCGTCTTATTAGGCAAATGCGTTTACCGCTTCTAATTTACTTAGGAAGAGGTCACTTGAAGGTAAAAACTCACCGATCAATATTTTACCTTGACTTTGGAATTCCTATTCCTGGTTCTCTAGATAGGATCCGTTTCCTATTTATTCCATTACTATTCACTATATTATATAATAATACAATTTTACAAAAATATCATGATATTTATTTTTTTTTTTTTATTTTTTATTTATTTTTCTAAGCATAAAATATTTTATTAATATTTTATTTTTTATTTATTTAATAATTTCGAATTTCTCCAATTAAAAATAATTATTTAAATTATTTTTAATTCATTTACTTTATACCTTAATTATCCCATTAATTACCAGATTAGCCACTTACTAATTTTTGATAATTTTCTTAATTAGGATAAATCATTATCTCACAACTATTTTACTTACATTGGTATTTTATATCCCATGTAAAATATTAAAAATCATGGGCTCACTTATGATCCCAAAATAATACTTAATTTTGCCTCATTATTTTTCAAGGGAAATTATCCCCAAAAATTCCTAAAATTAGAGACAACATACTTTCTAATTTTTAACAAATATTTAATTGCCTCCTGGGATTTATCATAATATTTTTAGGCCATTTAATGCCTCAAAAATACATTTTATGGATTTTAGCTCTTTATCTCTCCTAATTTCCATAGAAATTACCTTAGAAAATAAGATAATTATTACTTCTTATTTGAGACCACATATTCACCTATTTTCAATAGGTATTATTTATCGAAATATAATATTCCAGATAAATAATTACCCGGGTATTACAAGCATGTTGTTGAGCCATAGCCTATCCCAACCTGTTGTTGTTTGGGAACAGACGAAAGATATTATTTGTGAAGATTTATTACATATTAGCCATTCCGACTAACGATTTTCAGGTACTTAATTTATTGTACCTTTTTTTGATTCCACTCATGTATTCAAATACTAAGTGATATCATTTGCTTAATTAATGAAGTTTCTTAAATGGAAAATATTTTTAAGTCACTTATATTATCTTATGTTTTTTATGCAGAATCGCATATAACAAATTCCCACAAGGAAGCTACTAGGATATATCAAATTGAACAACTTTTGCTAAGGAATGGAAGGATCCTGCATGACTATCCATCGATGCCTAGACCAGAAAAAGACAACATAATTGATACGTCGAGCCAGCTTATTTTGCAAGAGTTGAATTACAATAAAGAGAAGGAGAGACAAGACTCTGAAAGAATGAAGAGATTAATGACTGATAAACAGAAGCAAATATTTGATGAGATAATGAGTGCAGTCTCTTCAAAAATAAGGGGTTTCTTCTTTGTTCATGGTTTTGGTGGTACAAGAAAAACATTCATATGGAATGCATTGACTGCTTTCGTAAGGGCAAAAGGTGGAATCATTCTTAATGTAGCATCCAGTGGTATAGCAACAACTCTACTACCATCAGGTAGGACTGCACATTCAAGGTTTTGTATTCCTATTGATGTTAATAAAAATTCAATATGTTCAATTACTCATAATTCACCAACTGCAAACTTAATGAAAGCTACTGATCTCATTATTTAGGATGAAGCACCAATGGTTAAGAGACATTGTATTAAGGCTTTTGATCAAACGTTGAGGGATTTAATGAAGTGAAATTCTATTTTGGGGGGTAAATGTGTTGTTATATATAGGTGGTGATTTCAGGCAAATCCTTCCTATTATACCTAAAAGCACTCGAGTTGAAATCGTAGATGCAACTATTAATTATTCTCATCTTTGGAATGAATGCAAACTACTTTGCCTAACTAAGAATATGAGGCTATAGTCTTCAAGCAATCCAGTTGAACAAGAAAATATCCAAATCTTTTCAAAATGGTTGCTACAAGTAGGAGACGAAGAAATTGGATTACCACATGATGGTATTACAAACATATCGATTCCGTCAGAGTTGTTGCTACATGATGATTGTGATCCAATTAGATGCATCCTTGAATCTACGTACCCAAATTTAGTAGAACGTATTGTTGCCCAAGATTACCTAAATAATATGACCATTCTTACTCCTATATCTGAGAATGTTGACAAATTGAACGAATGCATTTGTTCTTTGTTGCTAGGTGATCCCATGGAGTATTTTAGTTATGACTCTATAAGTCATACAGATAAGGCAAACGAAAGTTTAAGGATTTGTACGACACAAAATTTCTAAATGCAATTAAATGCTCAGGGATACCTCATCATAAATTGATCTTGAAACTAGGTGTGCCAGTGATGTTAATAAGGAATAATGATCAAGCAGTAGGGTTGTGCAATGGTACAAGGCTACAAGTGACAAAACTTGGCAAAAATGTCATAAGGGTTAAGGTTTTGAATGGCATAAGTGTTGGGGAAGAGATTTTGATACACAGAATGGATATGAATCCATCTGAATCTAAACTTCCTTTTAATCTGACAGGGAGGCAATTTCCCATCATAATATCGTTTGCAATGACAATAAACAAAAGCCAAGGTCAATCAATGTCTAATGTAGGTGTTTACCTTCTCAGTCCAGTCTTTTCACATGGGCAACTATATGTTGCTCTATCTAGGGTTAAGTCTTTTAACGGATTGAGATTACTTATTTTGGATGAATTAACAAATCCAATTGTACTACAACAAATGTTGTTTATAGAGAGGTTTTTCAAAACCTTCATTAGATATAATATGATGTTGTTTTGAATTTGTTAAATAAACACATAGTAACATATTTTGGTTAATTTCAACAATGTACAAATAAACTTATCCGTGCAATGCATGGGGAGAAAGTCTTGTTAATATATATACTAAAGTCATAAATATGGCTAACTTGAGCTCCATCGGTCTCTTTTTTGTTTGAATTTCTCAAGCAAAAGACGTTCATATGGATACTTGAGTTGTTAATCTCTATACTAAAGTCATAAACATAGTCTACCAAAGCTCCTACAGGCTCTTTTTTTTTAAAAAAAAAATCTCAAGCAAAAGTCGTAAACATAGATACTTAAGTTGTTAATATGCATACTAAAGTTATAAATAGGGTGGATTGGAGCTCTATCGGTGTCACATATGTTTTATGACTTTAGAATACATATTAACAACTAAAGTATTGATATTGACGACTTTTACTTCAGATATTCAAAAAAAAAAAATGAGAGCATCGGAGCTCTAGCCATGTATAACTTTAGCATATATACTAACAATTATAGTTTCCACATTGACGACTTTTGCTTGAGAAATTCAAAAAAAAATATGAGACCACTGGAGCATCGACCTTATTTATGACTTTAGTATATACTCCCTCCGATCCTTATTATAAGGCACCAACTGCCCACATATTTTGGTCCTTATTATAAGGCACCAACTGCCACTAAACCTGAGTTTTCCCCATTCTACCCTTATTTTTAATGCACCTCGAAAAGTGAATTACAACGCTGAGTATCATCAGGTGCACTCTAAATATTTACACCCAATGGTTATGTTTCTCACTCCCCAATAGGCATTACAACGCCGCTCATACGTGCAAGTAATATTTTGGTTGACTTTTTCATCCAAACATCCAATGGCCATGTTTCTCTCTCCTTCAAAATTAATTTTTTATTTCTCTCTCTCCCAAAAATAACTTTTCATTTCTCTTTCTCTGATGTTTTGGCTCCCAACTTCTATTTCTCTTATGGTTTCAACTGTACGTGCGTTTTGCCTTCCATTTTTTCTCTTCTCAGCCATCTCTCCCTTTGTACCCATTACTCATCTGATTTTTACGATGGAAAATGGTGAACTTGATCAACAAACTGCGAAATCTATGCTTACTCAAAAAACAGAGGAGGAAAAAGTTGAAGGTTTTGATTGTGATGGTGAACTTGATGATCGTACGACTAAATCTCTGCTTTCTCCAAAAACAGAGGAAGAAAAAGCTAAAGGTTTTGACTATAATGGTGACCTGTTTAATTTGGTTGTGGAAGACTTTCTTGAGCGTGAAGAGCATCGAACTCGTCCATTTGACTTGAACCAGTTATCGGAGGAAGAGGAAGTGGAGTCGAAGAAGATGACGGACATGGTTGATAGTTCTAGTGAAGCCATTTTAGATAGGAAAGACCACTCTCAGTTTGACCTTAATAAATATCCAGCTGATGAATGTGATGAGGATAGCAATACAGAAAAAGAGCGAAAGAGATTCATAAGGTCAATGTTTAAACTTTTTTTTTCCTAATTTTTATTGAATGTATGTCTATTTTGGGATTAAGAATCAGATAAATGGTTTTTGGTACATGAGGATACAGTTTGGTCTTTGGCTCGTTTTTTATTTCCTTTGTTGAAGTGATCACAATGTGCAATACAGTTTGGTACTGGCTGTTTTTTATTTCCTTTGTTGGCTGTTTTTTTTATCATTTTGATTGAAAAAATCAGACAGGGGGCGGGTTTTCATTGCTAGAAATGAAGGATAACAGTGAATGATTAAAGCTGGGCATTAGAACGTAATGACTAGACCGTTGCTTCTATTAGAATGTTAGTTTAACTCAATCAATTGTTCAGAGATTAAAGCTTCTCAGGTTGAGCCTTTTGTTGATGATGATGATAATAGTGAATGATTAATTGAATCCCAAACTTGATGTAGTAATCATCAGGAAGAGTCATGGCTATTTTATCATGTTTCATTCACCTTAAAGAAAAGACATGGTGGTATTAAATATCCTGAAGCAGGTTCGCATTTTACCATGTTTCATTCAGATCTACACAACATATTGTTTAAAAACACAGGCTGCATAGAATGCAGAAAAAAACAATTTGTGAAAAGATTGAAATAAGAGTAGTTGCGCAATATTATCATAAAAGTGGCTGCACAATATTAGAAAGAGTTTCTCAAAACATATTAAAACAAGGCAAATATCAAGGTTTGAAGGCACAAATTAATGCTTTAAAATCTCCTAATACAATCACACATCAACTTCTCTTAAGTGTGCTAACACGGCCTCTATTATGGATGCATCACACTGCAATTGACTTGGTAGCCCTCCTTCTCTTTGTAGCACATTTTTGTACCAATGTGAGAGTTTATACTTATTTGAACCTCCAACCTTCATAACTTCTACCATAATTGCTTGTAAAGTTAAGAAGATTTTATTTGTTTCAAATGATGAGAGATTGTCATAAGACTTCTTCACAAAGACTAATGAGATCATCAATAGTCTTGGGTGCTTCTTTATGTTGTAGTGCTTGAATTGCATTAAAATAACCTAGATCTAGCACATTTAAATCAGGAGAGTTTGGAGGTTGAGACATCACATGAATGTCAAATCCACTCTCACAAGCAGCTCGACGAAGTTCTTCATCATTATCATTTACATGACATGTAGCATTATCTTGTTGTATGATAATGCTTTCCCCTACTGTATCCCTTGGCCATTTGGCTTTTATTGCCGGTAACACCAAGTTGCAAAGAAAATTTCGCAGACTTCTTTGTTAATTGAAGAAATTGGCTTTGCTACCAAAGTGCCCGCCTCTATTAATACTCCTTCTCTTAGTGTGCTCATAAGTCACAAGAGGAAAAACTCCAATCTTACATGAAAAAGTTTCATTACCTTCATTGTCAAATCTAGGTCTTGCCAGAGCAACCAAGAACATAACTTTAGTAATGAAGTTCTTATTTTTGCATGTCCGATGTGGGTCTTCCTCACTGGCTCCCAAGTAATGGTTCTCCTTCTTTTTTGTCATGTAGAGCCATTTCTCATCAATATGTATTATGTTATGCATAGATTTAAATGTTGGAGAATTTGGTATGCTATGATCTTCAAGCATTGATAAGCAAAACCGCAACCGAGCAACCATGTTTTCATTTGTTAAGAAGGGCTTTAGCGTATTGGTGTGCCGTCGTATAACATTGGCCTTCATCAATCTCACAAGGGAAGTTTTGTTGATATTCAATGCAAATGATAGAGATCTCAATGTGGTCCTCTGCCGAAGAGGGACCTCATGTAAGCGTTCCTCATCGAATTGAACTCTCTTACATCCACAATTTTTAGTCTTCCTATGAGATGCTTCTCTTGTTTCCTTTATTTGTTGCCAAATTCGTTGAATAACTCTTCTGGAAACACGAGACATTGAAGCTAGCTTCTTTGTTGTACCGGGCATTAGCATCCCATCTCTTATTGAGTTTACCAAAATATGGCCTATGCTTTTTCGTTCTTCATTAGTTAAAAATTTTCTGCATGGTGGTGGACTTGAATTTCCATTTCCATGTTCTCCTGTCCCATTAATAACACAAATACATGTATGACATGATGGTTTATGAAACACATGATAATAGTAGCTCATTTGTACAGATGTTTTTTTTTTCTTTCATGATCATGACAGTTAACACAAACATGTTTAGACTCAAACAAAATCATGAATAATTCAACTTTTTTTTCCTTACAATTATGCACAAACTAATAATTCCCTAACTTTAATTAAAACTTAACATATATACTCCCAGGAAGTACGTCTTATACACAAACCACTCCTTTAATAAAGCAAAGGTATTATAATTAGTATTCAAAAAAAAAGGCAAAAACTACACCTTTAATAAAGCAAAGGTATCATAATTGGGACATCTATTATCACTTCCTGCTTGCAAAGGTACGTCTTATATATACTCCCAGAAAGCAAACGTGCTAGCAAAAGTGAACGTCTTATATATACTCCCAGAAAGCAAACGTCTTTTTTTTTTGGCGTCACAAGCAAAAGTGTTTCATATCAGTAGGCAGTAAATTGTCATACCTCTCCGTGAAGTGTTAGAGTAGTCTTTGCTATGTTCAGCTATCTCTGTATATGTGCTCTGTTCCTCCTCAAACTCCATTGGAACTTCATTCAACTCTGGTAGGGGAACACCATCATCGCCGGTCATTTGGATTTCATTCAAGTTAGGGAGTGAAACATCATCGCCATCATCATCATCACACGTACCTTCTATGTTCAAGTCAAGAGGTATGTGAGGATTGAAGTTCTCTGTTACAACTTCTTCAAAACAAAGCATGCTTGAATCACCCAACAAAATTGCACCTTCATTCTGTGAGTTTGGGCAAATATTTGAATTCATTATCTCATCCATTTCCTCTTCACAACATGGCATGCAATACGTTTAAGTCGAAGGATGCTTGCGTTTGGTCCTTCATGGGAGCAATGAATGTCTTCACTCAACAATTAACATTTTGAGGTTCCATTGCGTTTTATCTTACTGAAGTTTAATTTTGTTTTTGAGCTTTGTTTTTAAAAAATTACTTCACCTCCACTTTTTTCTGAAAAGTTTTTACAAAAAAAAATTGGCGCCACTGCCAATATAATTTGAGAGAATCAGCGCTTCAAAAAAATGGTGATGGCATCTACGTGGAAGAAAGCACATTCTGAATCAGATGTGGTGAGAGAAGAAGAAAGGCAAGGCTGTGAAGCGTGGCATGTGAGAGAGAGAGAGAGTAATAAATCTACTTCGGATGATTGCTGTGAAAAAAGGAATGGGGAGAGAGATAAATAAGAAGTGAGAGGCATATGGCAAATCTGACAAATAATTTTTTTTAATATTTTTAAATCTGTAGCATTAAAGTAGGGGTAAACATGGAAATGTTTCTCCACTGAACACTTTTTTAATGACTAAATTGTCTTTCCTTGGTTTAAGAGAAAAAGGCAGTTGGTACCTTATAATAAGGACCGGAGGGAGTATATTAATAACTCAAGTATCCATATTGACGATTTTTGCTTAAGAGATTCAAAATAATATGAGATCGTCGAAGCTCTAGGCCAGTCGCCGGCAAGGTAATCGAAGCTCCGGCAACAATCGCCGAGCGACCAACAAGGGGGCGTAGGATTTCTTTATTTAAAAAAACTAAGGATAGTTAGGCAATTTTCCACATTTCCCCAAATTTTTAAATTTTAAATCAGTCAATTTAAAATTATTGAAATACAACACTCTTACTTGTCTTTTACATATTTTTACAATATTTTTCTGTGATGATCCCTTCTTTTAAGTGCTACTCACTATTGCCGCCCCCATTTTATATTTGGGATTGACTATCATCCTCTTTTCTTATCGTTTTCTTCTCGTCCTCTTTTCCTCCATAGCTCATCTTCACCTTGAGATTGAAATTTAAATGGTTTATATTTAACATTTTATAAAAAATATTAATAAAATATCAAGAAGAGAATAGAACAATAAGAGGGGACGGTAGCCAAACTCTTCATATTTTGAGAAAAAAATGGATGACGTTATTAAGGAATTGACAAAAAGGAAAAAGAAAAGAGTTGGATTGGTGATGCAATGATTGTGCAAGGAGCCTCAACATTTGTTCCCAAACTTTGCCACTTGCCAATATTTCCCACGAAATCAGACACAACGGGCAAGCAAGAAAAGCCAAGCATTCGTCAAATTTCCGGATCACTCTCAGGCCAGCACCCATTAACGTATTGCTCTCAACAAGCTTTCAAACTAATAATTATATAGGTGTCCCTTGCGTTTCGATCTCAATTCGCCTCGTAAAAATTTGTTCAATCCGATCACCATTTCGTTGGCTTTCCTTGTGTTACTTATGCAGCTGCCGTACCCAGAGCTATGAGGGCTTTTTTTCTCTGATTATATCGGTTTTATATCAGATCCTTGTCCTATTTCTTTATAGGTATAGCCCTTGTGCTTTGTAGCCGGTGTTATCGGTTAGATTACTTTGTTGATATGATTAAATCCTGCGTGCATCTCTGTTTCTGGGCCTAATCAAGCTTGCGAGTTTTTTATGTTTATCATAGTTTCAATTTGATAATTTAGTAAATGGGTTGATAGTGAGAAACGAAGTAAAAGAGTAAACCTTGACAGTACTACGATCATTTGCTTGATACTTTAGAGAGAATGTAGAGGAATGAAAGTGATTTAAACACAAATGCCAGCGTCAGTCCTTCTTCTTGTGCTTTTCCCCATAAACAGTTTCGTTTCTAATATCATCCAGAAACATGCTTGCTACTTGCTAGTGTTAAAGTATTACATTTTTGAAAGAAGATTCTTTAAAAGTACTCTAATTCATGAAAAACGGTTGGGTTGTGTTTTGGAACTGCCAATGTTGATTTTGAGAGGTGAGTTCCTGGCTTCTAGTGGAATCCTCAATCATTTAATTCATCACTATAATTGCAGATTTTGTGTTGAAAGTGTTCTGAATGGGGATTCAGACAATGGGTTCTCAAGGTAATGGGCAACAGTCTCATTTACAGCCTTCCCCATTGACAAGGCAAAGCTCATGGTATAGTCTCACACTTGATGAGGTTAAAAATCAACTAGGAGACCTGGGGAAGCCATTGGGAAGCATGAACCTTGATGAGCTTCTTCAGAGTGTATGGATTGCTGAAGAAAGCAAGTCTATAGGGGTAGAAAATGAGATCATGTCGTCGTCATCTTCTCTTCAACGTCAGGCGAGTCTGACCCTGGCCCGGGCTTTGAGTGGGAAGACAGTTGATGATGTATGGAGAGAAATTCGACAAGGTCAGAAGAAACGATTTTCAGAGGATATAAGAGGTCCAGATAGAGAGATGACTCTTGGTGAAACAACCTTGGAGGATTTCTTGGTACAAGCAGGGCTTTTTGCCGAGGCTTCTATTAATACATCTATGGGGTTGGATACTTTGGAAGTCACCACGCCTCAAAGTCTTCAACATAAGACAGGCTTGTCACCCTCCCCTTCATTTGGCAGTTTATCTGATACAAGACCAGGCCGCAAAAGGGACACTCCAGATGCATACGAGAAAACTTTGGAGAGGAGGCTGAGGAGAAAAATCAAGAACAGAGAATCTGCTGCCCGTTCACGAGCCAGAAAGCAGGTTTAACCTACATTTACTATATAATATTTGAGTGATTGATTAGACTCTTTTTTTATTCCTGCTTTTTGGAATATTATCTTGGACTGCTACTGATCAGAGTTGGATGGTCCAGGCTTACCATAATGAATTGGTTAGCAAGGTTTCTCGTCTAGAAGAAGAAAATACAAAGCTCAAGAAAGAAAAGGTAAGATTCTCATTCTGCTTTTTTATTGCTTCATAATGATTTCTTGTGTTTATAATAGAGGCACTTTAAATTTCTTTGGCTGTAAGTTTTAATGAGCATTTAGGTTATATAATTACTATTGGCTTAAAGGAACAAACTTTTTTTACCCTAATTGGAAATTTATGGTTCATTGCATGTTGTGTATTGAGTTCGTCTAGCACCAAGTGACCCATGAGGTGAACTATCTCTTCCTGGAAAAGGTGGCATGTTCTGTACCTAAATTTATCACAATCTTTAGATATGAACAAGTAAGCTTGAAATAATCTTTCTTTGGTATAAACCATCTCCCTTTTAAGAAATTACAACCACTGGAGGCTGAGTTGAAACAACATTTTGATGACATGTTAGTTGATTGTCTGTTGATAAAGTTTTGTCATACCTCCTATGTATGTTATTATTTATAACCTAATCCATGTCATTAAAAAATTCTGTAAGGCCTTGCAATGAGTCATCATAATGAGAGATGAGCTGTAAATACATATTTAGAATTCAATAACACGGCATTTAGATGAAAGAGTTGAGCTGCTAAACACATACAATTTTTCTGATTTCCAGAAAGCTTTTAAGCTACACTAAATTACTTCTTTTTTCATACCCTTTTAATATATTTGTTGATGCCTTGTTCTATGTTACAGTTACATTTATTTTAATGTATTGTGGTTTACTTTGCCTTTGAATCTTGTATCCTACATGAACAAAGACCATGAACAGGTTTGTTCTTAATTAGTGTGCATGGTATTGCATACCTAAGAGGTTGTATGTCCTTAATGTGTTTTAATAAATTTAAGGTTTGTACACTCTGAGTGATGCGGTTCATCCTTAGTATCACGCTGATAAATATGATGTACTTTAACAAGTAAATTAAAGCTTTAGTGCTTGAAAGTTGCCTCTTTGTGCAATCTGAACCTCCATTCTAAAGGCCTCTCATTATAGTCCTTCAAAGTGAATTTCCTCACTAATACAGTCTTCTCATTAACAGACATGTTAACTTGACCCATAATTATTACTCTATCCGGTCCTAAATATACGACAAAATTGACTTTTTTTTTTAGAGATTAAGGAAGCTAAAAGTTACTTTTGTGTATCCTTAGATTATATATTAGTTTATAAGGTACGTAAAATAGTTTGGAGAAAAATAACAAATATAAATATTTTATGATAATTTAATTAGCTTTCTTAATTTAGCTTAATCCTAAGATATTGAAATAGATTCCTCGTCCTCAGAAGCAACGTCATTATGGTCATCTTTAAGAAATCCCTATCTTTTCTCTTCATCTTTTGAGGACTCCATTTGTTCATCTAACCTATCAACAGATGAGATTAGGAGAATGTTATTGCTCTCCTTGTGTTCTTGGTATGGATAGATACTAAATCTGTAAAAGTTGATTTTCCAAGGATGGGTCAAGTGAGTCTCTGGTGCCACCCTTTGCAAAATATTCAAATCAGGGTCGTTGTCGCACTATTCATATGTAGCCTTGTAGCACAACTACAACATATATGTATACAAATATAGCTCGTATAGCACAAATATACTGATGTTACATAAGAGTTGTGAAACTATGTGGATGACATAGCACCAAGCATACGAGCTATGGCACCTAGTGTAGCTTGCTATTAATTAGTATGACATGGCTCAACAATATTCTCATGTCCCACTACTTGACCATGTATATAAACTTTGAAATCTTTCTTTTCCATTAGAGCTTTAAAAACCCAAGGTTCTACATCATCATAGAAGGGCCAAATGATGAGATAATTAAACCAAATGATTGTGTCTCCTAACTTTTTGTTAACTCACTTTGAGGACTATGTTGTGATAGTAGTCTCTTTGGAGGACTGTTATGTGAAACTTCAAAAGTGGAAGACTAAACTGAAGAAATGAGTACATCTGTGATATTTCAAAGACTATATGGAATATGTTTGGGATTCAATTGGGATAGATTATCTCTTCGAATTGAACAGTCCCTTGAACTGAAATACATATTAAAGTTGAGACCCAACAAGTACATTTCATATAGCTTTAAACGTATTCATGCAGAAAAAATTGATAATAGGCTGAACCACGCATGGCTATGGAGGATTTCTGATTGGGCACAAGGGATGTTGGCCCCGTTAGTTGTTCAAGCTTTTATCATATGGAGTATGAGTAACTTTCAGATTAGTTGGGAGGGTTGCCAAGAAATTATTGCACCTCATGCTTTGATCTACAAGGTCCGATTAAGTATTCATCTGGACTATCTAGGAAAAAAACTTGTTAATAGTGATATGTTTAATGGTTGTGAACTTTGGCACTTCTTAGAGTTGCAGAGAGGGATGCAATGTTCATACACAATCTGGATGTATCACCACCTATTATATGTTTGCTTTTGCACGTGATGTAAATGTTCATACGTAATGAAAAAGCCACAACATTCTCAATTGTGGCTGAGTCTAATAAATACATTTCTGCATATGGGTCTCCTAGGATTAATTGATGTGAATTATAAATGGAAGTTGCTTATTCTGGCAATTTATAGATCACTTTCCATCTCATGAACAGAGTATGTGATGGGACCAGTTGTGAATGAATTAATTTGGAAATATTAGAATTTTGGTCAGCCAATCTGGTGATGCTTGCTTTTGTAATTAGCGCTCTGTTGGTCATGGGCAATGACCCTGTTTTTTTAACTGCTTAATGTTTGCTTGGGGAAGTATTTTCTTAGAAAATGGTAAAAGTGCAATTATGTTCTTAACCTTGCTATATCTGGTTCTTGTGGGGACATCCATTTTACATATAGACTCCTAAAAGGACCTTCACTTTCTAAAATAATGTAACTTCCTTTCTCCTTTAGTTATGCTCTTCTTAGCTCATGTTGGGCGGTCTAATTAATGTTACTAGAGTTTTGTTCTTTTTGATTTTATGACCATTTCATTTTACTAAATTCAACTGGGGTGATGACTGATGTATCATAGAGTCTTTGAAAGGCAAAAATTGTGAGCGGCAATTATTCAAGTGTAATTCAAATCTACCATTCTTTGTGAATCATTGCAAGATGATTTTACTAGTACCACCAGAGCTGTTCTGATTTCAGTTTTGGCCATGTGCAACATCCGCAAAATGCTAACTTAATTGTGGATACCTCCCCTTTTATAGGAGTTTGAACAGAGGTTGGCATCTGAATCATCACCTGAACTGACATATCAGCTTCGAAGATCGAGTTCTGCATCTTTCTGACATGGCCTGCAGTGAAGTGTTATTATTGTTCCCTATGTTCTAGGTTTTTAGAGGGGCATGTCCAGGGTTGCATCACCCAATTTCTCATCACTGTTACCGATTCTCGAGCAGTTTGTTAAATCTATCTGTATGATTAACTAACTAAGGGGTACATGTTGCAGCAAAGCTTCAATGTACATAAACTTCAGCTTTGCTTTGCTGGAAAACATGTCAAGAAAGACGGGGGAGCTTGCTGAAGGGTTGCCTTTTATGTGTAATGATTATCTTTGTATTCGGTGGTATTGTTAGGTAATCAAGTTCTTAAAAGGCGACTTATAGAATTGGAAAGGGTAGGTCTCATTAGCATTTTTTGTTTTCAGGATGATATTGTAGTGAATTGTAGATTATATTTGATGGTAATGCTTAGGGTAAATTCAGTCCTGGGGAAATGTGTGCGCTCACTGGAGTTATTTTCCAGATAATTGCTGTAGCAAAGTAAAAGTTAATTATTCAGTATAGTTTTCTGGGGAAATTTGCCCTGTGATCTTGTTTCTTTCTTGCTACTTGCTACCCAAATTTCAGCTTTTGTTTGTTAAGTAGGAGGTTCATGACTTTTTTTTTTTGCTCAGAACGAAACTTGCATTACTTAATAAAGCGTCCAACAATACAACACGACAGAAATACAAACAGCCATACCAGTACATAAACCAGAAACATAGAAACAAACAACATACAAATTCAAAATACAGAAGAACATCAAGGAACTCCTGCTGTGCGCTAGAAGGGCCAGGAACAGCTCCATTAAAATTCATCTCTTGAGAATCCAAGGCTAGAATGGACAGCAAGGAAGGTGTTGGTTGGAAAACCCACCCGACCGCAAGACACCTCCTTATAAGCAAAACCCGCTAATGATCGATCGCCACTCTATTTCCCCTTCGAGGAAAAAAGGATAAAAGAAACCCAGCCTTGTTTGAGAAGAGACAGATAATGTCATGGATGATGCTTCGACTCCTCCAATCACATAACACAGAAGTTTTGGCATTCACAAAATTCACTAAATTAAGACAATCAGATTCAAAATGAAAATTGTCATGACCCAGATCTACTGCTAACATGAGGGCCTTCTTGAGAGCTAGAGCCTCTGACATAAATGCAGATATGGACTTGATTTTATCTATAAACCCCCACTTAAAAGTCCCAAAATGGTCCCGGCAAATGACACTAATTCCAGCAGCCTCCTTACCTGATACGAACGCACCATCAAAGTTGAATTTCAGCCACCCCAAGGCCGGAGGTTTCCATCTAACCCCACTGACCGTCAGGTTGGGAGCATTAGGAGGGGGTTGTGCCTTCTCCAAACTATCCCAAAATTCCGCATTGCTCCTGGTAGCTGAAAAAAATCACAAAATAAGGGTCCGGCTCAACAGCATTAAAAACTTTCTCATTCCGTTGCTTCCAAATGAGCCATAACAGCCAACAAATTAAAGAAATGTCTCTGCAAGTAAAAGATTTTGAATTACAAATCATCAACCACCACGATTTAAAATTGGTAACATTAGAACGGCTAAAACGAGCCCCCAAACTACTCCCGAACCACACACAACGAGTCCAATAACAGTGAAAAAATAAATGTTCAACAGATTCATCAGCATTTTCACAAATCGGACAGAGGTTATTCCAGGCATGTTTCCTCCTGACTAAGGCACTATTAGTTGCAACTGCATTACTCAGGATGCGCCATAGGAATTGCTGTACCCTAGGTATGGTTTTGATGCGCCAGATGGACTTCCAGCAGGAATAAGGGATATCAACCGACGGTCCAGCCTGCTGATTTGGCACCAAAGTCCTCTCCTTCTCTGATTGATACCCTGCCTTGACCCTATACTCACCATGAGGTGATTTAGTCCATACCAATTTGTCACTTAGCCCATTCTCAGGGATTTTAATAGCAAGGATAGCATTAATGGCCTCGGGAGTAATGAAATTCACAATAGGAGCAAGGAACCACGTCCCATCCACTATAAGGTCATTTACTCTTCCATATGTAACAATGGGGTTATCATTATTCTGTGGATTCTCACTATAAGTTCATTTACTCTTCCATCTGTAACAATGGGGTTATCATTATTCTGTGGATTCTCAGGAAGAGTAATCCCAAGAATCCACTTATCTTCCAAAATCCGGATTGATTGCCCCGTTCCTAAGTCCCACTTTAAGTCTTGCTTCAGAAAATTCTTGCCTATTACCAGACTTGACCAACATCAAGATGCTTTGTGTCCCTTGATTGCATCTACAAATTCAGCCTCTGGGAAATACACACTTTTCATAACCTTGGCCCAAAGATCATCCAGACGAGTCAAAAGCCTCCAGGCCGTTTTAGCCAACAAAGCATCGTTCATAATGGCCAAGTCACGGAATCCCATACCACCTTGACACTTTGCAGCTGTAAGAGACCCCCAAGCCCTCCAATGTATTCGACCACCAAAAGCATTTCCCCCTACCAGAAATTAGCAACTAACCCATGAATTTCCTTGCACGTTTGAAGTGGGAATTTGAAACAATTCATAGGGTACAAAGGGATGGCCTGGATAACAGCTTTAATGAGTACTTCTCTACCCGCCGAAGAGAGAAACTTGTGTCCCCAACTTTGCAATTTATTCGAGACACGCTCACGAATACAGGCAAGCGCTTGTTGTTTTGTCTTCCCCCATATACTAGGTATGCCTAAGTACCTTCCGGGGTCGTCGGTGATGGGAACTTGCAGCAACACTCCTACCTCCCTCTGCACCTCATCCGGAGTATTGGCTGAAAAAAATGCTGGATTTATCCAAGTTTAATGCCTGACCAGAAGCCTCGCAATATTGTCTCAGAATCCTTGCCAATTGTTCACAGTTATAACGGTTAGCGCTCATATAGACAAGCGCGTCATCCGCAAAAAAACTATGCGTTAGGACCGGGCAACTCAGACTTAATTTTATTCCTGTGATGATCCCCGCTTCTTGGCTCTTGGTAATCATTAAGGATAGAACCTCCGCAACCAGAATAAACAGGTAAGGGGATAAGGGGTCCCCTTGGCGAAGACCCCTACTAGGGGAGAAGGAGTTCACTTTGGCTCCAGATAAACAAATATTCAGATGGACAGACCTTACACATTTCATAACCAAGCCAACCCACGCTGAAGCGAAACCAAACTGAAGCAACACTTGCTCAAGGAATACCCATTCTACTCGATCGTATGCCTTACTCATATCCATCTTCAAGGCGAATTCATACTTCATACCGCTCTTCTTCCTCCTCAAATAATGATATACTTCGTGGGCGATAATGATATTATCTTGGATGCACCGCCCCGGGACAAAAGCTCCTTGATTAGTAGAGACACACGTGTCAAGGAGAGGTCGCAACCTATTGGCCATAAGCTTTGATATAATCTTGTATGAGAAGTTACATAGACCGATAGGACGGAATTGAGAGACGTGCTCCGGTCTCTGAACTTTTGGTATAAGGACTAGATTGGTTTCATTGATCGGTTCCAAATCAGAATTTCCAGCGAAGAATTCCCACACCATTTTACAAATAGAATCACCCACCTCCGGCCAAACATGATGGTAGAAAGTACCTGAAAATCCGTCCAGGCCCGGAGCCTTAGAACTGCCCAGACTAAATGCCGCTGCCTTTATCTCATCTCTGGTAACCGGTCTGAGTAATTGCTGATTCATATCCTCCGTCACTTTTGGATCAATAAAGCGAAGGGCCGGTTCCATTTGGTCTGGGACAGAAGATTCAAATAAGAGATGAAAGAAGTTGGCTATATTATTCTCCACATCTTTCTGGTTCGTAAGCCACTGCCCTGAATCATCCTTGATGCTAACAATATTGTTTCTTTGTCTTCTCTGGATTGTTGATAAGTGGAAAAAACGCGAGTTACGGTCTCCCGCCAACAACCAGTTCACACGGGATCTCTGCCACCAGAATTTCTCCTCCAACTCTAAGTGTTTCTCAATAGCCGCCTTCACATTGCAGATCTCCCTAGAAGCTGCCCCAGATACATTGCCACGGCACAAAGCATCCAGCTGCCTCTTCAGCCTATCCAGAACTAAGGCGTTATTCGGGAATTCAACCTTGCACCACTCCTCTAGCTCCGCCTGACACATCATGAGTTTACTCTTGAAGTTATCAATATCAGTTGAGGGTCTTACCATCGGACGCAACCAGCTGTTACCCACAACCTGGTGAAAATTTTCATGTTGGGCCCAACCCTCTTCAAATCGGAAGGTTCTTTTTCTTTTTATCTTCACAGGTTGACATTGCACAAACAGCAAATGGTGGTCCGACCCGGCTGGAGTTACATGAAAAACTTGTAGGTTGGGGCATAAATCCTGGAGATGATAGTTACCTAGTGCCCTATCAATTCTTTCCCAAATCCTATCCGGTTCATCCCTGTTATTACACCACGTAAATCTGTAACCTGAAAAGCCCAAGTCCTCCAGATCACACCCCGCCACAAAGCATTTGAAGTTAAGAATCTTTCTCCATGCCCTTGGTTTACCTCCCATTTTCTCTGACTGAGCCAGGATGTCATTGAAGTCACCCAGGCATAGCCAAGGTTCAGAAATATTTTGGCCAATCCTGGTGATTTCCTTCCAACATTTCAATCTGTTATCCTCATCCGGGGGGCCATATACAAAAGAGATGTACTTTGGGGAAACCATATCTACTGAATCAACACGCGTATGGATTAAATTAGGAGAAGAGAAAAGTATACTAACCTTAATCTGATCTGACCACCAGAGGGCGAGCCCACCACCTTTCCCAATCGGATTCACAAGCCATCCTTCCACGAATCCACATCGTCTCTGAATCTTCCTAACATACGCTGCCTTCTGTTTAGTCTCCGACAAAAACACCATCAGGGGTTGTTTACGGCAACATTCTGCCTTCAGATTCCTGGCTGTCAAGGCAACCCCCAGCCTTTGACAGTTCCAGGCGATAATATTCATGGCGCACCGGTGGTGGTCCCATCCAACCACCGGCGTTTGGCACAACAGAAGGAGAAGGTGCCTCAGTAATTTCAGAATCTTCTGCCACCCCACACACCCAACTTGGCGGAAAATCAATCTCAGGTACCCGCGAAAGATCCATGTTTGGGAGCTAATATGCATGAGACCGGTTTCTAAGGAAGGACTTAATTGATCGATGGCTTCTCCGATGAACCTGGGGTGTCACGACTTCAGACGGTAGAGGATTAAGGAGAATTAGTGGAGATTCAAAGCAGAGCTTACGACGCCTTTTGGAGTCAGTTGGGCTTAGTTCTAATTCTGATTGCCGCTTGAGGTGAATACTGCGAAGAGACAGGGACATCTCAGAAATTGGGGAAAGCCCAAGTTGGGGGGGTATCGGGGTTTTCTCCGACTCAACTTCTGCAGGAAATTCCACTAGATACTCGGGCTTATGATCCAACATAGTACCACTCCCCAACCCAATTCCCTGTAGGTCTAAATCAGAGGTTGCATTTGACAAAGAGCCCAATAATTCCTTCTCAGACTCAGGCCCAATCAAAGTTTGGTAACCCGCCAGTTGACCGTGTGCCCCCGACCTCCCTTCACATCTGCTTAGATTACCGCATGCCTCCCGTGAACCCTCCCCGTCACTCACAATAAATGTGGCACTCCTATCAAGGTTAGCAGAAGTATGGGGAGCCGCTCTGGACGCCGAACCAACCCGATGTACTTCAGATTTCTGACAGTACATAACCGCCTTCCCCAGATGCTCAGACGTCTGACCAACCTCCAATCTCAGACCCAAGTTGTTTACTTCCTTCCCCACCTTTTCCGACGGCCCATTCCGGCAGGCTTGCTGCTCCTGCCCAGGCTTTGCCATATACCGTGCTTCAATCCAGTCATTGTTGCATATTACTACTGCTTCATCAATAGTACGAACATATGGAATGCTTAGCCAATTACCGAACTCTTGATTATCACCATTACTAGCCTCCAAACTCACTTCCTCTCTACAGCCTCGAATATCATGCCCCAAGCATCCACATTTATAGCAGAAATTCTGTAGTCTTTCATACTTCACCGAAACCCAGGCTGGTTCCTTATGTTCTCTTGGCAGAAAGAAACCAGATGTCAAGGCCTCGTTTGTGGCAATAAGAGACCTTACACGCACATAACCACGACTGAGTTTTCCTTCCATGAATGGCCTTTCATACATAACCGTATCTCCAACTAAGTCCCCGAGTATCCTCGCATTACTAGCGTTGAAAGTTTCCAGCGGGAGTCCGTGAAATTGGACCCAGAACGGCGTGTAATGTTGAAGTTCACGTCACTTAAAACCATACAGTCTTCCCAAACTTGAAGACTTAAGAGATGACCAAGAATCGACCACGGCCTCCCTTTCAGGACATTAGCGAAGTCCTTTTCTACCTTGAATCGAGATAGGAAGATTAATTGCTTCCGATCCAGGTCATGCACCTCTAAATCCTCATTTAATTGCCAACCTTTTCTAATCATTGAAATAATAGTTGGAATGTTTAGGTTCTTATTAGTCAGAATTTTGCCTACCAGAGTATTCCCCTGACTGACTTCCTTCCGGTCAATTGAAAGCACCACCTGCTTACTCCGACTGGGGCGACTGCTCTGACCAGTCTCCAGCCTACCACGATCCACCTACTACCCAACACACCCACACCAACAGGAACTCTCAGGGAAGAAAAGGAAGAGAACGTGAAGACAAAGACCTCCGTCCAAGGACGTCGGACAAAAAAAGGGGTACTAAGAACCCACCGACCCTCACAGAGAAGAGAGAACGCTCCCAGCAGAGAAAAAAAAACCTAGGAGGTTCATGACTTAAGGAAGGGGTAAAGATTGAACACTCAATATGGCTTAAAGTAAATATGGCTGCAAGTGACGAGGGAGTGAGAGAATGATCCATTTATATTTCATGTTGGTCCCAAAAAAATTTCCACGCATTTCCCGGGATTTCACTTAACTTAGTTCTATTATTGACGGTTTATGGAAAATATAACTTTTTATATATTTATTAGATAGATATAGATGTTTCAATGCTTGAGGAATAATGGCCAGGGAGCAATCAAATCAAAGTCTTTTGCTTGGACTTCCTATTTGATAAGGTAACATGTGTCTATCAGATACTATGACTTTTTTTAAGAAGATTAATGAAGCTAAATAAGCTACTTAATTATATTATATGTTGTGTATGATCAAACTATATATCAGTTTATAAGTCAAATAAAATTAGTTTGAAAAAAACGGAAAGTATATAAATATTTTAGAATAATTTAATTAACTTTTTTAATCTTCTAAAGAAATCAATTAAGTTTTATTATTTTATTTTTTTTTTTACATCGCACCTGGTTCACTGTAGCTTCGCCCGACTAGTCCTGGATCGAGGTTCGTCGAGCCGAGCGCATATGCGGGGACATCTCCTGCGGAGTTTTCAGATCCACAAGGACTAACTGAGACCGCTTCTTAAGCGGCCCAAGTCCCTTCCACTTGAGCCAACTCCCGCTGGTAATTAAGTTTTATATTTATAACTGAGTCAAAAAAAATTTGATGTTGGGCGTAATTAAATGGGCCGCGTGTGTTTAGTTTCCCACGATTTTAGTAAATTAGCTTTTAATATGAAACTGGACATATACTAGTAAGCTTTCATATTTGAGGTATTTGCATTGCGGATTTTTCACTCTTTCGACGTTTCAAGATATTTTTTCCTGTCGGAGACTTTTTGATAATAAAGTAAATTTATTTTATTTTTATATTTTATTGTCTATTTTTAATTAATATATACTAAATATGATAAGATACGTTTTCTTGCTTATTATATAAAGTTTGAAGAATTCGTGTATTTTATGGATATTATGACCTGTACTAAATATTATATTATATGATTTTTTTTTAATATGGTACATAGAATTTAAATAATGCTCCATATTATTTACAATTTATAATAACCTAACCCACTATGAATTTTATTACTTATGATTTTTTACAATGGTGAATGTTGTAACCAAAAAAAAAAAAAAAAGAACTACAAGGGTGAATAAACATTGGGAAGATATTAAACCTATGCTATTATAAATATACTCCGTATTAATTATGTGGATGTCCATTTACTCTTAAACTTTCATATTCTCTCCCTAGTATATTATACTCCCTCCGGTCCTAATTATAGGAACATCACTACAAAAGTGTTCCTATAATTAGGACCGGAGGTAGTAATATAAAGATGTGGAACCCTAGTATATTATAATGGGTTAAGTAGCAATTTTGCTCCGGAAGTATACCCCCAGGAGCAATTTTGCCTTGGAAGTTTTTTTTGGTGCAATATTGCTCCGGAAGGTTTTTTTTGGAGCAATGTTGCCCCTCCGTTCGTTGACCGTTAGGGTTGTTAACGGATGGGCAAAATTGCTCAAAAAAAAAAACTTCCGGGACAAAATTACTACTTAACCAAAAAAATGTTAAAAATGTTATTTATTATATCATATATTTTTAATTCTTATTTATATAATATCTAGGGGTGGAAACAGGCCAGGCCAACCCGGCTTTATCCTTAACAGGCCAGGCCTGTTCGGCAACAAAGTGGCATGAGCCTAGCCTGTGGTCTGTTAGAGGACATTTTTTCAGCCTGAGCTTGTCATGTGCCCTGTTAAGGCGGCCTATATTTTTAAAAATTTTATAATTAGGCTAACAGGCCTCACTGCAAAACAGGTCTACTTCAAACAGGCCAAAAAAAAGCCTACTTTAAACAGGCTGAATTACATAAATCAGTGAAGGCGGAGATAAAAAAGGGGTTGCATTTTCATTAATGAATCATTATTGCAAAATTAAACATTAAATATACTTGGGTTAAGTAGCAATTTTACACCGGAAGTATACCCCAGGACAATGTTGCCCCGGAAGTTTGTTTTTTTGGAACAATTTTTCCCCTCCGTTAACAGTCACCGTTAGTTGACCATTAGAGTTGTTAACGGAGGGGCAAAATTGCTTCAAAAAAAAAAAACTTCCGGAAGAAAATTGCTCCTGGGGGTATACTTCTAGGACAAAATTGCTACTTAACTCTATTATAATATAAAGATGTGGAACCACAAACAAATATTCCTTCACGGGTCTACTATTGCTTCACGAGAGGAGTTGAATAATTTGGCCCAAGGGAAAATTACATCGAATGACCCATATTTAAATTACACCAAACAACCCTTTTTAATCTTTAAACAGAGGACTCATGTAAACATTTAAAACATACGTGAATGAGAATTTCTCTCCTCTCTCTCTTTTGAATCTCTTTTGCTCTTGTTCTCTATCTTTTATCTCATATATATCTTTATTTTATAACACCTTATCAGCACAAAAGCTCTAACGAAAGGATGATTTACTCATCGTCTTTTTAATGATTTCATTATATGTTCATTTTATCTATATGGAATAATCTTAGCCACTATATAGAATTAAAGAAATACTTTTACCGATTGTTTTAAACATCGGATTCCATAGTTAAGATTAGAGATTATTGTTATTTATTTCTTTTATATTATGTTGTTATTTACAATTATACTGGTTTCAGTGTTTTATTTATGTATTGCATTATCATATTCTTCTCCTATTGATAAACTAAGTCCTGGTGAGGACTACCTTCGTTCTTAGTTCATTTCTTTTGCACGTTTAATTTCTGATAAATAAAATAAGATAATTTGTATTCTGTACGAGTTCTTTTATATTGTTATTTTGTATGGCTAGAAGCCATACACCTCTGATTTCTTATTCTGAAATTATATTACCAAAAGTCATACAACTTTAATTTCTTATTTTTATATAATATGGCCAGAAGCCATATAAATTTAATTTCTCATTATGAGAACTAAATGGCCGAAAGCCATAAAGTTTTAATTTTTATTGTAATACCTTAATTATTGTCTTTGTGAATTTCTTGTTATTATCATTAGTTTTTTTATATTAATTATTCTCGTTTATTTCTTTAATTAGCTTAAACTATGTCAGACCTTGCAAAACTTGAATTTGTTGCTCTTGATATTATCGGAAAAAATTATTTATCTTGGATGCTGGATGCGGAAATCCATCTGAATGGCCATGGTCTGAAAGATGCAATTAAAAAAGGGAATCAAGCATCTAATCAAGATAAAGTCAAATCCACGATTTTTCTACACCACCATTTACATGAAAGTTTAAAAAATTGAATATTTGACCTTGAAAGATCCACTTGTTCTTTGGAACGATTTAAAAGAAAGGTATGATTACCATAAGATGATCATCCTCTCAAAAGCTCAATATGACTGGATGCATTTGCAAGATTTTAAAACAATGAGCGAGTATAACTCAGTCATGTTCAGAATTACTTCTCAATTAAAAGTATGTGGAGAGAATGTTACTGATGAAGATATATTAGAAAAAACATTCGCCACATTTCATGAATCCAATTTGTGCTCCTACAGCAGCAATATCGTGAAAAAGGTTTCAAGAAATATGTTGAATTAATTTCTTGTCTCCTTGTGGCTGAACAAAATAATGAGCTTGTATTTAAAAAATCATGAATCCCATCTAACAGGTTTGACTTCATTCCCAGAAGCGAATGTAGTAACTAGTGAATCTTTTAGTGGTCGAGGACATGGATGTAAAGGTGGCTATAGCCGTAAACATGGCCGTAGTCATGTTCCAAATCGTGGTGAATCAAATTCCCGACCTAGGGGGAGGATTGAAAAGAACCACAAAAGGAAAATTAATGGGTATAACAAACATGCTGAAAATGTATGTTATCGTTGTGGTGGTAAAGGTCATTGGTCTCATACATGTCGTATGCCAAAACACTTAATTGAACTTTACCAAGAATCAATGAAAAGTAATGGTAGAGGGTCAAAGATTGAAGTAAATCATGTTGATATGGCTGAGAATTCTGATCATATAGATACTAATATAGATCATTTGGATGTTGCTGATTTCTTAGCATAAATTATCTTTGTTGCTATGTTTTAATATGATTAAACATGTTTCTATCATATGCATTTCTTTTAATTATGTTTTTATTTATTTTCATGTATCTTTTAACGAAGAATGAATCTCATTGACATCAATCCTAAAGATTTATGTTTCGTTGATAGCGCCACAACCCACACCATACTAAAAAATGATAAATATTTTTCTTCCTTGGTAATGCAAGAAGCCAATATCCAGACTATATCTGGTAGTATAAATTTGATTGAGGGCTTCGAAAGAGCTAATATTTTGTTACCTGAAGGAACAAAATTATGCATTGGTAATGCGTTTTAACCTACCATGTCTAAAAGAAACCTGTTGAGTTTCAAAGATATTCGCATAAATGGATATTATATAGAAACAACGTAACAATTAAACATAATTAGGATAGTTTTGCTATCACAAATATAGTTTCTGGTAGAAAATGTATATTAGAAAGTTTTCCTTCTTTCTCTTCTGGTTTGTATATACATATATAAGCACAATTGACACACATGTTATTGTAAACTAGAAGTTTTCTAATACAGACCAGAAGTTTAACAATACAAACCAGCAGTTTGTCAATGGAAACCAGAAGTTTACTTATGAATTTAATGTTTGGCATGACCGGTTAGGCCATCCCAAGTCAATCATGATGCGACAAATAATTGAGAATTCATGTGGACATACTCGGAAGTGTAAACAAATACCACAATCCCATAATTTCTCATGTGTTGTATGTTCCAAGGGAAAGTTAATTATTCGGCTCTTACCAAGCAAAGTAAAGAGTGAGTCTCTCACATTTCTAGAGCGGATACAAGGAGATATTTGTGGGCCGATACACCCACCATGCGGACCATTTAGGCATTATATGGTTTTAATTGATGCATCAACAAAATGATCGCATGTTTGCTTATTAACTTCTTGCAACTTGACGTTTGCAAGATTACTTGCTCAATTGATTAGATTAAGAGCACATTACACTGATTATCCTATCAAGAAAATACATCTTGATAATGTTGGTGAATTCACTTCACAAGCTTTTAATGAATATTGTATGTCCCTCGGAATTGATGTTGAACATCCTGTAGATCATGTTCACACGCAAAATGGACTTGCAGATCATTGGTTAAACGATTGCAACTTATTGCAAGACCTTTACTTATGAGATATAATCTCCCAATTTCTGCTTGAGGCCATGCCATTTTGCATGCAGCAATTTTAATTTGCATCAGGCTAACTAGTTACCTAAAAGTTTCCCTCTTACAAATGGTTTTGGGTCAAGAACATAATATTTCCCATATCAGGATTTTTGGGTGTCCAGTATATGTGCCAATAGTACCACCACAATGCACCAAAATGGGTCCTCAAAGAAGAATGAAATATATGTTGGGTATGAATATCTTTCAATCATAAAATATTTAGAATCATCTGCAGGAGATTTATTTATGACACAATTTGCTTATTGTCATTTTGATGAATCGGTTTTCCCAACATCAAGGGGAGAAAACAAGTAATTGGGTAAAGAGATTAGCTAGAATGAATTATCATTGGCTTATTTTGATCCTCGTACAAAACAATGTGAACTAGAAGTTCAAAAGATAATTCATTTGCATAATTTAGCTAATAAAATGCCATAAGCATTTACTGACCGAAAGAAAGTGACAAAGCCACATGTCACAGCTGCTAATGCTCCTATTCGAATTGATGTCCTTGAAGGACAACCTATTATAATGAATCTAAAGCACACTTGAAACGTGGCAGGCCCATTGGTTCCAAAGATAAAAATCCTCGAAAGAGACAAGGAGCTAAGAATGTAGATGATCAAGTTGAGGATAATCAAGAAAAGTTAGTAGCTCCAAAAGAGCTATCTCTTGAAGAGTTATTATCTCCAAAAGAGAATGTTGTAGTCCCAAAAGAGACCCAGGTACTTGAAATGTGTGAAGATCTCAATAAATTATGTTATGAATGGTATCCGATACGACTAAAATGAAGTTAACGTTGACAACATCTTTGCTTATAATATAGCATATGATATAATGAATGATAATAAGGATCATGAGTCAAAATCCACTAGCGAGTGCCAACAGCGAAAGGATTGGCCTTTATGGAAAGATGTCATTAATGCAGAATTAAAATCACTGGCAAAACGAAAAGTATTTAGACCGGTAGTCCATACACCTGGAGATGTAAAGTCAGTTGGATACAAATGGGTCTTTGTACAAAAAAGAAATGAAAATGGTGAAATTACAAGATATAAGGCACATCTTGTAGCCCAAAGCTTTACACAAAAACCTGACATTGATTTTGAAGAAACGTATTCACCAGTAGTGGATGCAACTACTTTTCGTATTTGATTAGCCTAGCAGTAAATAAAGGACTTGGTATGCGTCTAATGGATGTCGTGACCGCCTATTTGTATGACTCACTTGACAATGATATTTATATGAAAGTCCTTAAAGGACTCAAGATGCCAGAAGCATCTAATTCAAATTCTCGTGAACAATACTCGATTAAGTTAAATAAATTTTTGTATGGCTTGAAGCAATCATGGCGCATATGATATCATTGTCTAAAGGAATATTTGTTGAAAGAAGAATACAAAAATGACCCAATATGCCCATGCATTTTTATGAAAAGATCTAGAAATGAATGTGCTATAGTTTTTGTTTATGTTGATGATATCAATATCACTGAAACACCTGAAGAGCTTCTAAAGGCAATTAATTGTTTGAAGAAAAAATTTGAAATGAAAGATTTGGGCAGAACGAAATTCTGTCTTAGATTACAGATCGAGTACCTAAAGAATGAGATCTTTGTATATCAAAAAGCTTATACAAAGAAGGACCTAGAACGATTTTATATGGATAAATCACATCTATTATGTACCCCAATGATTGTAAGATCTTTGCAGGTTGATAAAGATCCATTCCGACCTCAAATAATTAGTGAAAAAGAACTACTTGGTCCAGAATTAACATATCTTATTGCTATTAGAGCACTCATGTATCTTGCTAATTACACACATCCTGATATATTATTTGCTGTTAATTTATTAGCAAGATATAGTTCTGCGCCAACACGAAAGGCATTGGTAAAACACAATCTTCATTATCTCAGAGGCACTATGGACATGGGGTTATATTACTTAGATGTTTCCAAGCATGAACTGATTGGTTATGCAGATGCTGGATTTTTGTCTGACCCACACTATGGTAAATCACAAATAGGATATCTGTTTACATGTGGAGGTGCAGCTATTTCATGGAGATCAATGAAACAGACTATATCAACCACATCATCTAACCATGCAGAAATTCTAACAATGCATAAAGCAAGTCAAAAATGTGTATGGTTGATGTCAGTAATACATCACATTCAAATAACTTGTCATTTATCTTCAGGAAAAATGGTTCCAACAGTTCTATATGAGGATAATGCTACATGTATTGCTCAACTCAAAGAAGGTTATATCAAGGGTGATAGAACGAAACATATTTCACCAAAAAATTTCTTTACTCGTGACCTTTAAAAGAATGGTGAAATAGATATTCAACAAATCAGTTCAAGTGAAAATCTAGCAAATGACAGTTCCAAGAGCAATTTTTGAAAAACTTGTCCATGGTATTGGTCTTCGAAGACTCAAAGATCTCAAATGATATTGTCAAGAGGGGGAGTAGATACACATTGTACTCTTTTTCCCTTATCTAGGTTTTATCCCACTAGGTTTTCCTAGAAAGGTTTTTAATGAGACAGTATATCAATGGATGATGTACTCTTTTCTTTGGCTAGGTTTTTATCTCACTGGATTTTTCCTAGTTAAAATTTTTAATGAGGCATATTCATAATGGACATCCAAGGGGGAGTGTTATGAATATATTAACTATGTGGATGTTCATTGACTTTTAAACTCCCATATTCTGTCCCCAGGCATATTATAATATAGGGTAAAGGTGGAAAAATGTATATGTGATTTGCCCTCAGAAGCACCCAACACCAAATGCTTTTTTTGAGTGCAAAAGTACCACGTGGTTACAATTTTGGAGCAAAAGTCACAGCAAAATTAAATACCAAACGTCAGTCACTTCACAGTGTTAAATTTGCCAGGTGTGCTAACAGTGACAATCGCAGGAAGATGAAGCAAGCCAAGATCCGATTGTTTCATCGATAAGAATGTTGAGCGAATATTTTTTTAACAAAATAATGAAGCAAGCGGTGTAGTTTCCAAACTCTGTTCCAAAATATTCGCTCAACATTCTTATCAAAATAACAACAGAGTTATTTTCTTTTCCATTTTTTAGGGTAGTCACAGCAAAATATTTTTTTTGTTTATCAAAACCTTTTATTCTTGCTGGCCAAACAAAAACCCTTTTACTCTGTTCTTGTAGTTGCCAAGATAACCAAAAAATGGAAAAGAAAATAACAAAAAAAAAAAAAAAAAAAAAAAAAAACAGAGAATGGAAGGGATGATAAGAATAAAAAATCAGCAGAACCCCTGACCGTACATTTGATAAACGAGCTTACAATCATGTTTCACATTTCTTCAACTCAGTGAAATTCTTTATTCTTCATGAATTCCAAAATACAGAGACTATAAAAGTACAATGGAGTGGCGGGTGGAATACAATTGACAGACAGAAACTGAACAAAACAGAACAACACCGTCAACCTACTCTTGGGTGCAAGCCCAGCCTTGATTTTCTCAACCTCCTTGGTACTCTCCTGAAACGCCAGCGCCAAAACATTTTCTGGCACCAGCAGTGGCGATAGACTGCGTACCGGGAAGCTGACTATTGAATGATGCAATTACAGAGCCAGATGCATGCCCAACGTTCTTTTGGAAATGAACCAAACCTTTGGGGAACACAAACACCTGACCCTTTTGAATCTTCTTGGATATGAGCTGATTGGAGGTGGTTATGAAGCCGGCAAAAAGTTCACCTTCCAGCACAAAAACCACCTCGGTGGCGCTTGGGTGCGTGTGGGGGCGTATTCAATGCATGAGAGTGACACGCCGAGGGTGTTGAGTCCAGGGATTTTCTCAACTTTGGCTCCGGTGACCAACGAGCCAAACGTGTTATTGGTGGCTTTTGGTTTTGCCAGTATGTTGGAGAAGAAGTCTGACGCATTCACCTTCGCAGCATCCTTGCACACGAACCCGTTTACTTTAACCGCGATATATTTTCACAAGCAATACATAAAGCCACGGCATACCTAGCAACTGACAAACGTTTGATAGACGTTTTGGTCTCTTAACTTTGCTGTGACTTTTGTTCTAAAATTGTAACCACGTGGCTACTTTTGCACCAAAAAAAGTATTTGGTGTTGGACGCTCCTGAGGGTAAAGCACATGTGTATTTTTTCACATTTACCCTATAATATAAATATGTGGGACCATGCACATTTATTCCTCAACAGGTCTACTATTGCTTCACGAGAGGAGTTGAATAATTTGGCCTAGGAGAAAATTACACCGAATGACCCGGATGTAAATTACACCAAATAACCCATTTTACATCTATAAATACTGACTGTGTAAACATGCAAAACATACTTGAACTAGAATTTCTCTCTTCTCTCTCTCTCTCTCTCTCGCTGTTGTCTGCTTTATATATATAATCTCCTTAAGCAATCAATATATGATTGGAGTTTGCAGATGGTAGTTAATGAGGGAGGGAGAGATTGGTCATCCATCAAAAACTAGAGAAAAAAACTAGTTTCGGCGCCACCAATTATTTTTTGTAATATTAAGACTTTTAATCACTTAATTGATTTAGATTGCAACAAACATGTATATTATGTTCTTCGTAATTACTTCCTCCGGTCCTAATTATAACTTTTTTAGAGAGATTAAGGAAGCTAATTAAATTATCTTAGAATATTTTTATTTTTTTCTTCAAACTAAATAGTTTAACCAATAAACTAATATATAATCTAAGAAAATACAACATATGAAATGATTAAGAACTTATTTACCTTCCTTAATCTCTCCAAAAAAGTCAACTATTTCTTATAATTAAGGCCTAGGAGGTAGTATTATTAAAATTAATGACAAGTTATTCCCTTATTACTCGCTTTCCACATTAATTAGAGGCATTTACGAAAAAAGGAAAATTAATGCAGTAGATTTATTTTTATTTTTATTTTAAAAAAAGGTCCCGTCAAAACAGTCAAGACAAACTCTCCAAAAGATTTCTATAAAAAGGACAGAGGAAACACCAAGACGAAAAAGTTACGCCAACCACCCAAACCAATTGATATTGTTACCAAATACTCCCTCCGGTCCTAATTATAGAAACACATTTTAGAGTTGGTTTTGGTCCTAATTATAAGAACAAGTTTTAACTTTTGTCAATTTTTTCCTTCAATCCTAATCTAATGTCATTTTCATCCAATTTATTAAACAATTATTGAGAAAGTCGTATCTTAATCAATCAAATTACTCAATGCAAAGCAATGTTTTCTTGTAGTAACGGGAAATATCGCCCACAAATATATGGTCAATAGACACAAGAACAAAAACGGCCATAAACTGGGATGTCTCAATTTATCAGTTTAAGTTCATATCTCTATGAGCAAAATTTTAAATACAACCCGCTAATGAACAAGAGTAGTAAAAGCGCTCAACAACCATGACAAAGTAAAAAATAACAATAATTAAAAAAAAAAAAAAATTGGCACCTTGATCAGATCAAGATGAATCAGAAGTTCGACTGCATTGTTCAAAACACTGGCACCTAATGGGTTGCATCAAGGTTCACTTATTAGAGGACGTAATTCTTGCCGAAATGTGGGAATTTTGTCTGCTTCAACGGCCATGACTAATCCCATTGATCTGCAATTCTTTTGCTGTTATAAGCAAAACAAGAATTGAAATTCAAGATATGGCTATAGGGTAATTTAAGCAAGAAAATAAAACTGAAATTCTGATTATTTCAAAATCCTTAATGTCAAGAACAACAAAATTGATTCCAATAACTAGGTCTAGGTCATTTCGTTAGCCCTCTATCTTGATCATGTTAATTTGGCATTCCTATCTAATCCTTGAATGTAGGTTATAGAGGGGAAGATGAGAATGAAGCTTAAAACCTCACAGTGCACCTGATCCAGATGTTCAACTCTCCATCAAACAGGGAAAAGAGCAAGTAAACGAGAGAAATTTAACTCAAATAGGCTGTTCAATCACTTCACAAAAATAAAACTAGGTGATGGGAGAGAAAAAACTTCTTGCTCAGGATGTGAGCATTATATTTCATGAAAACACAATACTGCAAACATTCCTCACTGCCAACATCCTATGAAGTACTCCATATTTTATTGTATATTTCTTCACAAAACAAAGGCAGTACTTGATATTATCATGTAATTAAAAATACGTCCACAAAATGGCAAGAAAATGGAGAACCGAAACATATTGCAATGATGGTATAATATGAATCATAATACTTGCCTCACGAGTTTCAGGCTGTGAAGTTTCTAACGGAAAACAAAAAAACCAGGAGCTCAACTGTGATAAATTTTAGAAAGTAGTCAGTAATGCAAGGGAAAGAAATACACTACGGATCAACAAGATCAACAGAAGCATTAGTAGTTCTGTACCTTGTGAAAAAGTTCGTCCTCAGGCTTTATATATATTATAGCATCATCATTGTTCAGTTTTCTATTCTGCTCAGCATTCTTATGCTGTGTTTTTACATTCAGTCAAGAAGAGAAACATCAAGAAAAAATAAGAGTAAACTAAAAGAAAATGAACTTAACCAGAAACACTAGAGTAACCAAAAAGAGAAGACAATGAGTAGAAGGGAGAAGCCCCAGAAGGGTACCTTGTAAATTTTACTATATATTATATAATGTGTGAACTTGAAGGAATTGCAAAGCTCCTCTGTTGGCTAAAAAAATGCAAAACAATACATAATAAGTTCCCTGAGCAAAGTTAGCCTCTGGCGATCAAGTTGAATCATATATACCACCCTCACCCATCTAATACTATCAACATCTGACCTCATCTTCTGTTGCCCACGACACTTCATCAAAAAGGGCATCATAAAGATGTGGTAAAAGCTGGAGAGGAAGATTCACTACTCGCTGGGACACCAGAAGACCAACACTATGTGCTTGTTCCCCCAAAATAAGTTTCAATTGATCAGATGTGCCATTTTCTTTGCATACTTTAAGTAGGAAATCCTTGAGTTCCACAATACATTTTTGCTCCTGGAAAAAGCAAGTAGTTAAGCTTCTGCAAGAGCTGAAACACGGTGCCAATCACACATCAAATCGGCATGATGCATGCAGAATCAAGAATGTACTGGAGTCATCTGCTCAATTAAAAAATTGTAGTTTACACCTCAAATAAATGATGCTGTTAAGGATTAATTTTCTAGACAGACACATATATATGCGAGCACGCACATGATATGATTTCATGTCTTATCTTAAAAAAGGAACATGTCATTAGTATTTTGATCCAGGCAGCTTTCCATTTCATACTTATAACAAATCACCAAATTGGTAAATTTGGCAAAGGTATAGATGACATTTGCTCATAAATGCAAAAGAAACTGGATGAGATGGAAGATGATTTTGCATAATAATATTTGAGGCTGGCCAAAAGATAATTTGGTAATAATAAGACATGGCAACTAATAATTTCTATAGAGTCAGTCACTTACCCTGTATCTCGATAAATTCAGAGCAGTCACAACAGCAAAAAGCCCCTCATCCTCATCATCCTCTACTTTTACAACAGTGCCCACTGTGGTCTGTCCCAAGATTAAGTCCACAAAGCCACTCAAATCCCATTGTTTATCACCCATGTAAGTTTGGAGCAAGTTCTTTACTCCATGAAAGTCACCAGGTTTAGGATCAAAGAAGGAAAAATCTGCTTGGATAACACCCTTCAATGACAGAAACCGTACTTTAATCATTTGCTAGTTATTCCCCAAATTCAATTTAAATACCTTATATATAATAAATCATATAACAATTACTTCAAACTCTTCATCTGATGACTCAGATTGCTTTGTTTTCTCCTCCAAAGTGTGCCCAGCAAACCCATTGCCTGGATCGTGGGTTAAGGACTTAGAAACTGGGATGCAATTATGCGACCTGTCAGCATCAAATGACTATGACTTGTACATTAGAGGGAAGACAGAGATTACCTGCAAAGCTTGCATAAGATTTTTTATTAGACTTGGAAGTAGAGGCCATTTGGGCTATTGAACGAGCAAAACGGGAGAATGTCAAAGGCCGAGCTTTCAAATGTTGGGTATGCCTTCTGGGTCTTCGGGGCATCTTTATACTCTAAAAATATGAAACTTTTAGGGAAGTTAGATTCTACAAAATAAAAAGTCTAAATAAAAATCACACTTTTGACAAATTTGGCTAATGACTCCCACAAAAAAGTACAATGATCAAATAAATCTATATATGAGACCAAGATTTCATATCAATTCCACCATGGCATGACAAATAGGAACAATTCACATCAGAAAGGAGAATGACTCAAACCATGCATGGGAAAGACGTCAAGTAGGAGTGGAAACAAGTCAAGCCAGGCCTGTTTCGCAACAAGGTGGCCTAAGCCTGGCCTTTTTTTTTTTTCAACCTAAGCCTGACCTGTATATATGCCTGGCATGGCCTATTAAGGAGGCCTGTCTTTTAAGACTTTTTAAGTAGGCTAACAGGTCACAAGCCTCACCGCAAAATAGGTCTACTTCAAACAAGCTTACTTTAAATAGGCTGAAAATAGACCGAATTACATAAATCAATACTAATGATCTAAAATACATCATAAAATATAAAACCAAATACAACAACATAACAATTTTCATTACAAGTTCACCAATTTAAACCGAATCAATATAAAGCCACTGGACCTTCACATCAAATCTTCAATTGGAGAAATAAGCAATGTGTTGATGACTTATTCTGCAGTAACTAATAGCTTAACAAGAATAGAATTATAAAATCATGTCAAACATTATCTTGAAATATGTAGTAATATAACTCAGGTTGAGATGCTAGATAGAGCTCTTAAAAGGGTAAATCATCAGAGCATCTGTAAAGATATAAAATAATGAATGAAAGGAACCAAGCCCTTCCATTCTACATTAAATCAAACTGTCTTTAAATAGATAATTTGTTAAACTTGATTGCATTCAGACTAAATATTTCTATGTTTTTGTGGAACTTCAAATAGTAACTATTCAGGCAATATTTCAAACACTCGTAAGTTCTGACAAATGAAACAATGGCAAAACAATAATTATTATTATTATGGATTTGAAGTCGCATTATGATACATGTACTCACACTGGAGCTAAAGGTGATGCTGATTTTCTCAATTACGTCAACAAAGATTTCCTCCCTATTGTTACCCCCAGGCTCTGTAGCTATAATTGATTTTGTGACAGCTATTCCTGGCATTCTTTTAGCCCTTTGCTGAAAGCAATCAAATTTGAGGATTAATAACATCAAGTGTCCAAATAACGCGTATAAATATAATACCATAAAGTGCTTTAAAAAGAATACCGCAAAAATTGCAGAAGGTTCAAGAGGTGGCAAGGGAGGAGTATCAGCCACAATTGGCTCATTGAAAACATAGGATTTTAACACCTTTGTAGATGTTGTTTGAACATAACCAAAGTCCTGGTACAAAAAAAGTCATCAACTTTGATGTTAGCAAAGATTTCAAGGGGGAACTTTACATATTCATAACTCGTCTTACAATAGTAGTAAAGCTGTATCATGAGTTTGTGATTGAGCCCTTTTCATTATTTTCAAATAACCTTAGGTTGGTTTTAAATTTCCATATCTGGCAGATCTATACAGTGCAATTAAGAATTTGATGAAGAATCAGATAAAAAAGAGTATACAAGGCTCACAATGACTTCATCAAGCAACTCATACACAAGCACAAAGTTCTTTCGTAACGCGTCTTCATTGAGAAGACCAAGGTAACTCTAACACCAAAGGATCCAGTTTACTAGCCCAAAAATACATAAAATTCTGAGCAGCTTCTATCACAAAATTAACACACACAAAAAGGTACCGTGCGACATCAAATAAAGAAGAGAAAAGATAACGCAAGAAGCATCTACTAAAAAAGTTTGAATCACGGCAATTTCATGAATTATTCCTAAACACTTCCTCCATGTAAGTTTGGAGTCCCACAACAGTCTACATATACTTCACAGCCGATCAATATCCAATCATTCAATCAGTAACAATCGATCAACATCCAATCAAAGAGAGGGAGGGATTGGGACGAGGAGGAGAGGGTAACCCTTTACCTGGCGTGGCGTCGGAGACAGAGGAGCGACGAAGAGTAGAGTTGCCGTAAGACGGAAGTGCTTGTCGGACTCGGCCGTCGACTTGCGTGATTGAGAATTTGAGATTTGAGGCACTGTGCTGAGAACCAGAGAATGAGAGAGGATTAGAACAAAGGAGTGTCAGAGAAACTCAGAAGCGGCCGAACGATTGAGGCTTCAAGGTTAGGGTTTTGGCTGGCCCAGGCGGGTAAGAATAACATATGTTTTTTAGGGTATGTTTGGTTTGAGGGGAGGGAGTGAAAAGTAGGGAAACGACCAAATCATTAATAAAAAAAATATTTTTTTTGTTGAGAGTATATTTTTGGAATATTGAAAAGTTTCTGGGATAATTGTGTAAATAGGAGACCAAAGATTGGCCCCTCCCCTCCCCCTCTCCCTCCCCCTCCCTCAAACCAAACTAGTCCTTAAAGTTTGGTCTGAGATCGACAGGGCTAGGGCCGGGCCTCTACACCTGGCCTAAAAGCTTACTATTTCAAATTGTTTATTTTTCATCCTTTTTAAAAAATATATATAATAGTAAATTAAAATAATTAAAGTTCTAATTTATCAAATAAATGTTGTCAACATTAACATCCAAACAATCGAATTATCAAACAAATAAACAAATTCACTAATTCGTAATCAAAAGTAAACTATTATCCACAAATAACTCACATAAAACATAAGAAGCATACCTAGGTTTTAAATTTAAACTATTATACAATATTTCTATGGCAAGATTGACTCTATGACATGTGATGAGAAGGTGGCCAATATAAAGAGCAAGCTCACTTTCATTATCAATGAATATTCGAATGTGGGGACATCTCTTCCAACTCCTTATTAAATTAAAAAAAAAAATTAACAGGGCCTAACAGGCCGGCTCTTTTAAGCCTGAGGCCCTGCAGGCCAACCCTACAGGGCTAGTTTCATTTAACTCCTCTAATTTTCAAACCCGGCCTTTGAAGGGCCAGGGCTTAAACGGGCTGGCTCGACGAGCTTGACCCGATTTCCCAGCTCTACGTGTCACAGTCTCAAGCGAGGACTGAGGGAGTAATTACAATTTTATCTTTATAACCGGCCGACTTGACAGGTCTAAAAAGGCTTATTAGTGGCGTGGCTTGTTAAGAAAAGCAAGCCTTGAAATAAGCCTTAGTCTAACCTTTTAGCCTAACAGGCCAGGCCAAGTCTGACCAGACTTCGAACAGGCCAAGCTGCAAGCCCTAACAACTAACAAGTCACCTGGCCTATTTCCACTCCAACGTCAAGCACAAAAAATTTATCACAAAGTAGAAATAAGATCCATGGAGCTAGATATATACACAGACTTAGAGGAAAGGTACCTTTTTTATTTTTGGTAAAGGAGCAAAAATACACATGTACTTTACCCTCAGGAGCGCCCAGCACCATATGCTTTTTTTTGGCGCAAAAATACACATGTGGTTACCAAATGGGTGCAAAAGTCACACTGGACGTTAGTTGATCAGATGGTCAACGTGAAGTTGGATGGAGCGAACAGTAACAATGAGTGGACGCTGAGTTGGAGTGAGAGGCCTTCACATGACTACCTGCTGAGCCTCCACTACCGGCGCATCAGCCGGAGCACCCCCTGGAGTCTCCAAAGCCGGCGCCAGAGGTGAAGCAGCAATGGGAGAAAGCGCCTCGACTGCCGGAGCTGGACCCAAAGAAACCGGTGCAGGAGAAGGAGCGATCACTTGCTCCGGAGCCGACTACGTAGACGGAGAATTACTGAACAATTCTGTTGGAAGAAGCACATTGTCCACGATGAATATTGCAAGTGGAGTAGAGTCCAAAACTGTATCAGAGATTCTCGACGAATTGACTCCAGTATGTAGAGTAACAGAATCACCGATGGTCGTACAAACAAATCATACTTTCCGGCATCGCTGGCAGCCAATGTGCTAATCGGATCCTTGGAAGTTTTCAACGTCCCAACCGGAATAGATACTGCAACAATGAAACCACCTCAGCACTGGTAAGCTTATTCAGATCAGGAACTCCACAGCCTGATATAGTGTGGTGGTGAGCGTGGTGCCTTTAGAGATCTGATGAAGCTTGGGAGGATCGTAGTAATCGAGGAGGACAAGGAGGCTGAGGGCGTTGTTGATGATAGAGAGGGGGTGTTTGGCTGTGAGGGAAGATAAAGCGCCATTGTTGAGGACAAGGACAGTGATGGTTTGGCGGCTGTTGATTTCGTCGGCGAGCTTAGTTTGGGAGAGGAAGGAGTTGAACTGGCTATATTCTATGAAGCCGGAGAGAATGTCAGTGATATTGTGGGCGGAGATAATGGCGGCGAGTGAGGAGAGAGTGAAGAAGAGAAGGATAGCTTGAGAGGCAGCCATTGTTGTTGGGAAGACATTGAGAAGAAGAAGTGGGACGAGTGAATTGGAGATGGCGAGAGCGCGAGACTGAGAGGTGACAAGAGGAATAAGATAATCGTACTGAAGAAGTGACGGGGGTTAACTGTAGTTGACGTTAACTGTCTGGTCAACTAACGTCCAGTGTGACTTTTGCACCCATTTGGTAACCACATGTCTATTTTTACTCCTAAAAAAAGCATATGGTGCTGGGCGCTCCCGAGGGTAAAGTACATGTGTATTTTTGCTCATTTACCCTTTTTTTGTCAAAGAGGATAATGCTTTGAGCATAATGAGCACAAGGTCCAAGAGAGGAAAGGATAATGTGGCTTGACAGCGAGGCCACAACAAGATGACGACGGAACAACAAACAGCGTTGCCGCAAGAGAGTCGAGACTTGGGAATTAAGGGTGCTCATGGGCAGGGCGAGACGCTTGCCCAAAAGATCATTGAGCAGTAAAATGTAGCCTAATGTCCGGCCCTACTGAATAAAAGCCCTAACATTTTTGAGTTGGGCAATAATGGGCTGGGCATGGCGGGCCTTCCTTGCCCAAGTGACGATACCCTGCCACACTCTATGTGAAAAAAACAGTTTTAATCATACCTAATAAACAATATTGTAAACTTCAAATGAAATCCGTAATTCTACACTTTAAAATATTCCAAAATAAGTCTACAGCTTGAGTCTTGAAATAAAAAAGACAACCATATGTCTTAACAAATAGTCAAATACCCATAAGTAAAAATAAGAAATATATAATACTATTGTATCAAAAAAAGTGAAAATTATATAATACTATATATACTACCGGGCTGGCCAAATGGGTTGGGCGGCATATCATGCCCAATGCCTAGCCTTGCCTACAAAAATGCTCAGCCCAATTGTGCCCAGTTTTTTCTAGGCTGGGTAAGACGATTTTTTTACAGGCTCGAGCGGGCGTATAGGGCCATGGACATCATGAACACCCCTATTGGGAATGGCAGGAGGGAGTTCTTTTAATTCTTACAAGTTGGCACCTATAGAATATCATGAAATTGAGGGCAACACTGTAAAATAAAAATTTAAAAATAAAAAATAAAACCTTAGCTCTACTAGCTAGGGTATAAAGGGCAAAAGATAGAGCCATCTCAACCAATGACGGATGCAAGGGGGCTAGGGGTGGCCCCCGCCCCCTAAAAATAAAAAATCAGTGGTTTGCTTTCATAGATATTAACTTAGATGTAAACATTAGTAACAATATCCAATCTGTTCGTCTGCTTTCATATAGTTTTTTTAAAAAAAAAATTTTAAAGAGGTGGGGCCCACACCTTTAATATATCCCCAACCCCACTTCTTTTGCACTTTCGGAAAATGCCTTCGTCTCTTCTTCCTGGCGGCTCATCTAGCATTTTTTTCAACAGCTCGGCAAATTTTGAGAATTAATAAGGTACTTAAAATCACTTCTTTTCATTAAATTTTCTTCATAAAATTTATTATACATGATTTTATCTTTCTAATGATACTACTTTTATATTGATTAGAGAATATTTTAGGGTTAGTATTTTGGACAAGTTTTGAGTTTTGTTAAAGGGAAAAGTATTTCTCCAAAGGATTTCCTAATACTACGTCGTTTTGAATTAATGAAGGGTGTGTTTGTAATTTTAGGTGAATTAATGAAGGGTGTTTCGGTAAAATTTATATGATAAAAAAGTAAACAAAATTAAAAAAACATCCTTCATTAATCCAAAACGACGTAGTTTTGGGGGTCACTAGAGATAAACTTATCTCCAGTAACTGGAGAAATTCTTTACCGTTTGTTAAAACATGTCTATGGGAATATAGATTATGACAAATTTTGTTTTGGGTTTTAGCATGGATTCAATTATAGATAAGTTTAACAATATGAAAACACGTGGAGTAAGAGTCAAGTGAAATAATCTTAATTTCTTTAATATATTTCTTTCAATTTTTTGTATATTAGATCTTTATCGTATTTCAAATACTTTTATTTATGACGTGTCATTTTTCATTTTCGTCCCCTGTCACTAAAATTCCTGGGTCCGTTCCTGATCTCAACTACTTCCTTTGATCCTTATTGTAAGACATCAATTAACAATTCTCACAAACCAATAAAAACAGTTAAAGTCAATAAAGTTATCCTACAATTTAAGTAACTTCTAATATTACTCCTACTAATTGCATTAAACTCTAATATTATATTAATTATTACTCTCACCCACTACTTCTATTAATTATGGGCATACATGAAAAAATAATAATTAATGTGTTTTGAAAACAAACAAGTGCCTTATAAAAAGGACCGAATACAATTGTTAGTTGGTACTTTATAATAAGCATCAGAGGGAGTAATTTGTTTCGTACACGAGGAATTGAAAATCAAAACCCGATCAATTAACTGCTTAAGGAAAGAGAGCTCATGTCATTCACAATAACCTGAATTGGTAAGCTATAGCCTTCAATGGGCCTGTTTGGGTTGGCGGTAGGAGCGGCCGACTTAAAAGCTATCTGACTTTAGAAAAAACTCGGTAGGAAAAAAGTCAGATTGTAAATAATGATTTGTATTTGGATTGATAGTGGTAGAAGTGGCAGAGCTCATGTCAAAAAGCTGAGAGCTTTTTGAAAAAAGCTCTATGGTGGAGCTTTTTCCTTAACAGGCTTTTTAAACTTTTTTTACTTAAAGTCCAGTGAACTTAACGCTCAACCAAAACACACCACGTTGAGTTTTTTCTCCACAGCCCATTAACTCTATCGCAAACGCTCCCAACGCTCCTGAAACGTTGACACCAAACAAGCCCAATTTCATTCATAAAAGCTCTACTAGCTAGGGTATAGAGGACAAAAGATAGACTCATCTCAACTTATTTTGTTCCATATATGAGAGCTGAAAATAGAAACCCAACCAATTAACTAGTACTTAAGGAATGAGAGCTCATGTCATTCACAATAACCTAAATTGGTAATCTATAGCTTTCGATTTCATTCATAAAAAAAGTACATCAATACGAAAGCAGAAAAAAACAAGAAACAAACAAATTATCTATCCTTAATATAAAAAGGTGGAAAGTAATTCAAGATATAAAAATCATCACCTAGGTTAGGGCTTTTCTTAAGTAATATGCATGTTTGCAATACAAGTCCTTTGATATATTAAGGATGGACCGTATAAAGACTTAAATGACACTATTTCACATAAACTGAATAGATAGATGATGTTTTTAGTACATGAATGACATATATAACTTACTTAGGTTTTAGGAAGGTGTGGTAACGAGTTATTACATATTTTGGATCGGGTTATTTTATTCACAAACTGATATGTAAACTATAATAGAATATTAGGAGGGACGGAACCGGTTTACGAAGTCTATGAGCCGGATTAAAGGTTGATAATACTGAGCCTGATTACTACGGGGAAAAGCACCAAAATAAGATTATTTTAAAAAAAAATTACCTAATTAAAACACATTTGAAACATTTTACCAAAGTAATGCAGTTGGTGACGTAAAGATAGTTCACGCCACTAGTGGCGTAAAATGGGTTCACGCCAAGTGTCAGTGGCGTGAACCCATTTTACGCCACTAAGAACGTGAAAGATTAATTTGGTAAAAAAAATTCAATATGCTTTAATTAGGTAAATTTTTTTTAAAAAAATCTTATTTGGGTGTTTTTCCCTGATTACTACGTCTATGAGCCGACGGGATTGTGTTAGTCAGTCAGTTAGCTAGTTAATGATGAGAATAGGCGGAAGGCTAGTCTGATGCCTATATAAAGGATATCTCAGATTGTAGAGAATTATGATGGAATAAATATATAGGAATTATTCAGAACTCTCTCTCTCCTTCTCCTTCTCCTTCTTCCCTTTCTCTTCTATTCTTCTACAACATGCCTATCATAGTATCATAATCGGTTGGCACTAATAAACTAGTTATTATCATACCAAAATCTGAGTTGTTTCCTCTCCACAACGTAAGAACCTTCAGTATCAAACATATGCACATGTTACTCTTTTTTTGCATAATTAAGAGAAGCCAAATAACCAGGTGCAGAACCAAGATGCCAGTTAAATTTACTACCATATGTCATATATAACAGAACGACTTGTTCAAGAATTATGATAAAAAGAAACCAGATGAGATTACTACTATGTTGTTCTAAGTGCAAACGATTGGCATTCAATTTGCTATTCGATTTACTTGTACAAAAAAAAATTCTAAGATTTAAAGATAAACAGTGTAGTTATATGGTATTTCATATTTGCGACAGTTTACTAGCATAGGAAGCAGAGACATTTTGCATTCCCGAACTAAGCAGAGACATCATGATCCAGCCAAAATCCAGAATTACAACATTTGATCAGAAAGACGCCAAAGGCAACGAATTACCTTAGAAGCTGACTGTAGAAACTGCTGAGAAGCTTTGCTTGGCACCCTCTTCTGTTCTCCAACACGCCGAATTCGAGCTCCAAGTCGACTGCCACAGTAACGACCTTGAAGAAGAGAAGTAGAAGGAGGAGGAGGCGATGGAGAAGGAAACGGATTGGACGCCGAGTTCGAGCTCTGAGTACAATGTGCCCCAGAAGGGGAAGGAGGAGGAGGCGCCGAAGATGGGCCTGCTGATTACGAGGTGGGACCGAAAAATATTAACCAACACATTCATGAGGCTGCACCATGTGCCCCAGAAGACGGTGTAGAC